>CANIUD010000029.1:0-285000 GCA_947470075.1 Closterium sp. Yama58-4
CCCCAATCCACCCTCTCCCCTCTTCAATCCCCAATCCACCCTCTCCCCTCTTCAATCCCAATCCACCCTCTCCCCTCTTCAATCCCCAATCCACCCTCTCCCTCTTCAATCCCCAATCCACCCTCTCCCCTCTTCAATCCCCAATCCACCCTCTCCCCTCTTCAATCCCCATCCACCCTCTCCCTCTTCAATCCCCAATCCACCCTCTCCCCTCTTCATCCCCAATCCACCCTCTCCCCTCTTCAATCCCAATCCACCCTCGCCCCTCTTCAATCCCCAATCCACCCTCTCCCCTCTTCATCCCCAAATCCACCCTCTCCCCTCTTCAATCCCCATCCCACCTCCCCTCTTCAATCCCCAATCCACCCCTCCCCTCTTCAATCCCCAATCCACCCTCTCCCCTCTTAATCCCCAATCCACCCTCTCCCCCTCTTCAATCCCCAATCCACCCTCTCCCCTCTTCAATCCCCAATCCACCCTCTCCCCTCTCAATCCCCAATCCACCCTCGCCCCTCTTCAATCCCCAATCCACCCTCTCCCCTCTTCAATCCCCAATCCACCTCTCCCCCCTCTTCAATCCCCAATCCACCCTCTCCCCTCTTCAATCCCCAATCAACCCTCTCCCCTCTTCAATCCCAATCCACCCTCTCCCCTCTTCAATCCCCAATCCACCCTCTCCCCTCTTCAATCCCCAATCCACCCTCTCCCTCTTCAATCCCCATCCACCCTCTCCCTCTTCAATCCCCAATCCACCCTCTCCCCTCTTCAATCCCCAATCCACCCTCTCCCCTCTTCAATCCCCAATCCCACCTTCCCCTCTTCAATCCCCAATCCACCCTCTCCCCTCTTCAATCCCCAATCCACCCTCTCCCCTCTTCAATCCCCAATCCACCCTCTCCCCTCTTCAATCCCCAATCCACCCTCTCCCCTCTTCAATCCCCAATCCACCCTCTCCCTCTTCAATCCCCATCCACCCTCTCCCCTCTTCAATCCCCAATCCACCCTCTCCCCTCTTCAATCCCCAATCCACCCTCTCCCCTCTTCAATCCCCAATCCACCCTCTCCCCTCTTCAATCCCAATCCACCCTCTCCCCCTTCAATCCCCAATCCACCCTCTCCCCTCTTCAATCCCCAATCCACCCTCTCCCCTCTTCAATCCCAATCCACCCTCTCCCCTCTTCAATCCCCAATCCACCCTCTCCCCTCTTCAATCCCAATCCACCCTCTCCCCTCTTCAATCCCCAATCCACCCTCTCCCCTCTTCAATCCCCAATCCACCCTCTCCCCTCTTCAATCCCCAATCCACCCTCTCCCCTCTTCAATCCCCAATCCACCCTCTCCCCTCTTCAATCCCCAATCCACCCCTCTCCCCCCTTCAATCCCAATCCACCCTCTCCCCTCTTCAATCCCCAATCCACCCTCTCCCCTCTTCAATCCCCAATCCACCCTCTCCCCTCTTCAATCCCCAATCCACCCTCTCCCCTCTTCAATCCCAATCCACCCTCTCCCCTCTTCAATCCCCAATCCACCCTCTCCCCTCTTCAATCCCCAATCCACCCTCTCCCCTCTTCAATCCCCAATCCACCCTCTCCCCTCTTCAACCCAATCCACCCTCTCCCCTCTTCAATCCCCAATCCACCCTCTCCCCTCTTCAATCCCCAATCCACCCTCTCCCCTCTTCAATCCCCAATCCACCCTCTCCCCTCTTCAATCCCCAATCCACCCTCCCCTCTTCAATCCCCAATCCACCCTCTCCCCTCTTCAATCCCCAATCCACCCTCTCCCCTCTTCAATCCCCAATCCACCCTCTCCCCTCTTCAATCCCCAATCCACCCTCTCCCCTCTTCAATCCCCCCTACACCTCCACCCACCTGCCCCTGGTCGAGGATCTTCTTGAACATCTCCACACCAGTCACTGTTGTCACTCCATCCCACCCACACCCCCCTTCATCCCCCTTTACCTCCCTTCACCACCCTTCACCACCCAACACCCACCTGCCCCTGGTCGAGGATCTTCTTGAACATCTCCACGCCAGTCACTGTTGTCTTGGTGGGATTGCCCGCCTGGTGGGGGGAGATGGTGGTGGGGGGAGAGGAGCAGGGGGAAAGGGACGGGAAGAAGGGGACAGGGGGGAGGAAGAGGGTAAAGAAAAGGAACGTCTTGAACATCTCCACACCCGTCACTGTTGTCTCTGTTTCTTGAGGCGCCTCAAAAGTTGGTTTCTTGAGGCGCCTCAAAAGACGTCTTGAACATCTCCACACCCGTCACTGTCGTCTTGGTGGGATTGCCCGCCTGGTGGGGGGAGATGGTGGTGGGGGACAAGGTTTGCAGGGGAGGCAGGGGGGTGGAGGTGAGGGACGAGGGAGAAGGGAGAAGGAGGGGAATTGGGGGCATGTGGGGGGGGGGGGGGGGGGGGGGGGTATGAAATGGGCTGACAAGCACAGTGCAAGCAGCAGGAATCGACTTTTGAGGCGCCTCAAAAGTCAATCAAAGTGAGCGGTTTGAAAGCATTTAAGCAGCAGGAATCGGACCCAAATTATTCGACAGAGAAGCAACACACCAACTCTTGCAGCAATCTATCTCTCTCTCCCCACTCGTCTCTCAACCTAAACCATCCCCCAACCTCCCTTCCGCCTTTCCCTCTTTCTGCCTCTCCCCGTCCTTACCCACTCCCCCTCTCGCATCCACCCCAGCATCCCCATGCGCACCTTCATGCCCACGATCTCGATTTCATCGCCCACTTTGATGATCCCCTGCTCCACACGCCCCGTCACCACTGTGCCTCGACCCTGCACAGGGGCATGACGAAGGGGAGGCACGTAGGGACAAGCGGGAAGAGAAAGAAAAGAAGGCTTCTGCCCACATAGGAGGCTTCTGAGTCGACTCAACGAACCCCCCGCTCCACGCGCTCCGTCACCACTGTGCCTCGACCCTGCATGGAGCCTGAGGAAGGGAGAAAGGGGGAAAGAGAGGGTCCTGAATGGAGAGGACATTCCCAACGGGCATGAGGAGAAGCTTATGAAGCGAAAGTTGCGGCTCATAAGCTTGAGCTCATTAAACTCAGGGATGTTTTCGTCCACTGCTGCCATAAGCTTGAGCTCATGAGCTTGAGCTCATTAAACTCACGTCACATGACACGCCCACCTAGATGGAGAACACGTCTTCAATGGGCACGAGGAATGGCTTGTCCAATGATTGCCGCAGTTCAGAAATACACTCGCCCACTGCCGCCATGAGCTTGAGCTCATTAACCTCACATCACATGACACGCCCACCTAGATGGAGAACACGTCTTCAATGGGCACGAGGAATGGCTTGTCCAATGATTGCCGCAGTTCAGAAATACACTCGCCCACTGCCGCCATGAGCTTGAGCACCGCCTGCTGCTTGCAGTGCTGCACTCACCACTCACTCCACTCACTCCCCTCACTCCCCTCACTCCCCTCACTCCACTCACTCCCCTCACTCCCCTCACTCCCCTCACTCCACTCACTCCCCTCACTCCCCTCACTCCCCTCACTCCCCTCAATCCACTCACTCCACTCACTTCGCTGCTTGCAGTGCTGCACTCACCACTCACACCACTCACTCCATCCACTCGCTTACCCTACATATACTACATCCCACACCACGCTCACCCACCTGAATGGAGAACACGTCCTCAATGGGCATGAGAAATGGCTTGTCAAGGGATCGCTGAGGCTCCGGAATATATTCATCCACTGCCGCCATGAGCTTGAGAATGGCCTTCTTGCCGATCTCCTCGTTGGTGCCCTGCAGGGCTGCTAATGCCGACCCTCGCACGATGGGGATATCGTCCCCTGGGAACTTGTAGAAGGAGAGCAGCTCTGAAAGGGTAGAGGGGGGGAGAGGGACGGAGATTGGCAAGCAGAATTGAAGGGGCTCTAAAGGGGCGCTGAAGCACAGTTTTTGAGTCGACTAAAAAATCGACTTATCACACGAAGGGGAACTAAAGCACAGCGTTGACCCGCGCGCGATGGGAATGTCGTCCCATGGGAACTTGTACAAGGAGAGCAGCTCTGGGGGGAACGGGGTGGGGGATGGGAAGAAGGGGGGGGAAGAGCAGGGGACAGAGACAGAGCAGGGAAAGCAGGGGGGTTGCATCAAAGCACGGCATTGAACCGCGCACGATGGGAATGTCGTCCCATGGGAACTTGTACAAGGAGAGCAGCTCTGGGGATGAAGAGGAGGGAGTGGAGGGGAAAATGGGGGGAGGTTGCGGAGGGCGGTGTTGAGGGGAAGGCCAAGAGGAGCGGCTGAGCCACATGCTGTGATGGTGGGGCTCACATGCCACAGGCTGTGATGGTGGGGCTCACATGCCACAGGCTGTGATGGTGGGGCTCACATGCCACAGGCTGTGATGGTGGGGCTCACATGCCACAGGCTGTGATGGTGGGGCTCACATGCCACAGGCTGTGATGGTGGGGCTCACATGCCACAGGCTGTGATGGTGGGGCTCACATGCCACAGGCTGTGATGGTGGGGCTCACATGCCACATGCTGTGATGGTGGGGCTCCCATGCCACATGCTGAGCCACATGCTGTGATGGTGGGGCTCACATGCCACATGCTGAGCCACATGCTGTGATGGTGGGGCTCACATGCCACATGCTGAGCCACATGCTGTGATGGTGGGGCTCCCATGCCACATGCTGAGCCACATGCTGTGATGGTGGGGCTCACATGCCACATGCTGAGCCACATGCTGTGATGGTGGGGCTCACATGCCACATGCTGAGCCACATGCTGTGATGGTGGGGCTCACATGCCACATGCTGAGCCACATGCTGTGATGGTGGGGCTCACATGCCACATGCTGAGCCACATGCTGTGATGGTGGGGCTCACATGCCACATGCTGAGCCACATGCTGTGATGGTGGGGCTCACATGCCACATGCTGAGCCACATGCTGTGATGGTGGGGCTCACATGCCACATGCTGAGCCACATGCTGTGATGGTGGGGCTCACATGCTACATGCTGAGCCACATGCTGTGATCCACATCCGTCCCCACCCCGTACGCCCTTCAATCCCAGCAAGCAACAGCCCCTTCACCGCAGTCCTCGTCTCAGCCTCCTCTTGCTTTTAGCCTGGCTGAGATGGCGAGAGCCGGTGGAGCTCCCCCTGAGCTCCCCCTGAGCTCCCCCTGAGCTCCCCCTGAGCTCTCCCTGAGCTCCAGAAGCTCCTCATCATCCACCACCATGTCCACCTTGTTGCGAGCAGCCACACACAGCATCATTCCCACCGCACACAACCCTCACTCACCTTGTCCCCCTTACCTCGCAGTTCCATTTCCACCACCTCCTCCTTATCACCTGCCATGTCCACCTTGTTGAGAGCAGCCACACACATGCCAACCTCTCACAACCGCACTCTATACCTCGCTCAATCCCTCGTGTCAACTCACCCCGGAGTTCCATCTCCACCAGCTCCAGCAGCTCCTCATCATCCACCATGTCCACCTTGTTCAGGAAACACACGAGCGATGGCACGCCCACCTGGTGATCAAGGGGAATAGAGAGGGGAAGGGAAGGGAGTGTAGGTTCGCATGATGCATGCATGCATGCATGCTGACAAGGCGCGGTGTGCTCTCATCCTCCTCATCCATCCACCATCTTCACTCCATTCAGGAAACACACGAGCGACGGCACTCCCACCTGGTGGGAGGGGGGAGGTGGAGGGAGCGGGGAGCGGGGAGCGGGGAGCGGGGAGGGGAAGGAATGGAATGTGAGTGCATGCGTGTGATGAATCTGAGCAGCGCCTGAGATCATGGTGTGATGTGATCATGGGTCCGCGTGCCCGGAGGGTAAGAGGCCGAGGAGAGGAGGAGGAGAAGGAGAAGGCGGAGAGGAGGGGAAAGCGCCAGCAGGGGAGGAGAGGCAGGGGGCAGCAGTGCACGCCTGCCTGTCACGTCTCTCACCTGTCTGGCGAGCAGGATGTGCTCTCAGGTCTGCGGCATGGGGCCATCAGGAGCCGACACAACAAGGATACCCCCGTCCATCTGAGCAGCGCCTGTGATCATGTTCTTCACATAATCCGCATGCCCGGGGGTGTGGGAGGAGAGAAGGATGCGGAAGAGGCGGAAAGGAGGGGAAGGGGGTAGTCTAACACCATCCCTTCTGAAGTTCTCACCTGCCTGGCCAGGAGAATGTGTTCGCGCGTCTGGGGCATGGGGCCATCAGGAGCCGACACCACGAGGATGCCGCCGTCCATCTGAGCAGCGCCTGTAATCATGTTCTTCACGTAGTCCGCGTGGCCTGGGCAGTCCACGTGTGCATAGTGGCGCTTCTCTGTCTCATACTCCACGTGGGCCTGAGAGGGGGGTGAGGTCAACGGGGGTGAGGTCAACGGGGGTCAACGGGAGTCAACAGTGGTGCCCGAGGCAGTCCACACGTGCGTAGTGGCGCTTCTCTGTCTCATACTCCACGTGGGCCTGACACGTGGGTCAACAGGAGTCAACAGGGATCAACAGGGGTTCAAAGCGAGACAACAAAGATGTGCGGGGCAGTCCACTCCACGTGGACAGTGGCGCAGTGGCGCATGTGCGGGGCAGTCCACTCCACGTCTCCCATGTGCGCAGTGGCGCTTCTCCGTCTCATACTCCACGTGGTAGGGAGAGAGGTTGTCAACAGGAGTCAACGAGACGACTTTTGAGGCGCCTCAAAAGTCGCACTCCACGTGGTAGGGAGAGAGGAGGTCAACATGAGTCAACGAGAGTGAATGTGACCCAACAGAGGTGGTTGGACCAGGCAGCCCAAGTGTAAGCACTGATTCCCCGTGAGGTGTTAGCACAGAGGTGGTTGATTCCCCGTTTAAGCATTCACAGTAGCGATGGTAATGCAACGGGCCTTCTCCTCAACGCCTTGTCGATCTCATCAAGCACAATCGCCTTCAACAAGTCTCAGCTCAATCTCATCCCCCCATCACCAATTACTCTCACAGCAGCAGCGGCAATACACTCACAGTGGCGATGGTAATACCACGGGCCTTCTCCTCGGGCGCCTTGTCAATCTCATCAAACGCGATCGCCTTCGCCTTGCCCTCGTCCGCCAGTACCTACACGCAATGAGAGGAGCGAGGAGAAGAAAAAAGAAGAGAGAAGCGGGGGGACGGAGAGAGACGGGGAGGGATGAGAGGGGAGAGCAAACGAATTTCACTCGCAACACAGTCTTACTGCCGTCTGTCAAGATCGGTGAGGAATGGAACAAGGGGGGGGAAAGAAGAGGGTGGGAGGAAAAGAGGATGAGAGAGCGGGAGGAACCATAATGAAAGCATCAGCTTGGTATATAGGATAATAGGACGGGTGGTGAGGGCCAGGAACCGTGTGTGTGCGTGCGTGGTGAGGGCGACGCCACGCCAATCACCCATACCTTTGTAATTGCGGCGGTGAGGGTGGTCTTGCCGTGATCCACGTGGCCGATGGTTCCGATGTTCAGATGCGGCTTGCTGCACGTGGGGAGATTTGCACACGCGCGCGCACGCGCGCAGGGAGGCACGCACGCAGGAGGACAAGGATGGAGTCGCTAGGATGAAGGCTAAGTTAGATTCGGACTGCGGAAAAAAACACGCATGCACAGCGATACGCGAGTGGAACCTCGCAGTTTCGACTTGCAAGTCGTCTCAAACCGCGGCACGCGAATTCGTGCTTGTGAGAAAGGGCGATTCGAATCACGCGATATTGACTGACAGCGCAAGCTGGGAGGAAGCTGCTACTCACGATCGGGAGAAGGTTGCGTATCCACGCCTGCACTGCGCCGCGATCGCCGCCGCGTCTCCCGCCGGAACAGACAGAACAATGCCGCGAAACGACGTCGACGACGCAGCGGCGCAAGTCACGGAGCTTCTGAAAGGAGACACCGCGCCGCTAAGCACCGCATCCACGTCACGACCTCCCGCAAACCCCGCAAGGTCGCACGTGCTGACGTGGCGGCTGGCCAGCGCGGCAGCGCCATTTGGTGACGTGGCCGGCGCGGCTGCGCCAGCTTGCGATCCGGTTTCGACGGATCGGAAGAGCGCGCCGAGCGCGCTTCCCGTCGCTCGGTTGCGCGACAAAATACGGTGGACGGATGTGACGGCCATCGTTATTAGCACCAGATCTGAGATCCTTCGGTATAAGAACGTGACAAACGGTACTAATGCGAAAGATAGTCTCCTCCCTGAACGATCTTCCTAAACCTCCCTGAAGCGTCGGATTGTAACGCAGCGTCTAGCGTCGCTTAGGTGATACGGTGCGAGACTTAGCAGCGCAGCGAAGGGGAAGTGGGAGGGACAATAGCTAAGCAGAACGCTTAGCGGCTGATCCCACACCAGAAACAACCGACCGCGATTCGAGCTCTACGCCGCGCGTTGCGCGATGAGACGAATCGTAACGGCTGATGGGTGGAGCGAGACTCGAGATTCCAGTCACGCATGGACCTGTGTCTCTAAGTACGACGCTGCTATACCTCACAAGTTACAACTGTCAGGCCTCAAAGCCTCCTTCGAAATCTGCGTTGTTGGCTGATTTGTTACTGATTCGGACGATTATGAAGCCCAATGATATCTAAATATATTTGATGAGGCGTTTCTTGAGTGGGTAACACTTTCTACAAGTTCCTACTTGTGGTTCCATAAAGGCGAAATGAGTGAGTGTACTCCCATAGTTGCTGCGAGAATTCAGCGGATGGTTGTTGCTCTTCTTGCTCTGCCAACTGCGAGCGAAGGCCATATAAAAAATCAAAGGTGGTAAAATGCAAGTGGAAAAATTGCAAGGAAAAGGTATCATTCGTCTCACTCACCTTCACCCGATCCTCCTCTTTCAACTCGCCCATGTAGAAATGCTGCAAAATTGCAACCGGAATGGATAAGTCATTAGGGGAATAATATAGAAACATAAGCTCACAACAACAAAATCGCTCTCCATACTAAAGAAAAGCAAGTGGAAAAATTGAGCTTCTCAACTCACCCTTAGGTAAAGAAACGACTCGCGTGATGAATGGTACAACTCGAAGAAAACTGTACAGTCCCGGTTGAGCCCCTGCAATGTTTGCACCAACGGAACCAAGGAAACTTATAACGAAGATGAGGGGAAAGAGTATACTTGCGAAGGCAAAGTAAATAAGTGATGTGCAAACACCTCAAAACTGTGCTTTACACTTGAATGCAAGCGATAAGTTAAAACATGATAAGCATTCGCAAGGGGCATGTCTCGCCTGAGTTGGAATGATTGTATCGCCTCCTGGGTGTTCCGGTAACCATCTGGTTACATCCAGCACCATGCCATCCAGAAGCAGCCAACAGTTGCCGGCCGCATTACGTTCTGCCACCTCAGCGAAGGTATACTCACTGGGAAGGAAGGCAGGTGCATGTATGGGGATGCATGGATGGGGGTGCGCAGGTGGGGGTGTTTTTTTTTTTTTTTTTTTTTTTTTTTTTTTAAGATGCATTAATACATTACAGGAATGTAATAAAAACATCATCAGTCGTAACTGCGGGTGGGGGTGTGTGGATGGGGGTGCATGGATGGGGGTGCATGTATGGGGCAGGTCAGAGCAGGGCAGGGCAGGGCAGGGCAGGGCAGAAGCCATAACATGAACCCTAAACCCTAATACCCAAAATCCTGAAGAACCCACCCAACAGTCTGAGAGCCTCACCGGATGCGCGATTCAAAGAGCCCTTGCCGCTGGTCACAGAGGTCTGCAAGGCTCTTCAGCCCCAGCGAAGCTGCCGCTTCCCTGAGGTCCCCCGTGAGGTTGATGTCAAACTGAAAACTCTCCCCTTCCCCCTTGAAATCCGCCTCTAGAAACAGTAGCACTCGGTCGAGCAGCAGACAGTCAATGGGCACTTGCACCGTTGGGGGCTCTGAGCTGGTGTCCTGCACTGCCTGGGAGAAGAAAGGTAAGTCAGGGAGTGGGGTGTGAGACTGGAAGGTCACCTCACCACTACCCTTGCCCTTTGAAATCCGCCTTCAGAAACAGCAGCACTCGATCCAGCAGTAAACAGTCGATGGGCACTTGTACTGTTGGGGTTTCTGAGCCTGTGTCCTGCACTGCCTGGGTGGGTGGGTGAGAAGGGGATGGGAGGAGTGGAGGCAAGGCACTCTGTTTTTGAGACGTCTCAAAAACTCACTTTTTACACGTGGCCACTCTGTCCAGCAGCAGACAGTGGATGGGCACTGGGACTGTTGGCTCTGGTATGATGGACGCAGTGAAGTTCGAATAACTCCATGCCTACAAGGGCATGAACGTTTGAAGGAATGAAAAGTGCGAACAAGGAAACATGCCTACATGCGTTCCCTTCCCGTGTGTAGCCAAGTGCAATATCTGTTCTGGAAAGGTAATGAAACGTGGGGAATATAAACTCTTCTCAGAGATCAATTTCATTGTGGCTTACTGCGCTGACTGTTTCTGAAAGAAAGTTTGAGGATCATAAGCAACGTACTTTAGTAAGTGTGAGGCGTGGTCGCAGAAGGGCCTTTTTGACTGGAAAAAGCTCGTCGTGTGATGATAGGAGCTGGAGAAAGGGAGAATGGGGGGGCTTGAAAGAAAGTCTGAGGTTCCTAAACAGGTTACCTTGGTGAGTGTGAGGCATGGTCGCAGAAGGGCCTTTTTGACTGGAAAAAGCTCATCGTCTGATGATAGGAGCTGGGGGAGGGGGATAAGGAGGGTGGGTTTGGGGAAGACGAAAGAAGAGGAGTGAAGCGAGTGGGGAAGGGGGATGAAAGAGGAGAGAGGCAAGGCACGGTCGCAGAAGGGCCTTTTTGACTGGAAAAAGCTTGGCGTCTGATGATAGGAGCTGGGGGAAGGGGTGGGGAATAAGGGAGTGGAGGAGGGTAGACGTGAGGGACGGACGAAATGAAGGGAGAGGGGAGGAGTGGAGCAAAGAGGAGAGGACGAGAGATGGGAGGCAGCGATACTCGAGGTATTTGTAATTGCGTAAGCAAAAACAAGGCTGGTTAGGCTCAATCACTCGGCAGTGGAAGATCGGAACACTGCTCTCATCGGAGCTCTGAAACCCATGATACCCCTCTGCACCACCACACATCCCTCTGCACCACCCGGTTTTTCCCAAACAGAAACAAAGAATAGCCCATCCCCCTCAACGCACCCCCCTTGACTGTGCACTATCCTTGCATACACTCACATTGACAACCCTGACTTTTGAGACATCTCAAAACCCATCCCCCTCAACGGACCCCCTTGACTGTGCATTATCCTTGCACACACTCACATTGACAACCCTGCTCGGGCCTGTGTTGTCGGCAGCCTTCTTAGGGGCCCAGTTGAGTAACCGTATGCCTGCAGGAGTGGGGTAAGGGGAAGGGCGCGGTTGGGGGGGAGGGCGCGGTTGGGGGGGAGGGCGCGGTTGGGGGGGAGGGCGCGGTTGGGGGGGAGGGCGCGGTTGGGGGGGAGGGCGCGGTTGGGGGAAAACGAGAACAGGACGTTCTGAGGAGAGCGGGCAGGCTTTTGAGGCGCCTCAAAAGGCCTCTAAGGAAACCACTTGAGTAGCCGTATGTCTGCAGGGGGGGAGTGGTGTAAGGGGAAGAGCACATTCGAGGGGAGAACAGAAGGTTTGAAAACGAGAGGGAGCAGGAAAGGGGAAGGGGGAACCAATGGCAGGACAGGGCAAGGGAAGGGGGAAATACTGTATGACGCGGAAAAGGAGAGAAGGAAGGATGGATTGGAGCAAGAAAGTGGGGATGAACGCACCAGTGGTGAACGCATAAGTGGTGACAAGTGGCAAATGGGAGCATATGATTATACCTGTATCGGGGACAAGGTGTATCTGCGTGTTGTTTGTGAGCATGCCCCGGTAACAGTGATATAGCACTGCTTCCTCTCGATCCTCCTCACCTGCCGCATCGCAGCAACGAGGAGAAAAAAAAAAAAGAGGAGAAGAAGAAAAAAGTGTTACACAGATGCAAACAAGTGCACTCGCAGGTGGCATGCGGTATGATGTGGTGGTCGCTTTCCCCACTTAGATAGCAGCTACACAGCTAGAGTGGCTCACTTAGATTGTTTGCCTCTGCCACTCGCACTGCCACCTCCTTCCCTCCAGCAGACACCACCAGCCTGCAGCATGGAGACACGTGGCCCAATGGAGACACGCCACGTGGTGCAATGCAGTTGCCACTTAGCCATCAGATCGGATTGGGGCAAGAGACAAGCTTGCCAGCAGCAAACGTGTGGGTGGGATGAGGCAAACAACCAACTGATAACAGAAAAGGCCATCTGCTTAACAGTCTCTCCTAGAGATGCCTCAAATGAAAAGAAATGGAGGTAATAATATAGGCACATGTGCGAGAGAGAAACTGTCTGTGAGCAATTGGTGGTGACATAACCAATCGAGTTGCACCTCGGAGTGAAATAACCAATCAATTTGCACACACCCACAGCCTCTCGGAGGCACCTCAGAGAAAGTGGCATACGTGTGAGAGACTGTGAGCACTTGATGGTGGAATAACTGATGAATCCGATGGCATAAATCCATAGCATCTAAAGATATGCACTCGCCCTTCTGTTCCCTCCTTTTCTCCTCCTCCTCCTCCTCCTCCTCCTCCTCCTCCTCCTCCTCCTCCTCCTCCTCCTCCTCCTCCTCCTCCTCCTCCTCCTCCTCCTCCTCCTCCTCCTCCTCCTCCTCCTCCTCCTCCTCCTCCTCCTCCTCCTCCTCCTCCTCCTCCTCCTTCTCCTCCTCTTCCCCATTACCCTCACTCCCCCCCTTCTCCATACCAGCAGCGCCCCCTAGTAGAACCCGAACCTCCACAGTCACATCTGGTGTGATTGTAAAGAGGGGTACAGGAGCTGTGAGACGTCTCTAACGCCATATTGAGGTGTGTGACTGCAACGAGTAATAATGGAGCGAATAATGGGGCTTTGGGACGTCCCAAAGGAAGTGAGAGGTGTGTGAATAATGGGGCGAATAATGTCCGAATTGCAATGACATGTCCGAATTGCAATGACATGTCCGAATTGCAATGACATGTCCGAATTGCAATGACATGTCCGAATTGCAATGACATGTCCGAATTGCAATGGAGGGACAGAAGGATGATGGTGTGGTGAGGGAGAGGGAAAGGGACATAGTGTGGTGTGTCGTATGAGTTGCCTATCACACAGTGTGGTGTGTCTTTTGAAATGACTCTATCGCACCCTTCTACGTACCATGCAGTGCGAATCTTGGGGGCGGGAGAAAGACGTCAAAGTCATAATGAATCTGCAGAGCACACAGCAGAGCATACAGAGAAACGGATAGAGAGAAACTGATGGAGGGAAACTGATGGGGAGAAACTGATAGGGAGAAACTGATAGAGGGAAACAGATAGAGGAAAACTGATAGAGGGAAACTGATGGGGAGAAACTGATGGGGGAAACTGATGGGGGGAAACTGATGGGGGGAAACTGATGGGGGGAAACTGATGGGGGGAAACTGATAGGGGGGAAACTGATGGGGAGAAACTGATGGGGGGAAACTGATGGGGGGAAACTGATGGGGGGAAACTGATGGGGGGAAACTGATGGGGGGAAACTGATGGGGGGAAACTGATGGGGGGAAACTGATGGGGGGAAACTGATAGGGGGGAAACTGATGGGGAGAAACTGATGGGGGGAAACTGATAGGGGGAAACTGATGGGGGAAACTGATGGGGGGAAACTGATGGGGGGAAACTGATAGGGGGGAAACTGATGGGGAGAAACTGATGGGGGGAAACTGATGGGGGGAAACTGATGGGGGGAAACTGATGGGGGGAAACTGATGGGGGGAAACTGATAGGGGGGAAACTGATGGGGAGAAACTGATGGGGGGAAACTGATAGGGGGGAAACTGATGGGGAGAAACTGATGGGGGGAAACTGATGGGGGGAAACTGATGGGGGGAAACTGATGGGGGGAAACTGATGGGGGGAAACTGATGGGGGGAAACTGATGGGGGGAAACTGATGGGGAGAAACTGATGGAGGGAAACTGATGGGGGGAAACTGATGGGGAGAAACTGATGGGGGGAAACTGATAGGGGGGAAACTGATGGGGAGAAACTGATGGGGGGAAACTGATGGGGGGAAACTGATAGGGGGGAAACTGATGGGGAGAAACTGATGGGGGGAAACTGATAGGGGGGAAACTGATGGGGAGAAACTGATGGGGGGAAACTGATGGGGGGAAACTGATGGGGGGAAACTGATGGGGGGAAACTGATGGGGGGAAACTGATGGGGGGAAACTGATGGGGGGAAACTGATGGGGAGAAACTGATGGAGGGAAACTGATGGGGGGAAACTGATGGGGGGAAACTGATGGGGGGAAACTGATAGAGGGAAACTGATGGGGGGAAACTGATGGGGGGAAACTGATGGGGGAAACTGATGGGGGGAAACTGATGGGGAGAAACTGACGGGGAGAAACTGATGGGGAGAAACTGATGGGGGAAACTGATGGGGGGAAACTGATGGGGAGAAACTGATGGGGGGAAACTGATGGGGAGACGCAGAGAGGCAAAGAGGCAGAGGCACAGAGAGACAGAGTGGATGCAGGCACACGTATTGCATGCACACAACCCGCAGCTCTACCCACACCACAAGGGAGGCAGACTCACATCGGAGGCTAGATGCATGTTGAATCGGTGCACGGCAGAGAGGGCTATGGCCGCTGGGGGGACACATGGGTGGGGGCTGGCATGGGCATTGGGAGGGGAGAGAGAGAGAGGTTTGTTTTTTATTGGGCTGATGATGGGAATGGTTTTTGAGGCGCCTAAAAAAATGCTGGGAACGATAACAGCGGAGTGATGATATATTAACATCATGCATCATGCAACACACAATGCACACCCATGGATGTGTGCCTTTATGTATGTATGTTCGTTTGTGCGCACGCCCGTGTCCGCGAGTGCGCATGTATGCACGCACATGTGCGTGTGTGCACTCACATGACTGCTAGCACCCCATCACTGCCACCCTGTATCACATGGCATGCGAACACAACAAGGAAACGGTTATTGAAGCGCCTCAATAATAGACTGTATCACCTGGCATGCCAACACAACAAGGACAGGAGACGGCAGATTATGGTGCAGGCACAGCGCCGGCAGGAGGAGAGTCAATTCCAAGGAGGTTCTTGAAGTGGTATTGCACCGCATTGCACCGCATTGCCTTCCCCCCTACATGGCCTTTGCCCTCGAGACCACCACTAGCTCCCAATCATCCCCCCCAAACGGTCTCCTAGCCCCATACCCCAGCACCATTCCCAACCCATCCCCGCCTTACCTTCTGCACCAGGTATACGCGCTCATATTCCCCCCCCTCCTCCCCCTCCTCCTGTCCCTTCTTCCCCAGTTCTCCTCCCCTCTCTCCCTGCTTCCCCTCCCTCTCGCCTCCTCGAGATCCTTCTGCGTCTTTTTCCCCGTCCTTTCCCCTTTGACTCTCCCCCATCCCCAGCAACCCTCGGATCCATCCCCCCACCGCCCCTCCGCCCATGATCCCTCCCCCAGCTGCGCCTCTCCCCCTCGCGCGCCTTCCCCGCGCGTTCAGATTTCCCCCCGACCCTTCCGCTTCCGCCTGCTGCCACGTGTCCCTGATAGCCCCCCAATCCGAAGGATTCACTCCGCATTGCCGCCCTGCCAGCTCGGATAACGGTCGCGCTGCGGCTCTGTTGGCGCTGACGGTGCTTCCGCGTGCCACGTCATCAGGACGCGTGGACGCTGACGTGTCAATATCTTCCCAGTTGACCACCTGGTTTGGGGGAGGCGAGACTCGAAAGGGACGAATCAGGCTGAGTCAGTCCAGCTACTTACCATGGAACAAGCTCAGCTCAACTACGAGCTTCGTGCCGGCGCGCTGCGCGCTCTCTAAATTCACATCCTACGGTCACATACTCCTCATTCTGCATTCTCCCTAATCCACCTTAGATTTTCGCCAGACATGAAGCACAGGCAGCCTCGTGAAGGATTTGCGCGAATCACAACGTTCCGTCCCATGACGCAAGCGCACCTTCAGGCGGAAATGGCGCTTCGCTGGCGACTCGTCATTCGCCATTGGCACGCGCGGCTAGTGTCAGAAGAATGCACTGTACAAGTCCAAGGCAGCTCGAATTTAGGCTGCCTCGATTTGAGTTACACGCCTGACATAAATATATATGTACAAAGTTTTGCAAAATTGTAAGCTATTTTCAAATATTGCTCCCCTGTAAGAATCCATCCCTCGTTTTGTTCTCCCAATCGGTGGCAACCACCTCTACAGTAAAGCATCTCCACCGCACAAACTTCTCGAGAACGCGCAAATTTCAACGGCTATCCAAAAAGGGACTTTTGGGATAGTCGAACAGGAACTGATCCCAAGGAGTCCAGGTATTGTCTCAGCTTTTCTTTCTGTTGGTTGCTTAGGAATCAGCATTTCTGTTCTGTAAGGGTACTCCGCACCGCATGTGGCAGCGGTGGATACGCTCTCACAGCGCGCCGTGACCTTTACGTCACGCGACGACCGCCATGGCTCGCGGCGGAGGGACAAAGGTGAGATTATGCCCTCGTAGAACATAAGCGTGTTCCTGGCCCTTGAATTCGGCCCCTTGCATGACTTATCGAATTAATCCTTATTAGAAGGGTGGTTTATTGGGTCTCTATTATTGGATAAGCGTGTTTCAGGCACTTGGATTCGGCCCCTTGCATGACCTATCAATTTAATCTTTACAAGTAGGGTAGACTATTGGTGCTCTATCAATGTTCCATTCTTCCGGCTTATATCTGCATGATTTCTCATCCATTACCCACTCTTCACTCTGGTAGTATTACACCTGTGCCCTTTATCATTCCATTTTGCACATACAGTCTTTACCCCCTCGTCATTCTGACCGAATCGTATCTGTATTGTTTCTCATTCCACTTTCTCATATCAGTCCTTTTAATGTCGCTACCTTATTCCTCATCACTTCTTCAGGGTGGATCTCTCGCGAAACGCGGATCGGGTGGTAAGCCTGCTGCTGGAAAGGCACGTGGCGGTGGCAGCGGCAAATCAAACCTCAAGGACAGCTCATCGTCACGGAAAAATGCCGGTTCCGTACAGCCTGCTAGCCGGCTAGCCGGCAGCAACCGTGGCCGGGGACGTGGGGGGGTGGCAACAGGACGAGGAGGCAAGGCCGGTGCGAAATCCGCGAAACCGGCGAAACCACCGGTTCCGGCGGCGGCGGCAGGGGAAGAGGAGGACGTTGAGTTGTCAGATGAAGACGTGGCGTTTTTTGCGCAGCACCAGAACTTCGCGCGCTTTCTCTCGGGCCTCGAGGAGCAGCAACTGGGCAGGTGAGCGGTCAATTCCTCTGCCCATAGGCGTGGTTGTTGTTGTTGTTGTTGTTGTTGTTGTTGTTTTTTTTTTTTTTTTTTTTTTTTTTCAGGCGTAGTAATAAATTTATTTTTATTGTTTTCCAACGTGCCCTGTTTATCCGCAGAGAAACCAGGGAAGCCAAGCCGAAACTGCCTAGACCAGATCGTACTGAGAACGGAAGCGATGCTGACAATAGCGAGGATGATGGAGGAGAGAAGGAGGCTAGTGGTGATGATAAGGATTCAGAGGGTTCAGATGCGAGTGATGACGAGGACGGGGATGACGTGGAAGAGGACGTGACTGACGAGGATGAGGAGCTAGCGGACGAAGAGGAAGAGGATAATGAGGGCGTTGCAGAGGACACGCCGATGGCGGGACAGGAAGATGAGGAGGAAGAAGAGGAAAAGGAATTGGCGGAGGAAGAGGAGGAGGAGGATAACGAGGAGGAGATCGAGCCTGTGATTTCCGACGACGAGTTCGACGATGAGGATGATGAGGAGGAGGACGACGAGGAAGAGGAGGAGGGTGATTTTGACAACGACGATGATGACGACGATATTGACGAAGTAATGGTTTTCGCGGACACGTCAGCAACTGGTCTTGGCTCTTTGCCGCAGAAAGGCGCGAAAGGCAAGGTGGGGGAAGCGCGCCGAGCAGACAAGGGGAAGGTTGGAGCGAAGAGGGATGGGGCGGAAGGGGAAGAAGAGGAGGAGGGCGAAGAGGGGGAGGGGGAAGAAGAGTCGGAGGATGAAGAGGCGGAGTACGAGAGGGGAACCCGCCGCCCCGGGTGGGCTGCGCCAGCGGCTGCAGCGGGAAAGTTTGCGCCAAAACCCCGCAGTGCTTCCGCCGCTGCTTCCGCGGGCATGGGGGGAGACGCGGAGGAGGTTGCAGTGGAGGGGGCGCCAGGGACGGAAGGGGAGAAGAAGGGTTTAATGCGGGGTTTCGGGCTTATTGCGGCGAGGGACAAGGGTGTGTTGGTGGATGCTTTTGACGCTCTGCCGGTTAAGACCCTGGACGGCCGGCTGATGTACCGCGCGATTGAAGTGCCGGAAGGGGCTGAGGGGGAGTCGGGGGAGAAAGGGAGAGATATGGCCGGAGAGAAAGAGGATGGGAAGAAAGGGAGGAAAGGGAAGAAGGGGGAGGAGGCTAAGGGAGGTCCGAGAGGAGAGGAGGCGGAGGAGGAGGAAGAGGAGGAGGAGGAGGAGGAGGGCGAGGGCGAGGAGGAGAAGGAAGCAGGGGCGAGGAAGCAACCGAAGGATGCATCGAAACTTACCCTACAAGAGCAAGCCATGGTACGCCCTTCCTCCCCTCCCTTCCGCCCGAAACGCCAAGTCTTAGATATGGCGATCGTACGTCCTACATCTTCGGCTCGGCTCTTTGCCGGTTCATGCTCTGTTCTAGTATTTCCGTATGACTGGATGGGAAGTAAAGTGTTACATTTTGAGTGTGATTTTTCGCAGATGGAGCTGCAAGAGGAGATGTCGGTGGAGGAGCGGAGGGCGGCAGTGAAGAAGGCTATAGCGCGGATGAGCACGCAGATTCTCGCAGACCCTGAGGCGCACATCGGACTGTTGAAGTCGCTGCATGTGAGTGTTGTGCCGCAGCTGCGCGTGCATCATTCCGGTGTTGTTTCACACCTCTCGCTGATAGCCGTGTTCAGGGACACCATTCCAAGGTACAGCGTGCGCGTGCGCTCGGAGCAGGAAATAGCAATGTTCACCTTCTCCCCGCCCCGCCCCCCCTTCCTCCTCTCTCTCTCGTTGCCCAATTTTCACGTTCCCCACCCCCTCCCCCGCTCCCCCCCCCCTCCCCTCTTCCATCCTTACCTCCTTGCCCGTTCCAGAAGCTGTGTCTGGACGCGGATTCATTCGTGGCCAGCCTCGCGGTGCTGTCACTGACAGCGGTCTTTAGGGACATAATCCCCGGGTACCGCGTGCGCATGCGGACGGAGAAGGAGCGCGCCATGGTGATGAGCAAGGAGGTCAAGAAGCGCTGGCTCCTCGAGGAGGGCCTGCTGCAGTCCTACCAGGTCCGCCTTCTTACGAGTATTTTCTGTCTCGTGTGTTCTTCCGCAAGCTGCTGTTGCAGTATGAGTCCGGTTCATGCTGACCCGCTTAAGCCGCTCTGACACCTGGTAAAACCCGAAATATCGGGTTTTTTGGGGGGGCTGTGCGAATGAGGTAGAATTCAAGGAGATAAGAGGGGGAGCGCGGTGATGAAACTGGATGACGGAGATGCCTTCGCCTCGTTGACGCTCCCAATAGACTACAATTATCTGAGCGCTCTCCTGCCCTTCGACCCTCCTCAGTATTCCATGAATTCGGTCGGCCTGTAGCTAACGAATCTTTCGGGCTTTGTTGATTCTGGGTGTGGAAAAAGAGGAAAGGGGAAATGGATGAGGGAATGGAATGGGAGGGCGATGGGTTGGGAGGGGAAACTGAAAGCGCGGTGATGATAATGGATAGCTGAGAGGCCTTCACCTCGTTGACGCTCCCAATAGACTACAATTATCTGAGCGCTTCCCTAGCTCTTTTCAGTCTATCCTCTCTCTTGTTCTTTCACCCTAGTTTTGAGGCGCCTCAAAACTAGTCTCCTTTCGCCCTCACTCATCCTTGCATGTGCTCCCTGTTGGTATTGACGTTTTCCAGAAGTTACTAAGAAACTATACGCATGTGTTCTGCGCTGGTTAATTTGTGAGTCAACTAGTCAAAAGGCCTTTTCTACATGATCCCTTTTCTCATCCATGTGCTCTCTCCACATGTTGACTCCATTCCTTTGTGGCACTCCTACTGGAGCACGCGAAGCAAGCAGCGCGCTGAGTCTTGTTCAAAGTCTGAACCATTCCGTCATGCCCCCCTGTGCTCAACCATTTCTCACTCCCCTCTCCAGTCGTTCGTCAACCTCCTCCTGAAGCACGCCAAGCAGGCGGCGCGCCGAGCCGTGTCGGTGCGCGCCATGTGCGGACTGCTGCGCGCTGCCCCGCACTTTAACTGCCGCTCGGAGCTCATCCGCGCAATCATCCCGCGCATGGACCTCGCGGACGACAGCATCAGGTGAGAATTCCCAGGGTTCAGGGCTTCAGGTGTTTTGGGACATGCACCGAGTGGGCCGCACTTCAACTGCCGCTCGGAGCTCATCCGCGCCATCATCCCGCGCATGGACCTCGCGGACGACAGCATCAGGTGAGAAGTCGCATGGTTCAGGGTTCAGAGTCTAGCGTTGGCTTTTGCGCATTCAGGGTTTGGGACGTGAAGCGGGCGGGCTGCACTCTATATGCTCCTCGGAGCTCATCCGCGCCATCATTCCCCGCAGGGACCTTGCAGATGGCAGCATCAGGTATAAATTCTTAGGACTCTTGGTTCAGGGTTGGGGGTTCAGAGTTTCAGTGATGGCCTTTGCAAGTTCAGGCTGCTGGTTTTTAGTGACGGTAGAGGCTGCAGAGCTTGTACCTGACTTGGTCCTCGTTCACCCCTCTTCCCACCTTTCCCGTGTTCTCCGCGTCTCCAGCTCTCTCTGCTGCAACACCATATCGGAGTTGATGCGGGAGGACGGGCGGCATGATGGAGAGGCCACGGTGGAGGCGGCGGAGCTCGTAGCTGACTTCATCCGCCAGCGTTGCTGCGTCACGCGCCCTCAGGTGCTACTACTCTTCCCCTCACCCTAACCCTTCGAGAGCATCATGTGCCCTCTGCTGCCGCTTCTACCCCCTTCCCCTCCCCCGCTTCTCCCCCCTTCCCCCCCACTCTTACCCCTCCACATACACGCGCCTCCACGAACTCGTTATTCAGGGGGGTTCTTAATTACCTGCCCCATCTCCCTCCATCCCATCCTCCGCCGCCGCAGGTGCTGCTGGTGTTTCAAACCCTCGAGTTTGACGACGATCTCCTCCAATCCGCGGAGGGCCGCGCAGCAGGGGGACCCCGCGGAGGTGCAAAGCGCAAAGCCACCTGGGGCGCGGGCGGGGCAGGGGGAGCAGGGGGAGTGGCGGACGGGGGCGGGGACGAGCAGCAGCCGGCGAAACCCAAGTCCAAGAAAGAGCGGAAGCTGGAGAGGCGGAAAGAAGCTGCGCGGATGCGGAAGGAGGTAGAGGGGGACTTTAGAGAGGCGGAAGCAGTGCGGGACGAGTCCACGCGGAAGCAGCAGCAGGCGCGCGTGCTAGCAGCCGTGTTCGAAGCGCTGTTTAGGGTAGTTAAAGCCGCGGCTATGCTGCACCAGCCGCGCCCCACGGACGGGTCTGGCGCGCTGTCCCTCCCCCCGCGCCCGCTGCTCCCCTCCGCGCTCTTCCTGATTGGTCACTTCTCGCATCTGCTGTCGGTGGAGTATCTTCCGGATCTGCTGTCCACGCTGCGCCAGCTGGCTGCTGACGTGGCGACGCCGCTGGACGGGGACGATGATGACCTGGCAGGAGGATGGGGGGAGGGGGGGGAGGCAGGAGCAGGGGAAGTGGTGATGTGGGAGGGGGGGAGGAGGCGGAGATTAGGGCTTAGACTAGAAGATAGGCTGACGTGCTGTGTGGTGGCTCAGAGGGTGATGAAGGCGAATCTAGATTCACTGAATGTGGACATGCGCGGGTTCGTGACGCTCGTGTATCAGATGATTCTCGAGGCGCCTATCGTTCCCGCGCAGGTCGCTGCCCTCTCGTCAGAATCACCCCCGGTTAAAGCATCCTCGTTAAAAGCGTCCTCGGAGGAAGAGGACTCGTTAGAGGAGGAGGTGATCACGCCAGGGGATAGTGCAGTAGCCTCGTTAGAAGCTGCCCTGGTATCCGCGTTACAAGAGGTGTTCATGTCGTCGGGTCACAGGCAGGCGGACATGACCCGTTGCGCGGCCTTCATCAAACGACTCTCCGCCGCTGCCCTTCATCTCTCTGCTGCCGGCGCTGTCGCTGGTGAGTGGCTGGGCTTTCAGGTGCTTTTGCTGGTGAGGGTTCAGGGTTCAGGATTCTGAGTTGAAACATATGCCTTTTGATGGATCTAGAATACGGCCTGACTGCCATGCTTCATGCTTGGCAAATGAGGTTAGACCCTGGCTGAAGGCACAATTCTATACAACACTGGTGCACTACGTGTGTGCCTACTGATGGATCTGGAATACGGTCTGGCTGCCATGTTTTGTGTATGGCCAAAAAAAAAAAAAAGAGTTTCTGCTGCCCTCTCAAGGGCTCTTGGAAACACACACCTTTGGTTACTCACATACGTCTGTCTGTCCGTGTCTTGGGTAACTCCTAAATGAGTCGAGTTTTATTCAGTCAGCTCAATATCAAGAATTCTTTACGCGCCTCATGATGGATCCAGATAGGCCTGATTGCTGGATATATGCATGGCAAATGACGCTAGACTATGTTTGAAGGCACAAGGTTGTCAGAATCCTGAAAAGATTGTAGTTCTCTTGGTTACTGGTGCCCTCTCAAAAGCTCCTGGAAGCACACACCTGTGCTTCCAGGTTTTACTCTTTTTTTTTTCCTTCTTCTTCCAGTCGACTAAAAAAATAGGCTATTGAGCACACATGCTTGTTTGTTTTGTATGTGCAAGGCCACTCGCCTCCTTCCTAGTCCGTTTTTGTACACCTGTTGCTTGCACCATAACCTGTACTGTTGAGAATTCTCAAAAGTGTCTGATGCTTTCAGATACACCGTCCTCACGTCCATTTCCCTGTCCCTGTGTGCCTTGCAGTGCTGCTAGTGGTGCGTCATCTGCTCCTCCGCTATCCCCGCTGTAGAGTGCTCTTGGACAAGGACCCTGATGATGATCTGCACGCTTCAGGGGGCGGCCTCGGCCCCTACGGTGGCCTGGCGGTGAGTAGCGCGTTTCGGTGCTGTGCTGTGCTGTGCTGTGCGGTGTTGTCCTCTTGGGTTGGGTGCGCTGCTGCGCTATCCCCGCTGTAGAGTGCTCTTAGACAAGGACCCTGATGACGATCTGCACGCTTCAGGGGGCGGCCTCGGTCCCTATGGTGGCCTAGCGGTGAGTAATGGGGTGCTGTGCGGTGATGTCCAGTCCTGTGCGGTTCTGTGCTCTTGGGTGCGCTGCTGCGCTACCCCCGCTGTAGAGTGCTCTTGGACAAGGACCCTGGTGTTGATCTGCACATCAGGAGGCGGCCTCGGCCCCTACGGTGGTCTAGTGGTGAGTTGTGATGGTAGATGTGCTCGTGGTTGTGTCATGGTCCTCCCGCGGTCTATTTTTTCTGGTCTACCCTTCTCGTCTCCTTCTCTTCCCCCTCCTCTTCTTCCTCGCCCCCATCGCCCTCTTTTCCCATGTGTCCTATCCGCCGTCCTGCCCTTCACCACTCATTAGTGCTTTGAACCTGCAGCAAGCAGCTGAGCTCTCACTGGCCGTCTCACCTCTGGGTGCTCTCCTCATTCCCCGTTTCCTCCTTTGTCAATCCCTCCCTTCCTCCCTGCTCCGCTCCTCCTTCCCTCCAGCGCTACGCCCCAGCAGCTTCTGAAACTGAGCTATCAGCCGCCCTCACATCCTTCCTCTGGGAGCTTTCCTTGCTCGCCTGCCCACTATTCCCCACCTTCCCCTGCACTCCCCTTTCTTCCTCCCCCTCCCTCCCCTCCCCGATTTTAATCCCCGATTTCATCCCCCAGCGCTACGACCCAGCAGCACCAGAGCCAGAGTTCTCAGCCGCCCTCAAGCCCTTCCTCTAGGAGCTCTCCTCATCTCCCCTTCCCGTTCCCATCTTCCCCTCCCTCACCAGCGCTATGACCCAGCAGCACCAGAGCCGGAGCTTTCAGCCGCCCTCACATCCTTTCTCTGGGAGCTCTCCCTTCTCGCCCGCCACTACCACCCGCACGTTGCCAGCCTGGCGCGCCACGTCAGCACCATTGCCACGTCACCTTCCGCTGCTGCCGCTCCTGGCAAGCCAGCTAAGGGGGTTGCTGATCCGTACCAGAAGGGGCAGCCGCAGAAGCAGCAGCAGCAGGAGGCAGCATCAGGTGGCCCTTCAGGTGTTTTTTCAGGTGCCACTGACCTGCTGCTCCTAGCTGGTACAGTGAACAGTGGCATTGACAGCACCATGAACAGTAACGTGAACAGTAGCATAAGCAGTGTACCGGTGGGGGTGGTAACCCCGTCCCAGGCGTATGCTGCATATAGCAGCGCAGTCACCGAGTCGTGTTTCCGGCCAGCTGTCGCTACGCCATTGGCCGTGAAATCGGGCGCAGCGGGAGCGGCTGCAAGGCGGTGGCGAAAGGAGGTGGTGCTGGGGCGGATGAGGCGGAAGCGGGGGAGAGACGAGGGGGAAGAGGGGAAGGAAGGAGTGGGGAAGGGCGGAGGGGGAAAGGGAGAAGCGGCGGAGGAGGAAGAGGAAGAGGAGGAGGCAGGGTGGGGGATGGGGGACTGGGCGAGGAGGGTGCGGGTGTCGTGCTGGCAGCAGTGGGGTGCGGCTGTGAAGGGCGGGGCAGGAAGCCACGGCAGCAAGGCAGGGAGTGGCAAGAGAGGAGGGAAGGGCAAGATGAAGCAACCACAGCAGCCGCAACAGCCGAATCAGCTGAAGCAGCCACAGCAGCCACAACAGCCAAAGCGAGCCAAGAAGGAGGCAGCTGCAGCATGAAGGGCACCGGAGGGGCAGCCGGACAGCCTAGTGTTGGGGGCTACGCTCCCCAAGGGGTTGCTGCTCGGTCGCTGGTGCTTACTCCAATCTAGACTCGCTGACTCCAATCAATACTCGCTGACTCCAATCAATACTCGCTGACTCCAATCAAGACTCGTTCCGCTGCCTGCTTTCATATCCTAATCTGTCTGGTACGTGTCACCGACTCCCTATGCCTGCTGAAAGGCAGTTACTTTTGAGAATTCTATAAATGAACTCCAATATGTCGGTGCCTTGTGATGCTTGTTTTACGCACATCAAATAAACAACCGAGTGCCATGATTGGCACATGAGGACCATTACTGCTGAAGGCAGACCTGAAACTTTGAGCCTAGAACCCTGAACTTCGACTCCAATGCACGGCACTTGCACCCTTGCCTCACATGCTTGGAAATTGTCAAACGGGTTAGGTTCCCGCCTTCCTTGCCCCGCTCCCATGATTTTTTTTTTTTTTTCCGCTTTTGAGAATTCTCAAAAGCGCCTTCTTTGTATGTTTTCTGAGAATTCTCAAAAAACATACACTGCCTTCCTTGCCCCGCTCCCCTGAATGATTTTTTAGGCGCCTCAAAAGTTGTCAAACGGGTTAGGTTCCCGCCTTCCTTGCCTCGTTCCCCTGAATGATTTTTTTTTCTCGTCTGGTCGGTGATGCTACCAATCAACTTCCTTACCTACATTACCTGAGCTGGGTGGACCTTAGGGTTCCTTGCGCTGCTGATCCACATTCCAAACTGAGACCAGGTGCTGTTAGGGGGAATCGACAGAAGTGATTGACACATCCTCTTTATTGACACATCCTCTTTATTGACACATCCTCTGTATTGACGCACTCTTCTTTGATTTCTGTGAGCCATCCTTGCTTTGATTTCATGGGGTGCCTGATGATGCTTGTTCTACGCACATCAAATAAACAACCGAGTGCCACCAATGGCACATGAGGACAAATACTGCTGAAGGCACACCTGAAGTTCACCTGAATCACTCCTGAATTGCTATCCACCTGAATTGCTATCCACCTGAATTGCTATCCACCTGAATTGCTATCCACCTGAATTGCTATCCACCTGAATTGCAATTCACCTGAATTGCCGAGTGGCACTTTCCATGCCTCTCTCAGAGCACCTTCTTTCTCCCTCGAGTGTAAGGGCGTTTGAGACCCATCGTTTGGTTCTTCTTCTTCCGCTGCCGCCGTCCTTCTCCTACCTTGCGCTTCTTAGCCCCTCTTCCTTACGGGTGCCTTGTACTTTTTTTTTTTTCGCCCCTTCTCCTACCTTCAGGATCGTCTTCCTTTCGAAACTGGATTGTTGTGCTTGAAAACTTCTTCTCTGGTCGGTGATGCTACCAATCAACTTCCTTACCTACATTACCTGAGCTGGGTGGACCCTAGGGTTCTTTCCACTGCTGATTTACATTCCAAACTGAGACCAGCCCTTTCCTTGAGAACTCGCTTGTCCCTTCTGCCATCATCCCTATTATTTGTATTTCCTACCTCTCCTATAACTCTCGTCCCTCGTTTCCGTCCCTCATTTTTCTCGCTACCCCTCATTTGTATATGTGCTTGGAGAGAGTGAGTTTGCTCTGAAGCATCTTTTAAAATGAAAAGGGATGGTGGTCACAGGGAGTTTGTAATGATGAGGAAACCCTCTGGGAAAATCAAGAGACAGTGCAGCAAGCACTGAATGAGTTTCTTAAATCCAATAGATCCTCCTGAACACATTCCTGACCTTACTGTGCTCGCTTTCCCTTGCATCTTTCTATGCAGCCTCCCTGTTTGGTTGCTTTCTCCTCCTTGCAATTCCATCCCTTACTCTCTTAGCACCTTCCTATCTCTCTGCCTCAGCTCTCCCTCCCTCCCTTTCATCTCCCTCCCTTAGCTCTGTTACCTTCTCTCTTCTGTGCTTTCCTGTCACTTGTTCTTGCTTCCATGCCTTCATTTCTTTGTGCAGTGGAAAGCATTGACAAGAGTGTATTGATGAGGAAACCCCTCTGGGAAAATCAAGAGACAGTGCAGCAAGCACTGAATGAGTTTCTTTAATCCAATAGATCCTCCTGAACACCCCTCCACTGGCATGGCCTTCCCAGCTTTCCCCCCCCCACTGCCTTTCCCCCGCACTTCTACCGAGTCCAGTCTCCCACCATCCCCTGTCTCTTTCCCCCCCTTGACTCCCCTCTTGGCCTTTAGCTGATGTGAGGGTCATTGGTTGTCAATGCTTTGTTGCAGTGTGATGATGAGAAAACCCATCAGGGAAACAAGAGACAGTGCTGCAAGCAGAATGAGTTTCTTAAATCCAATAGATCGTCCTGAACACTCACTCTGTTGCCCTGGCTTCCCCAGCTTGCTTGCCTCCCTGCCTTTTCCCACCATTCCCTCTGTTTTTTCCCCTCTTCTCTGCTCGCCTAAGGCCTCTGATGGGAGGGATTCTCTCACGTAATACCTTGTCACTCGGGTCTTGTGTAATGATGAGGAAACCCTTTGAGGGAATCAAGAGACAGTGCACCAAGCACTGAATGAGTTTCTTAAATCCAATAGATCCTCCTGAACACATTAAATGCTGCCTTTCTTCTCGCATTCCTTTCATTTGTTTTCCTTCTCTTTTCTTTTCAATTCACACAGCTGCCTTCTCCCTCCTCACATTCTGTCTCTTCTCCCTTCCCCTCACCTCATACAGGGCAAGCAACAAGGTCAACAAAATGTTTTCATTGAAGCCAGGAAAGCAGAATCCCAGGGCGAAGCATTGCATGTCTTATGAGACTGAATGATCATAGTAAAATCTTCAGTGCTAACTTAAGTTCTGGAAACCATTTGCCACGTATCATCTGAAACATTTGGAGAACACATGCTACATGTACAGAATCGTGAAATATACAATGCTACAATGGATAAATCAAGAAGCACCAAAAAAAAAAGGGATTTCAGACATCACTGTACAGATGTCTCAAACAGCTGTCAAATCGGTTTCACTACCAATATTCCCGAGTGTACACGTAACACGACCGCATGTAACTGGCTCGGGCGAAACCTCCACAGGCACGAAGCGAGAGCCGCAGATGCGACCCGAGCTGTCGACGTGAGGCACAGGGCGAAATTCCCTCCCGGGGTCCTCGAAACTGCCGAGACCAGTAGCCGTGGAGAAAAAGCAGCCTGGGGGGCAGGGCGGGGCAGTGCAGAAGGGGGGATGAGGAAGGGCGAGGGAGCAAGGAGAGGGAAGAAGAGGGTTGAATGAGAGGTTAGGAGTGCATTGCTGAAGAGAGAAACTTTATTTTCAAGGTGTGTGGGTGGTGAGGCAGCATGCACGCAGCAAGTCAGAGTGCAACACGGCAATGCGTGTTCTGAGGATAGGCTACTTGGGAATATGGGTTACCTGGGAGGATGGATACCTGGGAGGATGGTTACCTGGAGGGAAGGGCGCGTAGGTGGTGGGGCAGCATGCTCGCAGCAGGCCAAGGTCGTGCGACACGGCGATGCGACGGTCGCGACACATGGCCCAGTGCAGCTCCACGTGGCTGTCGCCGTCCTGTGATTGTACCGAGTCACACACAAACGGAAAGGACGGAACGAGGCGGAGATGAAAAAGCGGGAGGCAGCGTGCAGACAAGTCACGGCCGCTGGAGTGGCAAAAGGATTTCTTGAAAAAAACGAATTGGCCCACGCACGTCCTTTCGTTCTCCTCTCTGACTCAGTTAGCTGGTCTCTGCTATATGGTGGTCTGCCTGTTCGTTTTTCCGCAACTACCGGCCACTTTCACTCACAGCGGCAATGAACGCGTTTCCCGTTTCGTTGTCGTAAATCACCGTGGAAAACGGCCCAACCATCTCCGCCAGCGCGGATTCCGCAGAATGCGACACCTGGTCGTACAGCAGGGCACTCCGAAGCGCCTTGTACATCCCGAGGACAAGCTGCGACTCGCTCGTGTCGTGACCGTGGCCGCCGGCGACGCCGTACGACCGTCGCAGCTGTGCGACGTTGTCTATGCGACCGGTGAAGACGCAGAAGACGTCGCCGGACGCGGCGAGCTGCGTGCGATGGAAGGAGTCGTCGCCGTCGTGCGAGTAGCCCAGCACAGCTTGCGCGCCGAGCTGTATGCTCGCGGCATTCGGATGACGTTTCAGAAACTCCTGGAGGAGCTCGGCTGACGTTGCACACTTGGAAGCGTCATAATTCACGTCGCATGGGAGCTCGACGAGCGACTCGTCGAAAATGGCCAGCGCCATTCGCGGTGGCTACAATGGATTTTTACAGTGCCTTTTGGAAACAATCAGATGAAATGAGGGGGACTCGACGGCGATGAGAAAACGGGTAAGAAATGTGGTAACGCAATTGGTTCCGAAACTAGCTGAACAGTGAGAGTCGTCCACAATATCGACCGGAGGAGGCAATGTAACTAGCACGTTTCAGAAGCAGCGCTCACCAGGTTGCATACTAGACAATGCACTGTGGGGGTGTTGGAGGCCTAAGCTGAGAATCCAACAGAAGAACGAACAAATAAAAGAAGTGGCATGTGTGAGTGAAGGACGAGCATAATAGGAGGAGGACAACTAGCTAGCGTCGAATAAAAAGGACCAGCTGGAAGGGGTGGATGTGGTGAGAGCAGAAAGAGCAGTGATGATGCTGGGGGGGAAGGTGGCTGCTGGAAGCAATTCTGCAGCTCAGGTAACGATGTGTTCTATATGCCCGGATCGCAAGGTTGGATTGGGGTCGCCCTGCATAACTTAACTCCAATGTGCTCGTTTTTTGCATGATATTTAGAGACAACGTCTTGTAACCAGATGCGTGTTCGAGTGTTTAATGAGTATTTGATATTTTGATTAGGCCCTTCACACTGACAGCACGACAGATTTGCTGTGCTGGCACTGCCAACGCGACAGACGACATTGCCACTTCGCAGCGATAGTGCCGCGCGCGAACCGTTTGATTGTTGCAATCGTGGCGTTCGACTGACGTGGTTGGGCATGAATTCCACGTGACAGCCACTCGGGAAGATGTTGAGTCAGATGAGGAAGGAACCAATTGGTCGTGCTCCGCTGTTTGAAATATTCGTTACAACAACTTTCTTTAACGGGTTATGTAAATTCGAACAATACGAATTGCCATATGACAACCTCCGTGTCGCTAACAACCTGTTCTTGATGCACCATTCGATTGTCAGATCTGCTGACGACGAGAACTGCAGCTCCATTGGACGAGAGATCTGAGGGCAGGTTACTCGACCCACTCATTGGCTGTCGTCTTGCATCGCTCATTTGAAGGATCAGATTCAGAGATCACCACATGCCCACGCTACTTCTGGTGCAGAACGTTTCAGCTGATAACTATTGCAGTAAGAATCGTTGCAATGCGGTTCATAAAACCTACTCACACACTTTGATGATATTTTGTTGAACTACTTTCACCGCTCCATTTTTTTGAGCCAGATTCAATCACTCGACAGCCGAAATATTCTCCTATTTAGTCAGCGAAGGTGGTGATCGTGCAATTGTAGCATTCCTAGGTCTATTTTCAACTCCCTTGTGATTCTGACAAATAGGTGAGGAGTATACATACGCTCGTACAATCCGTTGAAAGGAGTCTCCCATATCTGCCATGGATATTCGGATTCATGATTCATCATGTTCGACAATTGATAGCACTCCCTCAATCTCAGTCGCTGCACCTTCAATGGATTCGGACAATGGCTTTCTAGAATTCACCATTCTACCCACAAGAAAAACTTCGCAAGCATCGTTTGTCAGTATGAAATCTCTCTCGAAACAAAGATCCCGCAAACCTATCACGTTAGTGACCTACAGATCCATACCCTTCGCTTCCGTCTCTAAATCCCTCTCATCAGACTCACCGATAACGAACCAATCCGAAACTGCCAGAAGCGATCAATTAGATTCTGACACGTCACCTGAAGACAGAAGACCGGCGTGGCTGGTGAAGTTTTGGCGGGAAGCAGGGTCGGTGCTGGTGGCATTAGGGTGGGGAGGAGGGGGAGCAGCAGGTGGATCCGCGCCGTCCGCCGTGGATCCCAGGCGGTTGGGAACATACCTGAAAGCTCTTCGCAGCCAGACACGCGTGCTGCTGAAGCAGCTGCCGTTATGGGAGCGAGCAGGTCAGTCACTGTTAAAGAGTTCTTTCCAGATCACCACGTCCTCCGTTGCAGGTTGTTTTGAGAGTCCTCCGTTGAGAATTCTCAAAAACAACCCGCAACGTTATAGAGTCCTTTCCAGATCACCACGTTCTCCGGCGCCCCCCCCTCCCCTTCCCCTTCCACGCTAGCGCCAATTCCATGTTCCACCTCTTCGCACTGTCTCTCTCTCTTTCGCACTGTCTCTCTCTCTTCTCCACCCCGTGATATCATGGTTTTTGAGCGAACTCGAAAGAAATAGTTGACCAATTTAATCATCTCCTTTTGGCGTCTCTCTCCCTCACCCTGTAAGAACATCCTCCAGGTGACTTTTGAGTCGACTCAAAAGTCACCTCATGAAATAGTTGACCTGATTTATCATTTCCTCTTGGCATCTCTCTCCTTCACCCTGTAAAACATCCTTTGAGGCGCCTCAAAACTTGGCATCCCTCTCCCTCACCCTGTAAAACATCCTCCAGGCATCGGAGCCGTGGCGGGAGGGCTGGCTGGTGGCTTCACGAACGCGACGCTGCATCCGCTGGACACGGTGAAGACGAAGCTGCAGACCAAGGGTTCCTCGCTCGTCTACTCGGGGCCGCTGGACGTCATCCGCAAGGTGAGTGTGCGTGTGTAGGCGACTGTTGAGTTTGAAACATTACACAAAGGTGCAGACAAAGGGCTTCTCGAGGTGACTTTTGAGTCGACTCAAAAGTCACCTCATGAGTCGACTCAAAAGTCACCTCGTGTGTAGGCCACTGTTGAGTTTGAAACATTACACAAGGGTGCAGTCAAAGGGCTTCTCGCTCGTCTAATCGGACCACCTGGACGTCATCCCAAGGGAGGTCTGCATGTGTAGGTGCCTTGTGAGTCGACTCTAAAGGCTTCACGAACGCGACGCTGCATCCGCTGGACACGGTGAAGACGAAGCTGCAGACGAAAGGCTCCTCGCTCGTCTACTGGGGGCCGCTAGACGTCATCCGCAAGGTGAGTGTGCGTGTGTAGGCGACTGTTGAGTTTGATCCGAAAGGCTGCTCGCTCGTCTACTCGGGGCCGCTTGACGTCATCCGCAAGGTGAGCTTGCATGCGTTGGTGACTGTTGAGTCGACCTTTGAGACGAATCTGCAAACAAAGGGCACCAGGACCTAAAGGAACGTCTCTGTCATCCCCCCTGCATGTGTCAGCAGCGCAGGGCATTGGTGGGTTCTACCGCGGGCTGTCCTTGGCCTTCTCATGCGGTGCCTGATATTTCCTCCCCAACATCCCCCCTCCGTCCCGCCATCCATTTTCCCCCCCCTCTGTCCCGCCATCCATTTTCCCCCCCCCCCCCTCCCCCCCCCTGCAGGTGTCAGCGGCGCAGGGCATTGGCGGGTTCTACCGCGGGCTGCCAGCGGCCTTCTGAGGCACCTCCTATATTTCCTCCCCGTCCCCCATCATCCCCCTACTTCCCCCCGCAGGTGTCAGCCGCGCAGGGCATCGGGGGCTTTTACCGCGGGCTGCCAGCGGCCTTCCTGGGGTCGGTGCTCTCCTCCTCCATCTACTTCGGCACCTACGAGCTCGCCAAGGGCGGCCTTTCCCCCCCATCCATTTCCCCCTTCCCTCCCCCCTGCAGGTATCAGCCGCGCTGCCCGCCATCTCCCGAGGCGCCGCTGTATGCAACCCAAAAGCCCCCCTCCCTCCCTCCTCGCTCCCCCCCGGCAGGTATCAGCTGCACAGGGCATCGGGGGCTTTTACCGCGGGCTGCCAGCGGCCTTCCTGGGGTCAGTGCTCTCCTCCTCCATCTACTTTGGCACCTACGAGCTCGCCAAGGGCGGCCTCTCCAGAGACATCACGCTCCCGCTGCCCTTCTCTGGATTCAGACGAGGTTCCGCCACCAGCAGTGGAAGTAGCGGGGAGAGTCAGCAAGATAGGAGCGGACTCTCCCCGCCCGATAGTGGAAGTGGTAGAGGTGGTGGGGAGACAAGCAGCAGGAGTGGTGGTGGAGCTGGGGTTAGCTCTGTGTCGTCGTCGTCGTCATCACAGGTGGTGCTGTCGTGCCCGGTGGCGCTGGTGCCTCCTGTGGCGGCAGCACTGGGGAACATCACGAGCTCCGCGATTCTTGTGCCCAAGGAAGTCATCAAGCAGCGCATGCAGGTGAGGAACGGTGTAGTGCGGTTGGGAAGGGCAGTGACGCTGGTGCCTCCTGTGGCGGCAGCACTGGGGAACATCACGAGCTCCGCGATTCTCGTGCCCAAGGAAGTCATCAAGCAGCGCATGCAGGTGAAGAACGGTGTAGTGCGGTTGGGAAGGGTGGTGACGCTGGTGCCTCCTGTGGCTGCAGCACTGGGGAACATCACGAGCTCCGCGATTCTCGTGCCCAAGGAAGTCATCAAGCAGCGCATGCAGGTGAGGAACGGTGTAGTGCGGTTGGGAAGGGTGGTGACTCTGGTGCCTCCTGTGGCTGCAGCACTGGGGAACATCACGAGCTCCACGATTCTCGTGCCCAAGAAAGTCATCAAGCAGCGCATGCAGGTGAGCGGTGCTGCGCGGTTGAGAGGGGTTTGGTGGAGGGCCGGAAAGGGTGGTGGTTGGCTGGCTGAAAGGGATGGTGGATGGATGAGCGAACAGGAACTGAAGGAAATCTGCAATGGTAGTGGTAGCACCCCGCATGCAATGGTAGTGGTAGCACCCCACATGCAATGGTAGTGGTAGCACCCCACATGCAATGGTAGTGGTAGCACCCCGCATGCAATGGTAGTGGTAGCACCCCGCATGCAATGGTAGTGGTAGCACCCCACATGCAATGGTAGTGGTAGCACCCCACATGCAATGGTAGTGGTAGCACCCCACATGCAATGGTAGTGGTAGCACCCCACATGCAATGTGGAATATAAACATGCAAGGTGCATGTGAACGTGGAAGGTGTCCTATGAACGTACAAGGAATAATATGCACATGCAAGAAGGTGAATGAACTTGCAACATGCAAAGTGACACATGAGCACGCAAGGAGGAAACCCACGTATAGAGAGGGTGTTTTTGAGACGTCTCTACACGGGGCAAAGTCACATATGAGCACCCAAGGAGGAAAGCCACGTGTAGAGAGGGTGTTTTTGAGACGTCTCTACACGGGGCAAAGTGACATATGAGCACCCAAGGAGGAAAGCCACGTGTAGAGAGGGTGTTTTTGAGACGTCTCTACACGGGGCAAAGTGACATATGAGCACCCAAGGAGGAAAGCCACGTGTAGAGAGGGTGTCTTTGAGACGTCTCTACACGGGGCAAAGTGACATATGAGCACCCAAGGAGGAAAGCCACGTGTAGAGAGGGTGTTTTTGAGACGTCTCTACACGGGGCAAAGTGACATATGAGCACCCAAGGAGGAAAGCCAGGTGTAGAGAGGGTGTTTTTGAGACGTCTCTAAACGGGGCAAAGTGACATATGAGCACGCAAGGAGGAAAGCCACGTGTAGAGAGGGTATTTTTGAGACGTCTCTACACGGGGCAAAGTGACATATGAGCACGCAAGGAGGAAAGCCACGTGTAGAGAGGGTGTTTTTGAGACGTCTCTACACGGGGCAAAGTGACATATGAGCACCCAAGGAGGAAAGCCACGTGTAGAGAGGGTGTTTTTGAGACGTCTCTACACGGGGCAAAGTCACATATGAGCACCCAAGGAGGAAAGCCACGTGTAGAGAGGGTGTTTTTGAGACGTCTCTACACGGGGCAAAGTGACATATGAGCACCCAAGGAGGAAAGCCACGTGTAGAGAGGGTGTTTTTGAGACGTCTCTACACGGGGCAAAGTGACATATGAGCACGCAAGGAGGAAAGCCACGTGTAGAGAGGGTGTTTTTGAGACGTCTCTACACGGGGCAAAGTGACATATGAGCACGCAAGGAGGAAAGCCACGTGTAGAGAGGGTGTATTTGAGACGTCTCTACACGGGGCAAAGTGACGTATGAGCATGCAAGGAGAAATCTCCTTGAAATTCCCCAAAAACCTTGTCTCACGTGCTCATTTCTGCCTACTGCTATCCCGCACCCTGCTTCCCCACACGCCCTTCCAGTCCCCTTCTCATTCCTGTCTCCTGCCATCCCTCTCGCCCTGCCTCCCATCGGGGCCATCCCTCTCGCCCTGCCTCCCATCGGGGCCATCCCTCTCGCCCTGCCTCCCATCGGGGCCATCCCTCTCGCCCTGCCTCCCATCGGGGCCATCCCTCTCGCCCTGCCTCCCTTTTACTTGCTCGCACCAGGCGGGAGCAGCAGGGTCGGCGTGGCAAGTGCTGCAGCAGACAGTGGCGGGGGAGGGCGTAGCAGGGCTGTACAGCGGATACACTGCTGCCCTCCTGCGCAACCTGCCCACCAACGTCCTCAACTTCTCCACCTTCGTACGTTACTCTTCCATTCCCTACCCTGCTGTCCTCAATGCATGTCTCCTTCCAAACCTGCCCACCAACGTCCTCAACTTCTCCACCTTCGTACGCTGCTCTGCTCAGCATGGCAGCAAAGGCACTCTCAGGCTCAGCCATTCTCTTTCACTCTCATCCCCCCCACCTCCCCTCTGCCTTGGTAACCCCCTCTACCTCCGTCCTTCCCACCATCAGGAGTATCTCAAGATGGCAATACTCCATGTGAGGCATGCTACCGCCCTGCCGGGATTTTTTAGAATTCTCAAAAAATCCCTGCAACGCCCTGCGACCGCATGAGAGCATGGCAGCGCGAGCAGTCGCAGGGGCACTGTCAGCCGCACTCACCACACCTATGTGTTCACTCCCTTTCGTGGTAACCCCATCCGTCACCTCTCTCCTTCCCACCATCAGGAGTATCTCAAGATGGCAATACTCCATGTGAGACGTGCTACCGCCCTGCGACCGCATGAGAGCATGGCAGCAGGAGCAGTGGCAGGGGCACTGTCAGCAGCACTCACCACACCTCTCGACGTGGTCAAGACGCGCCTCATGACTCAAGCTCGGGTGGCTGTGGCAGCAGCAGGCACCACAGGGGCAAAGGTACCTGCTTCTTCTCCCTCTCTCTCTCTCTCTTCGTCTCTCTCCATGTCGTTATGATTGAGTGAGTTCGTTTCTTGCCTCGTTGCTATGTCAGCAGCACTCGCCATGCCTCTGGGCGTGGTCAAGACGCGCCTCATGACTCAAGTTCGGTTGCAGTGGCAGCAACGGGAACAACAGAGGCACAGGTATGTGTTGACGCTCCCTGCCTCCCTCGCCACGCCGCTGAACGTGGTCAATACATGCCTCATGACTCAAGCGCGCGTGGCAGTTGCAGCAGCAGCAGGCACAACGGGGGCAAGGGTAACTGGCACCCTCCTTTTCTTGTGTTCTTCTGATTGAATGAGTTCGTTTCTGGGAGTTTGTGTCTGGTCTGGCCGTTCTCAGCAGCACTCACCACGCCGCTGGAGATGGTCTAGACATGCCTCATGACACCAGGCGAGCATGGCAGTGGTAGCATTGGGCACCACGGGGACAAAGGTTATCCATCTTTCCCATTGCTCTTCGGCCTCCTCTCCCTTTTCTTGGTAATCGGTGCACTCTTTTTGGGTCTGGATAGATGTTGTTACCAGCATAGCAATCATCATCACCCATCTCGTCCGCACTATGACACAACAGCAGTCAACAGCAGGTAGTACTTGGGAAGGTTTTAGTCATGACTGATGCGGGTGGCAGAGGCAGACTTCTGAGTCGACTCAAACGTCACAGCAGTCAACAGCAGGTAGTACTTGGGAAGGTTTGTGTCATGTCTGATGCGGGTGCCAGAGGCAGCAGCAGGCTGGCACAACCAGGGCCGACCGAACCGGCTGTGCTCCTCTGTTCCTTCTCCCACCCACTCAGCCTGCCTGTTGATGACATCTTCCCCTGTGTCATTCCATCTTCCCAATGCCCTTCCTTTATTATTCCTGCAATGCTTGATGCCGTTCCCTTCAACAGGCAGAGGCAGCAGCTAAAGCTCAGGCCGCAGCTGCATACACGTACAAAGGAGTGGCGTCGACATTGAAGCGTGTGTGCGAGGAGGAAGGCGTGCTCGGGTTGACGCGGGGCATGACTCCGCGCATTCTTTATAACGCAGCATTTTCGGCCATTGGTTTTCTGGCCTTTGAAACTGCCCGCTCGGTCCTGCTGCAAGCGCATATTGAGCGAAAGGCCAGAAAGCAGCTTCAAGGGCAGGCGAAGGGTTTGCTGAGTGATGAGCGATTTGCGAAAGCCGGAGATGCTTAATGGCAACAGTAATCTGTGATGCTGAATTTGAAGAACGTTGTATTTTCAGTACAATACTGGAACGTACTGTGACGTTGTACTTGAGTGAGTGCCCTTCTTTAACGAATTATAGTAGTTATGGCGTGCTACCCAGGGTCTGTGGAGCCCCTGGTCCGGCGAATAGGGCTGGTCCGACGGACCAGGCCCAAACCATGTCGCACACGAATCTCGCAGACGGTCTGACAGATCAAGTCAATCCCTCGTATTTTGCCTGGCAAACCTGTAGATTGGCTCGGACCAGAGCGGACCAAAAGGCGGTTATGTGGTAACCATTTAATGTAGTATGTTGGTCCTCAGCGAACAAGGGGTTCTGTGGACTCTGAGTAGCACGCCTTTATTCAGTAGGTCATTACTGGAGCACTGGAGGCCTGAAGCGTGGGCATGCAGTAGAACACAAGTGCTTACCGTATGTGGTGGTTTCTATTGATATATTTTCTGATGACAACTGGTGTACGTGGTGTTATAGTGCTTTAATCCAGTGACATTTTGCTTTTGTAAGTGCGTATATTGCCATATATTGCTTATAAATGTGACACTCCCGTTTACCAGACCCAAACGAACAGAAGATTCGTTACACTGGGCTGCCGTGTGTAGGAAACGGTGGCTGCACGTCAGGAAGCCTGGACTGACCTCCGCCGCATAATCTTGCTGATGGACATCCGTGTGGCTGGCGGCGGTGCCCCTTCTTTGCATGCAGTGTTCATCTGCCCGTTCCTGGTCCGCCTTCAAGCATCGTCGTCGATTCACACCTTCTCCAAAAAATCCCGCAATCCGACGCTTTTAACGCGTCGTTAGCTCCTCGTCTGCCCGCAGTTAGAGCGCGCCTCGCTTCACCGACTACTGTAACTGCACGAGCGTTCCCCCCCCCTCTCGTTCACGGCTCGCTCACACTCGCTCACTTTCATTCCAGCCTAAGGTAACAAATGTCCGCCTTCTCAACTTCAGTCCCATTTTTAGCATCTCACTTCTTTCTTGCTATTTTCTTCCAGCTGAAGCAGCCCAAGATTGTCAGTAGTAGATAATTTCCAAACGCTTCTATTTCTATCATAAAGTAGTAGCACGATCCCTGCGGCGTGCTGTTTGTTTCCTGAGTTCGTGGAGTTGGTTTCAGGCCGCTCGCCATGGCCAGGTCGTTACATTCCTGTTCACAACGTCGTGATGTGACGGTGTGGTTCGTTTGCGTCTCAGTCGCCGCGCTTCTCGTCAACGAGGGATTTGGCGGCTCGTCTCGTCAGTATGTGTCGGCCGCCGCACCGACTAAGCAGCAGCTAAAAGCGGAAGTTAAGAAGATGGCGGATCACGTCAATGCGCACTACCCGAATTACGTCAAGTTCGCGAACGCCGTGAAAGCTGCTATGTCGCTCAACTACGACATATCCGCGTTAAAGAATGCGACGATATTGATGCCCGATAACAATGCGTGGTCGAACTTCACGAAGCTGGTCCCTCCGTCCTCGAAGAATCTGCCGAAGATGTACAACGTTACGGCGTACCACGTGCTTATACCGAGGATGATGCTAGCGTATATTAGGCAGCAAAAGAAGAGGGCGTTCCCGACAATGCTGAAGCAGCCTCAATATAAGCAGACCCCGCTAAACGCGGTGAACGCATCGTTTGGGCTTTTGAATTCCCCCAAGCCCAAGTGGTGCACAATAACGACGGCTAGAATCTACCAGGGCCCTTATTTCATCTCCCATGGTGTGGATAATCTTGTGATTCCTAAGGGTACTACGGTTCCATAGCTTCTTGATGGATAAGCTTAGCCGAGCTTCTCTAAACGCGTGCATTTCTTTACGCGCTTTTGTGGTAAATTTTACCATTCTGATCATTTATTGTTGCAAGGATTATTTTGACATTCCTTGCCGCGTACAGAAGCAGCCGTTGTTCCCCCGTTATTGCTACCGGGGCTTCTCCAAACCAACCTTCGCGTGTTTTTGGGTTGCGAAGCAACCCTTTACGATCGATTTTGACAAATTTTATTTTCATGTTAAAAAACATGAAAAAAAATCGTATGCTACAGTTCCAACCTTCCCATTGTGCATATATTAAACTCATTTTTTCTTTATTGTAGTAGTTTTGTGCATAGATGCTATACTGTTTGCATTATATTATTTTCCTGTTTGATGGGACAATTGCAATTAATGTTAAGAATATTAATAATGAAATACACACCACGCATGCTTAAATGAATGCAATGAGACAAGATATATAAATGCATAATACTGATACATGGATGGAAATGCTTTTGTATGCATGCTAAATGCTAAATGCAACATACCAGCATATCATCATCATACAAATGCGTAATAGTTAACGACACAAAAACTAGGCTACCGCATCCCCTGCCTAGCATGGGGGGGAAGTCAATAGCAAAGTTTTTGAATAATCAACTAGCACATGAAACAATACAATCTGTTAACTCTAAAAAACAAGTTCACTCTATCAAATCCAGTTCGAAGTGGCAAACACACGAGTCACTGAGTGCGCCAATGAACCAATGAGAAATGATAGAAATGAACCCATTTTTTAAAATTGACAGACATGCATTGATATTGCAATGATAAATGAAAAAAATGCACACTCACACACAAGGAAACACATTCACACATTTACAGAAGCACGAACACCGGCAAAACCAGCAAAAAACATGCGATAATAAATAACATGCAAATCAACGTTAAAATGACATTTTGGTAAATCCTATTAGTGACAAATGCGCATTTTCCAGATAGAAATCGCATTTCTGACCAGCAGGCTCCTGCGAAACGGGTCCAGGAAACGATACAGTAAACGAAAGAAGAGAATATAACGAAATACGGAGAACAAGAGCGAGAGAGAGAAAGAGGACGAGAGAGAGAGGACGAACTCGAGAGAACGAACTCGAGAGAACGAACGAGAGAGAGGACGAACGCGAGAGAACGAACGAAAGAGAACGAACGAGAGAGAATGAACCTAAGAGAGAGAACGAGAGAGGGAGAGAACTAGAGAGAGAGAACGAGAGAGTGAGAGTACGAACGAGAGAGAAAACGAACGAGAGAGAGAACAAGAGAAAGAGAAAGAGAGAAAGGGAACGAGAGAGAGGGAACGAGAGAGGGAGAACGAGAGTGAGAGAACGAGCGAGAGAGAACGAAAGAGAGAGAGGGAGAACAAGAGAATGAGAACGAGAAACAGAGAACGAGAACGAGAACGAGAGAATGAGAACGAGAAACAGAGAACGTGCGAGAGAAAGAGAGAACGAGAGAGAGGGAACGAGAGAGAGAACGATAGAGAACGAAAGAGAGAGAACGAGAGAGAGAGAACGAGAGAGAGAGAGAGAGAGAGAGAGAGCAAATTCATAACTACGGTTTCAAAAGAGCCTATGTAGTATTCAAAATATGACGGTTAGAAGGATGTGACGGTTCTAAACCGAATAAAAGCAAAAGGTGAAAGAAAAATGGATTCAAAACAAGGGAGAGAGGATGAGAGAGAGGGAGGACGAATGAGAGGAAACGAACGAAATATGATGAAATAAAACATACAATTATGAATTACTACCATTCGAAAGCAACAATGAACCGTAGCTGCAGCTAATTAAGATCATACAAGAGACATATGTCTCCTGGATTGTCTAATGTAATTGGATTGACTCACATCTTATTATGTTTAAAGGAAACTAGAGACTCAAGCATGGAGGAGTAATAAGGAACGATTGAAAGAGAAAGAGAACGAGGCAAAACCAGAACTTAAGCTTAATCAACTGACATCCTTTAAACAAAACCAGCAGAAGAGAAAACGACTATGATACGAGATTAAGCTAGCTAGTAATACTATAGATAGCACTGCTATGATACGATTAAGATAGCTACGACTATGATACGCGGCCACACACTAGGTACTAATCATCTAAGGGTTAGGGTTGTTCTTACCTTAGTAGAAACTGGTAGGTGGAGCCTAACTAGGAGCTCAACCAGCGGGAGGGAGGAAGAAAAAGAGCACGAGCAAATGTCAGAATCCCAGCCACTAACCACTGGGATAAAAGGGCTTGTTTGTGTAGCGGGTGAGTGCGCCCATAACCCCCCAGGCCGCCGTGCCTGTAACCCTTCCCTAGGATCAATCGGGGATCACCAGTGGACCTCTGACACCCCCCCGCACTGGGATGCCCGAGGTGCACACACCGGGATTCGAACCCGAGACCTTCGCTCTGATAACATGTCAGAATCCCAGCCACTAACCACTGGGATAAAAGGGCTTGTTTGTGTAGCGGGTGAGTGCGCCCATAACCCCCCAGGCCGCCGTGCCTGTAACCCTTCCCTAGGATCAATCGGGGATCACCAGTGGACCTCTGACAGCAAACCCTAAAGAAGTTTCAGATTCGTCGAGCAAAATGTTACTTATAAGGACCTTTGAAGATGGTTAATAGTGGCGTTGGTGCAGTCGTTAAGAAAAAAATTGTGAGTCTAATGGTTTCAAGTTCGAAACCTGCAGGGACACTTTTAGAATCTTTGGCACTAAGTACCAACTTCATGTCATACTACGGCATTGTGTATAGTCTACAGCTTTATAAAATTTGTGTATTTACCAATACGTAAGACTACAACGCTTCGCAACCCTAGGACGACATTGTCGCCTCTTGTCTTAGTATTCCCTCATGCCTTCACTCGTACTCTGTTTCGCACGTGCAGTAGGCATCCCGTAAAATGTCTTAAGATAATATGTATATGTTTCACATGATGGACCGTGCTCATGCCGGAGTGGTTAACGGGACAGACTAGAAATCTGTTGGGCTCTGCCCGCGCAGGTTCGAATCCTGCTGAGCACGGCGAAGTACTTTTGTCCTTTGCTCCTAGCCAACTCGAGTCTGCAACATAGGCCGAATCCCAAACCAGCCATGGGTGGAGGGGCTTGCGTTGCGCCTGACTGGAGTTCCGTGCTGGTGTGTGGCATTAGCTGGTCCAGACAACGGCGAATGGTCCTATCTGGACCGTACTAACCGCCAGAAAGGTCACAGATCAGGGTCGTTAATTACCCTTAAACTCCCCACATTCGAGTACTGCATGGACAGATTCCTTTTTCAGTAGTGGTAAAAGAACTCAGGGCGAGTCCAACTTTGCACATGTACAATTTTGTTTTCGAGACAGTTACCATATCAAGGCATGTAACAGAACTTTTAACGTACTCACATGCGTTTGACGTGATACTGTACATAACTGATGACAGTTCGGAAACGTGCTCCGGAACGTGCGGCACACATCCGAATTTCGACCTGCAATGCATTTCAGACCTCGATTCGCGTCAAACACGTCAAACAGTAACTTTTTTTTCGTCAGATGTCTTTCGCCATTAAATTCGCCCTTCCGCCACAAGCGCGAGAGACTGCCGCCAAACCACCTGGGATATCCAGTAACCCCATCCGTGGCATTGTACATTGCATCAATATTGTACCTTGTCAGTCGGCACAGGTGTACACTCGTTAACTTGACAAGGAATGTTCGGGGTACACCTTTGGGTACAGTCAAATTTGACGATACCATTGACGTTAAAATTACGGGAAAAACGGAAGTGTGCAAAGTTGGACCCGCCCTCATAGTACCTAGCTAAGTCACGTTATACGTGCTGTGCTGTTCGAGAAAACAGAGTTGTGAGTGGTGTCTCTGTTCAGAGAGTGCCGAGCTCCAGACCAAGAACAGCACAACAACCGTCCCCACCATGTTTCACACCCCTCCCAAGGTCTCAAGATTCTTATCTGGCAGGGGGTGAAACTAAGGGGGTGACGGCCTTAGTCGTCCAACCAGGGTAATTTTGGTTCTGATCCCGTGGCTTTGGCAGGAAAGTCAGAGTTCGCTCAGTGAGGCCAACCTCATGCCATGCCATGCCAGCCTTCCGGCAGTGTGGCTTCCCCAAGTCGCTTTGATGAGTTCGAGTGAGAAGTTGAACAAGGGGATGGCTAGAGGGGCAGCTCAGGTACAGTTCAGCCAAGCTATTTTGTCGTGCAACCAGCGAACGGGCTGCCCCAAAACTGTAATCGTTCGGTCTTCGCTGTTCAACCTTTGTGAATCGTGTTGAGGTGCGGCCCTATATCGGGCTCCGCATTTCCAATTCGTTTTGCTTCCCTGCCCGGCGTATCCACCATCCTTCCCTCCCTGTCGTACTGTACCTTTTCGCCGCTCTAGCCGCTTTGCATTGCTCCCTTGTGAGAGCAGGCAGGCATGCGGGTGACAAGCAGCGAAGTTAGTTATCCATCAGCAGTCGGTACTAAACAAAACCAGCCGCCGCACACTACGGCGTCGCCTACGTGTACTTTATGGCTTCTGTCCTTTCACTGCACCCTGGCTTGGTACGGAAGATTGACTGCTTCCAACTTTATTACGGTGTGCGTTTCCGAGCGGTGAATTAGCATCCCCGATTGCCTCAATCGACGAAGTCTGATTATGGTCGTCATTCTTCTAGCAACGAGCAGTACGAGTGCAGATTCAGTTACCAGCGGCAAACATCGACGTTGGTAGGTGTGGTTACCAGTACGGACTGCCACGGACAGCCACGGACAGCCACGGACAGCCACGAATATTGAGTAGCGATACCTCAGTGTCGAGTCGAGTTCACAGCAGTAATCTATATCAGAGAGCACGACGTTTATGCAGTGTTATGAGTGTTTGCAGCACCGATGACCGTGAAACCCGCTGTTCAAGCCGCCGTAACATGTGTAGCATGGTAGAAACCCGAGTACCCATGCTTTTCCATCGACTTGGATAAGATCCAGGAGCGGCATGATGGGAGCCGTAATTGCCGGAGGTTGGGGACTTGAACGACGGTCGTGTCGCGTGAGGTGTAGAGCACCAGCTGGACTGAAGTAATTTTCGAGAATTCTCAAACGTGACGCGTATCAATAGTAGCCATCGCCCCAGCGCAAACGTTTGAGCCGTTCTGGCTCTGGATCGCCGAGCGTCGCCCTAGTAATTCATCTGGACCAACTCCGGAAGCTTCGCCGTTCCTTTCGCGATGGATTTCACCGACATAGGGACATGCATACCGCAGGTAGACCCCGCGCATCGGGTCACGGCTGCTCGGCTGATGGGAACTACCTGCCCCACGTGCGACCGTCCCGTAGCCATGTCGCATCCATGGCACCACCCTCCTCTCTTCGACCGCAAAAACCCTTCCGCGCTTCGGGACTTCGGCCGCTGCCGCTTCGTCTGCACCGCCGCCGCCGTCCCCCTCTCCGCGCCCTCCGCGCAACCTCCCGCGCGGAGCTCCTCCGCGGAATCCGCCTCTGCCTCCGCCGCCGCCTCGATATCCTCGAGCACGGCGTCCGCCAGCGATCTCATCGCGGAGCGGGAGCGGCGGACGCGGGTTCGACACCTCGTGAGCGCGGAACCGGCGCTGACGGCGCTGACTGAGCCGCTAGCCGCAGGCTGCCCCGCGCGCGGTTTTCTCCCGCAAACGGCCGTTTTAGGCGGAAGCAGTCGGAGCGAGGAACTAAACATGGACTTATTAAGCAGCGCGCCGTTAGAGGCGCTCGAAATTGGACCGCAGGCGTATCGTCGGCGCGTGGGTGACGTGTACGATGTTATTCCGGTGCTCGCGATTCCGGTAAAGGCTCCTAGTCGAGCCGGAGAAGGGAATAGTATAAGTCGCGGTACGGGTATTGGTAACTCCGATTCGTCAGGGAGAAAGGGAACGTTAGCCGGGGGTTTAGAAAGAGAAGATTCTTTCACGGGAAGTAATTCCGGGCGCTTAGGTGGTTGGGATGCGGAATCGGTGGTTTCTGATTCGACGAGCGTCGCTGGTGGCGACGATTCGGCTGCTGCTGGCGGTGCGAGGAATCGCGTCGCGTGTTGGTGGCGATTGGTTGTTGTCGCCGCTGACGATTTGATGGCGACGAACGACGAATTGTTACAGCGATGGTTCGCGAACACGGATAACACGCGGAAGTTCGCCGTCTGGGTGAAGAATGGTGAGAAGAAAGCGGTTTCGCCGCTCGTTTTTTTCTTTCTCGACCCGATCAATTTTGGTCAGACCAGAAAATTAGGTTATTCATTACTTATGACAGCTAAGACAATCCCCTATTTCCTCCCCTTATCCCTTTCCCCCCTGCTCTGCCTCTCCTCACCCCCACACTCACCCACTTCCCCCGTTTCCCTCTTTTGATCCACGTTACAGCTCACCCCGGTAGCAAGTTGAAGCTGCACGGGATGACGATTGGAGCGAAGGAGAGGGACGAAGGGAAGCGCGTAGTAGCGGATGCGCATCGCTCGTGGCAGCTACAGTTCGCGGATGGTTACCCTATTTGTCGCTGCTCCTCGCTGCCACACAAACAGCAGCAGCAGCAGCAGGAGCAGCAGAAGCTGACAGGCGGTACAGTGTCCAAACCTGCACGTTCGGCGAAACCTAGGTCGTTGAATTTAGGTTTGGTAAAGCCAAAATCCGCGGGGCAGAATGTCCGCCGGCCAAGCTTTGATTTTGGTTCGGATATAGGGATGGCATCAGGGGGAATGGGGGTAACAGGGGAAACAGCAGGATCAGGGGAGGAGCAACGTCAGGGGGGAGGGGAGGTCAAATTGGAAAAGAAGCGATTTCTTGGTGCTTTAAAAGGGATTGGGCAGGCTAAAGACAAGGATGGTCACAATGGGAAGGAGGCAGATTTCGGTTCGGAGAATGAACGGCTGGATTGCAACGGTGGAGCGTCGAATGATGTGCTTGGTAACCAGCTCGATCTAAGTGGTAACCAGCTTGGTCCCACTGGTAACATGAACAGTAACAGTGGCGGAAGCACTGTATGCGATTCTGCTGCTGCCAGTGGTTCAAAAGGGGGGAAGGTGAAGCAGCGCAAGAAGCTGTTTAACCGATCAAGATCTGACATGGGAGCATCACAGGACCTCACACGGTCCGGACTGAGGGCATGGAAAGCCAAAGGAGGAAGAGGAGAGCGAGAGGGGGGAGGGGGAGGAGGTGTAGGGGGATTTCGGCCTTTGGACATTGGTGGTGCTGGTGGTGCTGCTGCTGGTGGTGTTCCTTATTCCCTCTCCACCTCTGTCCTTACTCCAACTCTCTCCACCTCTTCCACTGTCTCCCCTTCCCGAGAATCGCCTGCTGTTGCTGTTCGTCCTGACCTTCATCCCCCCGCTACCACCAGATTCGCCGCCAGCAGCAGCACCAGCAGCAGCAGAGGCGGCCAATCAACGAACAATCTATTTGAACCTGCTAGCCAATCACCTGAATCACCACCTGAAATATCACCTGAACCACAACCTTCCCACCAGCAGCACCAGCACCAGCACCAGCACCACCAGCAGCAGCAGCAGCAGCAGCAGCAGCAACAGAACCGCCTTGCCACCCCGGACCTCTTCGCTCATCGTTCCCCCCCTCCCCTGCCCCCTCACGCTCCCCTCTCCGGTTCCTCTTCTCCCCTGCACACCTCTGCACCTTTGGCGGAAACCCCTTCCCTTCCCGGCACGGGGTTGAGTTCGATAGTGATAGTGACGGGGAGGACTGGATATCAGGCGCGAGCTGGACAAGGGTACGCGTAACAGGGAGAAAGAGCGAGGGGGGGGGGAGAGGTGAAAGAAGAGGAGGGTGGGAGGAGGAAGAGGAGGGGGAAGGTCACAAGAGCCAGGGGCTGGGAGGGAAGTTACGGAGAAGGAAAGGATCTCTTTCGGCGATTGACATTTCAGAACCTCAGTTGCAATCCACTACTGTGGCCCCCTCGCTGCTTATCGGCCGCAGTAAGAGCTACACTGACGCTGTGCCAGCTGCACCTTTTAGCGAGACGAGTGATGTAGAGGGTACAGCGGACGATCACAGCACACATGGGGCGACGGGACGTGCAGCGGAAGGGAAAACGCAATCGACTTGGCTGCTTTCGTTAGAAGCAGGAGAAGCAGGAGAAGCAGAGGAAACAGGGGAGAACGTTCGAGCTCTAACCCCGTTGTCCCCTCTCCTTCCGGCTTCTGGCTTCACAAGCACAACGCCCTCCACTCGTAACACTTTCAGCAGCAGTAACACGTATGGTAGCAGTACCAGCTCTGGCAGCAGTAGCAGAGTGGTAACCGGTAACACCAATGACGGCAACACACTGACCCGCGGGAAAACTCTAGGGAGCAACAGCAGCAGCAGCAGCAGCAGCAAGAAGCGGTTTTCTGGCCCGTTGAAGCAGCACAGGCGAATGGCATCAGCAGCAGACGTAGAGCTTCACACTCGCTCCCTCTCCCAGGCCTCCATCCCTCCAACCTCCCCCTCCAATCTTTCCACCGCCCACCCCACTTCCACCCACCCTACTTCCACCTCCCACCGGTCCTTCCTCCGATCGGCTGAAGGAACACGAAAAGCCAATCGTGCTGCTTCTGCTGCTGCTGCTGCTGGTGTTGCTGCTGCTGCTGCTGCTGCTGCTGGTGCAGCTGCTGGTGTAGCTGCTGGTGTAGCCGGTGGTGTGGCTGGTGCTGCTGCTGGCGTTGCTGGTGGTGTAGCTGGTGCTGCCGCTGGTGTGGCTGGTGTGGCTGCTGGTGTGGCTGGTGGTGGTGGTGGTGGTGGGGTAACAGGAGGAGGCAAGACAGGCATGACTCATTTGCTGCTGTCTCAGCCAATAAGGCACCGTCGCAACCGCAGCAGCAGCGTTCTGCCTGCTGCCTCGCCTGGTGCCTCTGCTGCTGCTGCTGCTGCTGTTGTTGCTTCCTCTGTTGCTGTTGCTGCTCCTGCTACCTCTGCTGCCCCAGCTGCTGCTCCTTCTTTCGCTGGCGCCAACAGCCGTGCTCTTGGTCGCTCTGCCTCGCAAGCCTCTTCCAGCAGCAGAGTATCTAGTGGTTCGGTGCGGTCCAGAGGTGCAGGATCTGCTTGTAACGAGGACGGCTCTGTGCTATGCGCTGAAACGTCTCGAGAAGGTGGTGAGGGAGAGGAGGGGGATGAATGGCAGGATTGGAATGACTTTGAGGATTTTCAAATGACACTTGCTGGGGAAGAGGACGATGAGGGGGAGGAGAGTGAGAGAGGGGTGAGTGAGAGAGGGGTGAGTGAGAGAGGGGTGAGTGAGAGAGGGGTGAGTGAGAGAGGGGTGAGTGAGAGAGGGGTGAGTGAGAGAGGGGTGAGTGAGAGAGGGGTGAGTGAGAGAGGGGTGAGTGAGAGAGGGGTGAGTGAGAGAGGGGTGAGTGAGAGAGGGGTGAGTGAGAGAGGGGTGAGTGAGAGAGGGGTGAGTGAGAGAGGGGTGAGTGAGAGAGGGGTGCGTGAGGTTGGGGTGAGTGAGAGAGGGGTGAGTGTGGGAGATTCAAGTAAGAGCAGGGGCAGCAAGTGTGATTATAACGAGCTTCAGAGCAGCACTGGTGTGACTGTAGCGAGCGGTGGGGCGCAGCCCCAGAAGATGAGGAAAGCAAAGAGTGTTGGGAAGGCTTTAGATGGGATAGAGAGCGGTGGAGTAGGAAGTGGTGGAGTGGGAAGTGGTGGAGTGAGAAGCAGTGGAGTGAGAAGCGGTGGAGTGGCTGGTGAGAAGGAGGAAGATGGTATCAGTGATTGCCCTTCCTCGGCTTCTGTTCTCTCTGATGCTGCTACTAGTGCGAACGGCTTTGCATCAGGCCGAAGGGTTGTGAAGCTTAAGAAAGGAGGCAGGAGCAAGAGCAGCTCAGAGGGGTGTAGAGTGGTGACTCTAGGTGAGGAGGGGAAAGGGGTTGTAGGTAAGGAAGGGGGGAGGGAGGAGGTGGGTCAATCCAAGGCGTTCAAATAGGCTCGGGTATGGTTGAAGGGGAAGTTTCCCTGATGGTTTCGGGCAGAAGTAAAAGTGCTGTGTATCGAAGGGGCTTGGAGACAGGTGAGGGGTCGAGGAGTGGGAGGCACCGGGCATCTGAAATTCTCCAGGCTGCCCGGCGGGCAGCAAAACATGCGAACGCACTGAAGCAGGCCGAAAAAGCAGGGCAAGCAGCAGGACCAGAAGCAGCAGGAGCAGGAGCAGGAGCAGGAGCAGGAGCAGGAGCAGGAGCAGGAGCAGGAGCAGGAGCAGGAGCAGGAGCAGGAGCAGGAGCAGGAGCAGGAGCAGGAGGAGCAGAAGGATTAGAAGGAGCAGTAGGAGAAAGGAGGGTAGGAGGAGAGGGAGTCACGGATGTGAGACCGATGGACCCGTACTTGTCAGGGTTAAGCATCTTGAGTGCTTTGCGAGGAGAGGGAGCCTCGGATGTAAAAGCAGCAGCAGAAGCAGCAGGGGACGAACCAGTGAGTGAGGAAAAGCAGCAGCAGCAGCAGCAGCAGAGCTGTGCGATACTGGGTGCCTCTGAAGGGTGATGATGACGATGAGACGGGTGGGGAGGGGTGTGAGGTTGAAGAGGTGTGGGGTGAGGATGAGGAGGAGGACAGTGATGCTGCTGCCATGCCTTCAGTCGCAGCAGCAAGAACTGGTACAGTGCAGCACAGCGCAGCAAAAACCCCCACAGTGGCTTCTTCTGAGTCATCTCAGAATGGACTCGGAGCAAAAACCCCCAGGGGAAAGTGCAAGGGGAGGATTCTGAAGAATGGGGGGAAAGCTAAGCTGTCTGACAGTGCAACTGAATCTGGAGCGGTTGAACAACAGTCTTCTTCTGAATCAACAGTCTTCTCCTTAACTGATGCGGCCACATGCCACTTATCTGTTTCTACATCTTCACCGCCTCTTGCTTCTGACTCGAGCGTTCTTGCCCCGGCTGCCCGTTCACCTGAATTTTCCAAGGTCTTCCCTCCTGCTTCCCGTTCTGCCTCCTCCTACCACTCACCCCTCTCTCCCTCCTCTCCCTCCTCTCCTGCTATCCGCAAGGCACGGTCTCTTACCTCTTCTCGAGAAGGATCCTGTCAAGACCCCAGCGGTTCAGACAAAGCCATAGGCTCGGGCCTACCCTCCTCTCTCTCCTCTCCCTCTTCTCCCCCCTCTACCTTCTCTCCCTCTTCGCCCTCCTCACTCTCCGCCCACAAGGCACGCACCCTTCCCTCCTCTCTTGCTTTTTCCGAGCTGAATAGACGCATCGAGAAACGCATCGAGCTGGATTCGATCGGCGGTGAATCAGTCCTGGAAAAGAGGGTGCTGGCACGGCAAGCCTCGGAAGGAAGGGTCCTGGAAGGTGCTGGGAGGGCAGTTGGGCAGAAGCAGAGGGACGTGGAAGGAGTGGGGCTTGGAAAGGGTGTGAGTGTTGAGCCGACTCAAACAACAGGGCTTGGAAGGGGTGTGAGTGTTGAGCCGAATAAAAAAACAGGGCTTGGTAGGAGTGCGAGTGTTGCTGCTACTGCTGCTGCCGCCGCTCTTGCTACTCCTGCTGCTGCTCGTCCTGCTACTTCCTCCACAGTTTCTGCTGGAGCAGCAGTAAGAGGGAGAGGAGCAGTAGCAGCAGCAGCCACTGCCGCTGCTGGTGCATGGGCCTCGCGCCAGTCCCCATCCCCCATATTAGCTGCTGCGATGCGAGCATCAGCAACCCTGGAGCTACAGAAGCAGCAGCATCAGAGCCTGTTGAACGCCAGGAACAGCAGATTCTCATCCTCTTCCTCCTCCTTGCAGCCCTCCTCTGTCTTTGCCTCCTCTTCCTCCTCCTTTGCCTTCCCTGCACCCACCACCACTGCAACCGGTTCTCCCTCCTCTTCCTTACTTGCCTCATCTTCCTTCAATCCCTCCTCTTCTTTCCTTCACTCCTCCTCCTCCCACCTGACTGTTTCCCGATCAGCCTACTGCTCCCCTGTCGTCCGCACACCCGCTTCCCTCACACCCACAATCTCTGGAATTGGCCGGCTGTCGAGCGATCTCGGCCCTACATTTGGCTCGTCAGATCTTGCTGCTGCTGTGGCTGCTGCTGCTGCGGCTGGTGGTGGTGGGATGAGGGGGAGAAGCAGTGGCGTGGGTAAGGTCCCTTCCCCATTTGTTGCCCGTGCAGCTGCAACAATGCAGAAAGGAGCTGTGTGCCAACGGCGGTATGGTGGTGGTGGTGCTGCTGCTGCTACTGCTACAGGAGCTGGTTCTGGTGGTGTTGGTAGCGGTAATGGTGGTGTTGGTGATGCTGCTGCTGGTGGTTCTGCGGGGGACTGGGATGGAAAAGGGGAGTGGGGTTACTGCACTGGAAGCACCAACGCTGGTGCTGGAACTGCCGATTTCGACAGCAACAGCTTTGGCTACGCAGGCAGCAGCACCACCAACACCAACACCAGTAACATCACCAACTTCAATACGGCCAACAATGCCGATACCACCAGCAATACCAACGCCTACCACCAGCCGCCCACCGACGACTACGAGACGACAAACACCGCCCACACAGCGGCAGTATTTCGGCGGAAACCCATGGCAAGGAGGCCTGCAGGTGCAATTGCAGTTTCACCCACCCCTGCCCTCCAATCCCGTCAGGCCTTTGAGTCGACTCAGAAGCCTGCGGGTGCAGTTATGCTCGTTCCCACCACCAAGCCTGCAGTTGTGCGTGCAGCCACTCCTGCCCTCCAATCCCTCCAATCCCATCAATCCCTCCACACTACCGAGGTGGCTTCTGAGTCGACTCAAAAGGCATCTCTACACTCAACCACCCTCCACACTACCACCAGTCTCCACTCTCCGCGCTCCACTTCTGCTCTCCCTTCTCCCTGCTCTCCCACCACCAAGCCTGCAGTTGTGCGCGCAGCCACTCCTGCCCTCCACACTACCATCGGTCGCCACTCTCCGCGCTCCACTACTGCTCTCCCTTCTCCCGGCTCTCCCACCACTCTTCAGTCCCCCACTCTGGGTCTGCAGCAGTCCCATACTCCCCCTCGTTCCCCGTCCTCTAATGCTCATGGCATCATTAAGACTTTTGAGACGCCCCAAACCTCCAACACGCAGGGTCAACAGCAGGCCCATGCTCCCAATCACACCAAGGCCTCTAGTGCCCAAGCCAGGACCATTAGGAGTATTGAGACGTCTCAAAAGCCCTCCACCCAGGGTCAACAGCAGGCCAATGCTCCCCCTGCTTTTTCGACCTCTAATGCCCAGGAGAGTACCACCATTGCTGTCGACAAAGGAGCAGTCTCATCCTCATCCTTAAAGCCAGGGAAAAGCAGCACAACGGGTGTGAGCAGCAAAGCGAGTGGGAGCAGCACAGCGAGTGGGAACAGCAAAGCGAGCGTGAGCAGCTGCAGCACGAAAGGCAGCAAGAAGGATGGCGGCGTGAAGGACCGTCCGAGCAAAGAAAAGGTTACAAGTGGTGCAAAGAAAAAGAGCCAAGAGGAGCAAGGCCCAAAAAAGGTGGGGTCACATACGAGGGATGCCAGCTGGGCTAGTAATGGCTCTGGCACTGGGCCAAACAGCCCTCTCGTGCCCCCATTGATCCCCATTGCCAAGCCTGTTACACAGGCTGAAGTGGATTTTATCGCACGTGAGCTTTCAAATTCGTCATTGCCGTCTTCGTCGCCCGTGGCAAGGAGCGGGCTTGGTGCGGCAAAGGCGTCCCGTATACAGCCTAAAATCGTTTCAAGTGAGGCTAGACAACCCGTCAGATGACTGTGTTGAATTAGAAAAGGCATGAATGTGGACTTATCCTCTACATGTCCTCTAATGTAGTTCTATGCTTTCAATATTGGACTTGTTGGCTCATACAGTTTAAACATACAGCTACATTTGTCTTGTATCCGATGTGATTCTGCAAGTGTGCAAGTAGTCATCCTTGACCAGGGCCAAGCTGTTTTCGACGCAGTCCCAAATTATAACAGTTACAGTGGTACCTGCGACGCGCCCATTTTCATATGCTGGCAGGCAAATTTTGTTAAATGGAACTACCGCAGCTGTCGTTTTCGTTAATACGTGTGTGAAACAGTCAGCTTCACCATTTCGACAGATTCTGGCTACACATTCAATGGTAGCCGTGGAGAAATCCAACCAGCTATTGGCAGTATTTTATACTGTCGAGCTGGGTGGGACCATTCTGAGAGCTGGCGAAATTTGTTTCATCGTGAAGGCCAATGTCGACCAGAACGAAACTGTAGCTGGTTGTCCCAAGTACAGTTGTCCTCGTTTAAAGTCCGACGGAGAAACACGCCGCGCGCGGACTATATGTCAAAATGTCCGAAACCCCGGGCAAACGGGACCCTATAGTCCCAAATTCGAGAAAATTGCATGAAAAGCGGTTTTTTGTCTCTACTGGTTGTTGTTTTTTGTCATATACGTACGTATGGACCGCGCTTGCTTCAACTTCTCGTCGAACGGTTTTACGCGTTATCAGTGATGCGTGAAAAACGGGCAGAAATAAACAACATCGATTATGTTTGATGCCATAATAAGTTTGTCTTTTTGTTTTTCCTTCCTGTCAGCGAGATTACTGAGATGTCATCGTGGAGCGCGCTAGGAATCGCGCGACGGGAATAAGAAACAAGCGCGGTCAAGAGAAACAAAAAATATCAGTTGTAAATGTTTACTTCAAAACAAAACTACCTTTTTTAGCATTCTCCGTAAATGTTCAAGGCACTTATACAGTTGTTCTCGTTTAAAGTCCGACGGAGAAACACGCCGCGCGCGGACTATATGTCAAAATGTCCGAAACCCCGGGCAAACGGGACCCTATAGTCCCAAATTCGAGAAAATTGCATGAAAAGCGGTTTTTTGTCTCTACTGGTTGTTGTTTTTTGTCATATACGTACGTATGGACCGCGCTTGCTTCAACTTCTCGTCGAACGGTTTTACGCGTTATCAGTGATGCGTGAAAAACGGGCAGAAATAAACAACATCGATTATGTTTGATGCCATAATAAGTTTGTCTTTTTGTTTTTCCTTCCTGTCAGCGAGATTACTGAGATGTCATCGTGGAGCGCGCTAGGAATCGCGCGACGGGAATAAGAAACAAGCGCGGTCAAGAGAAACAAAAAATATCAGTTGTAAATGTTTACTTCAAAACAAAACTACCTTTTTTAGCATTCTCCGTAAATGTTCAAGGCACTTATACAGTTTTTCTCGTTTAAAGTCCGACGGAGAAACACGCCGCGCGCGGACTATATGTCAAAATGTCCGAAACCCCGGGCAAACGGGACCCTATAGTCCCAAATTCGAGAAAATTGCATGAAAAGCGGTTTTTTGTCTCTACTGGTTGTTGTTTTTTGTCATATACGTACGTATGGACCGCGCTTGCTTCAACTTCTCGTCGAACGGTTTTACGCGTTATCAGTGATGCGTGAAAAACGGGCAGAAATAAACAACATCGATTATGTTTGATGCCATAATAAGTTTGTCTTTTTGTTTTTCCTTCCTGTCAGCGAGATTACTGAGATGTCATCGTGGAGCGCGCTAGGAATCGCGCGACGGGAATAAGAAACAAGCGCGGTCAAGAGAAACAAAAAATATCAGTTGTAGATGTTTAGTTCAAAACAAAACTGCCCTTTTTAGCATTCTCCGTAAATGTTCAAGGCACTTATACGTGCAATGAACCTGGTCAAAAAAGGGACTGTAGAGGAGGGGCCACACCTAGGAATTAAAGGAAAAAGCTCCTCATTCTGAAAATGGGACTTTGTGAGCGCAGGACTTTATAGCGGAACCATTTGTACGTGCAATGAACCTGGTAAAAAAAGGGACTGTAGAGGAGGGGCCACACCTAGGAATTAAAGGAAAAAGCTCCTCATTCTGATATGGGACTTTGTGAGCGCAGGACTTTATAGCGGAACCATTTGTACAGTAAGCAGAGGTGTCCTACAGTTGTAAGCTGTATCCTTGAGCTTTGAGCAGGAAGCTTTGTGGACCGCAATCGGACACACGTTGCGAGATGTGTGATATTTGTCCGTTTTTTAAGAAAATGTTGCACAGTACTGCTACTGTTACTGTATGGTCCCCTTTCATCCGCTTCTTTCTTGGGGATGGCTGCATTCGGTTGGATGGAACTTCATTTGCACTAATCTGGAACTCTGAACCAAAGCTTCCGACGGCGACTTAGGGCGTGGTACTTTTTTCCAGACCAGCGGTCCGGACAACATGCGAAATTGTTCGCCCATGCTCGTATGTACTCCAATACGATGACGATCTCCGACTGTCCGGACAATCAGCGGGATACCCTCTCCCCAAGCCTCCCAAACCACATGGTTCGGAAAAAAAACACACGCCCTTATATTACGCATCTGCAGCAAACGAGATTCCCATGAATGGCACGCCATAGCACCCCATGAATCCCACGTCGTAAGGACGCGGGCACTCGCATCCATTTTGGCGATCGATTTCGGGGCAGTGTTTTATTTACGAATTTTAAACAGGTTAGGAAAGTTTTAGATATAATGGCAGGTCGTTATCTGCACGGGAAGGTCGCCGTCATGTGAAAAGAACGGTCAGGTGAATCTATGACTTGTGCTTTCTAAGCACCTGAAAATGCCGACGCTTACACTCACGTAGAATCTTGTCGGCATTGACATACCTACATTGCGGTATGATACAAGCTCACTAAGCTTTGCTTGTAGCGGCGGGACTTGACCTAACTACTGACTCGGAAACAGAGCGGAATAAGCAAGCATCGGTTTCGTTGGAAAAGCTGCATCTTGCATCTATCCACCGGCTTATCTCTGACGGTCCACGCATTCATGGGGCGAATCAGTATGTACGACTGTTAACCGCGGCTCGAGCAGGGATGGATTTCGTAGAAGTCGGGACATGCGTCCCCCACATAAATCCTTCGCTCCAGCATCGTACACTCCCGAGACTGGACTCTACAATGGCTCCTCACGCCAGCCTTAATCCAAAGCCTACCGCGTTCTCGTCTACGATATGCGAAAGCTGCTCCAAGCCACTCGATATGTCCCATCCATGGCACCACCCCCCGCTCTTCGACGAATCCGCACGATCAGATCTCGGGCTTTGTCGGTTTGTATGCACGGCACCGCCGCAGCCGCCAACGCCGCCCGCCTCCGACTGTTCACGCGCGGTACCATTCAAGAAGCACGACGCATTCCTCCAAGCGCTATCGGTGCGCGAGGAGATGGCGGCACAACGCGAACGTCGCACGCGCATTCGCGAGCTTGTTTCGAGCGACCCAGAAGCACTCTCACCGCTCACCGACCCCGTCCCGGCGGGATGCCCGGTGGCCCGCGGTTTTTTTCCGCAAACGGCGGTTTTGGCGGGGTGCGCGCGGGACGACGTGTTAGGAGTCGAAGTGCGCACCAACGTTCCGCTTGAAGCTATCGATATCGGGCTCGAGTCGCACAATCGGCGAATAGGTGACGTGTACGACGTGGTGCCGTTATTCGCGATCCCAATGGACGGAACAAACGGCCCGGGTTCGAATCTTGAAGACGCCGAGACTTTAGGTGCGCCGCTGGGGATTAAGCGGAAAGTGTGGGCAGACGACGACGACGAGAGCGAGGGAGAAGATCAACCGCTCAGCACGCGGTCAATGCCTTTGAAGGGCGGTGAAAGGGGGACGAGGGGATGGCGGAAGCAGATTGGCGGGGCGGAGTCGGAAGACGAAGGCGGAGGTGCGCGAAGGGATTCGCGCGCGCGGGCGCAGCAGTGGCGGGTGGCGGTGGTGGCGGCGGACGATGACATGGCGGCGGACCCCGCGCTGCTGCGCGATTGGTTCAACGTCTGCGGAAACACTAGGGCGCTCTCTGCGTATCTACGAAAGGGTACGCGCAGGTCGTGGGTGTGTGCATCTCGAGGGTACGCGAAGGTCGAGGTTACGCGTAGGCCGAGGGTACGCAGAGGACAAGGATATGCTATCTTGTGGTTACGAAGAGCCTCAAGCGATGCGTTCCCCGCACATCTGCCAAAATAGTCCCCTCCGGCAGATTTAATTAGCACACGCAGGTCTCGCCGTTCCGTATTCGACTCTCCTCGGCATCGCGGCCTGGCATGTCCGTCGTTGATACCCTCGTCTTTTTCGTAAGGTCTTCCCCTGCTTGTCTGTCGTTCGCACCCTTTTTCCTGAATAATTCCCATAGATGCTCCCCTTTCCGTTTTCTCATGTATACATTGCCTTTCCATCGCTGCCGTTCCCCGCTTCTCAGCAGGCCGTCGGGGCGCACCGCTGCGTTTGCGCGGCATGACGATCGGGCCGCAGGAGCGCGACGCGGCGCGCAACTTAGTGTCGAGCGCGCACTTCTCATGGATGCTGCAATACGCCGTCGACTACGCCATCTGTCGATGCGCCGCCGCCGTTGACTGCCACGTAGCGGAAGCAGCGCGGGTGTCAGAAACTGCGGAAATGGGTAACGGCACGGCAAGACTCTCTGCGGCGGGGAACGAACGGGAGAGCGCGGCCGCGGGGATGACGGGTTCCGCGGAGCAACGCTGCGCAATTCCGGCGTCCGTTTCCGCACGCTCCGCTGCGACGACCGGCGCGAGCGCGCGGAACTCCTTATCGTCTGCGCCAGAGGCTGGCAGACTGGTAGTCGGGGAAGATTACCAGCAAAGAAGCGCGAACCTGTCCGACTGCATTCCCGGATTAGACTCACCCAAGGCGGCTTCGCTTCTCTCCTACGATTCCGATCGCTCGGGTCCCCTGGTTTCCGCGCGGGACAACGCTGTATCGTCGCGAGCGAAGTCGTACAGGCGCTCTGCGACGCTGGGTGTGACGGATCTTCACCGGATTATCTCCGCGACTGGCAGCAGACGTTTGCGCGGAAACACGGGCAGCGATAAAGAGAGGAACGGGAGCAGTAAAGAAAGGGCCGATCGAGATAGTACGATAGGAGAAACTGCGAGCAAATGTAGCGAAAATCAGAGTCTGGGTTGGGGGAGCAGCGAATTAGCGAGTGATATTGGCGGGGGTATTGATACGAAGAGCTCGGAACTCGGCAGTCAGGGTTGTATCAATGTGACTGTAGAGGAAGGGCGGAGGGCAAGCACAAAGGAGTTTCCGTCTAGTTTGGGAAGTCTCGATTGTAGAACAAGCTCAAGCAGCGGCGGCAACAAGCACAGTTACAGCAGCGGAACCGCCGTTAGTGGCACAAGCAGTACGCCCACCGGCAGTTCCGATGATAGCTCGGCAAGCAGCGTTACGAACTGTAGCGGATTTCGGGACGAGGGGACTGGAAGAACTGGTTACAGCAGTCGTTACAGAGACAAAAACAGCAGAAATGAAGTGTTTATCAGTCTGAAAAATGCAGAAGGCGACATGGAAGCAGTAAAGGAGGTGGCGAGTACAGGAGGGCGGACGAATAGCAATGATGAGGCGCCAGCAGCTGGGAAACAGGAACCAATCGTGAGTGCCCGGCCAAGTGGGGATGGAAGGGTGGTAGAAGTTCCAGATAGTGGGCGGCCGACAAAAAAACAATCTGATCCGCAAAACTTCAACGTGCCTCGTCCTCTGCCTGTGCACGTAGCAGAAGTTGGAAGCAACCCGGCTGAGCCAAGCCCACGGAGATCTCGGTCGCCACTGGAAGGCATTCTCCGGCTTGTGCTGAACTCATCATGCTTCTCTTCGCGGGCGAAAGAGGGAGGAGCGGCAGAGCAGGGTGCAGTGAACGGCAGCAGGAAACGGGGTGCAGGGAGCAGCAGGGAGCACAGCGCTGCTGCGTGCTTTGGAGGGTGGCGCCAGGATTGTGTGACAGGCGATGGGACTATGGCTGATTCTGACGAGTCTGGGTTGAATTCTCGAGTTGAAGGGGGTACGGCAGCAGCACGGGTGGACGGAGGGCCACAACAACTGCAAGATTCTCCGGCTTCTCAGCTGCCCCAGGAGCCACAGAAACCCCAAGATCTTCGGGCTTCTCAGCTGCCCCAGGAGGCCCAGAAACCGCAAGAACCTCGGGATCTGTTTGATTTCCTTCGTCATCCACGGCTCACGGCCACCGTGCCAAAAGAGGGCGGGGCGTGGAATACCACCTCAGCAGCAGGAGCAGGAGGAGCAGGATCAGGAGCATCAACAGGAGCAGGAGCAGGAGCCATAGCAGGGGCAGGAGCAGCAGCAGGAGCAGGAGCAGGAGCAGGAGCAGGAGCAGGAGCAGGAGACATAGCAGGGGCAGGAGCAGCAGCAGGAGCAGCAGCAGCTTCAGCAGGAGCAGGAGCAGCAGCAGGAGGATGCGCCTTACTCCTCTAGGTCTTCCCTGCCACCCAATCTCCGTGTGGATGCATCTGGGGAAGGTGTTACCTGCGTTGGGCAGGGGCCAGCTGCGAGGCACTCGCACATGGAGAGGGATGGTTGGGAGAGGCGGCTACACCAGGAGGGCCAGGTGCTTTCCAACCCTGCTGGGAAGAAAGCGTCTCCTTCTGTTGGCTCTGCATCCGCTCCTGCTTCTCCTAGAGCAGCAATCAAGCCTGCCCTGCTGTTTCCAAGCCTCACCCCCCCTGGCCACCTTTCGCCTTCCCTGGTTGAGGGCAGTCAGGAGGGTGGCGAGGGGGTGAAAGAAGGCGTGCTGTGGGGGGAGGAGGGAAGGAAGGCTCGGGAGCATGCACAGGTTGGGGGTCTTCAGGCAATGCTGCATTGCCTGAAGAGTGGAGAGCAGCCGCAGGTGCAGCAGCAGCAGCAAAGGAGGAAGACGGGAATGGTTCGTTGTTTTTCAATGGGGCTTCCCAAATCAACGCCTTCAATGTCCCACATCTCCCGCCACGATGCCTTGAATTGGATCACCAATGCTGCAGCTGCAGTTGCTGGTGCTAGTGATCCTGCAACCGCATCTGATGTTCCTGCTGCTGATGATGCTGGTGCTGCTGCTGCCACGGCCACAGGTGCTCCTGCTTCTTCTTCTGCTGCTGCTGCTGCTGCTGCATGGGGGCTGGTTCAGCGGCAGCAGTCCAAATGAGCCCATCAGGCTCATCAGCCTCATCAGCAGTCCACACGCGGCCATTATCAGCCCACACCCAGGCAGTGGCTAATTTTGAGACGTCCCAGAGGTCTGGTTCAGCAACAGCAGTCCAGATGGGCCCATCAGCTGTATCAGACCCTTCAGCAGACCACGCACGGCCATTATCAGCCCACACGCAGGCACTTAGCTTCGGCTCCCACAAGAGCTTGAGCATGAGAGAATCACCTGTCACCACCACTCTTGCAGCCCATGGCGGTGCGACGAACAGCCGTGACCCCAAGAGGGCTCTCGGCAAGAGCTCAAGCTACGAGACCGGCAGCAGGAGTCTCAATAATGGCGGTGTGGCTAGTAGCTGTGCGCTCGGCAAGAGCTCAAGCGACGAGACAGGTTCAGGAGTCTCAAGCAGGAGTCTCAATCATGGCGGTGTGGCTAGCAGCTGTGACCCCAAGAAGGTGCTGGGGAAGAGCTCAAGCTATGAGACCGGCTCAGGAGTGTCAAGCAGGGTTGGCAGGATGTCCCTTGAGTTGCCTCACTCTGCCGTTGGCGCTGGGGTTTTCCAAAAATTCACACACGATGGCCTGATCACCTCCATGACCCCGTATGAAGACCCGTGCACGGCAGAAGATGAAGAAAAAGTTTCGCTGCCACCCTTGCAGCCCTCTCCGTTTCTCGCAGAGATTATCTCCACTTCCCAATGTTCCTTCTCCTCTTCCCTTTCCCGTTCCCAATCATCTCTGAAACCCCCTGCTCCATCACTCACCGTTGCATCCCCTTCTTGGCAACCGCAGCCGTCGGCTAGTAGGCTGTCGCGCTCCCAGTCGTCTAACTCCGTTGCTGCAGTGACCCGCGTTTCTCCTTCTCCCCGTCTGCTGCGGTCACCATCTTCCCTCTCTGCCAGGCGGAAAGCCACGGTACCGGTTCCGAACCAGTCTTCTAACACTAGTCCCCCCGACGCCGAGCCATACAAGAAAGATGTGGCCGTGACCCGGCACGAGGAGTGTGGTGCAGGTTTGAATGATAGAGGCCGTGCGAGTTCGGGCCGTGTAAGTGAGGGGGGGAGTGGGAGCAAGAGATTGGGAGTGGGAGGGCTTTTTAATGTGGAAGAGGAGGGTGAGGAGGAGGATGGGGCGCAGGTGTTTGGGTTGTCGGGTAAAAGCAAGTCTTTGCCACATAGAAGGCGAGCTTCCTTGCCAGTGATGCCTTTACCTGCGCATGTGGAGGAGCAAGAAGTGTGGTAGAGTCATATGGAGTACTGATATTTGCACAACCAAATGTTTCAGCCCCTATGTCTATATTTGATGCAATGACAATCTTGAGGGCATGTAAAATTGACTACAGTGTAAGCTTTGCGGGGCCAATGCACTTGTCGGGAAATTTTGGTGTGGTGTGGAGGTGTTGGTGTGGGTGGGGCACTTTCGAACGTTACGTTGAAATTTTTAGGCTGCACTGTAAACGACAACCCCTGAAAGTGGGCTGCACTGCCACGACCATCTGGGCGGGCAGAACATCAAGCAACATTGAAAGTTTGAAGAGTCTGGTTCAGCCAGCACTGGCAAAATTTCGGGCTGCACCGCGACGTTCCCAAGGTTTTGTCAGTCACTGGCAGGCAAGGCAAGCAACCCTGAAAAGATTTTGCCGCTGAAAATGGAAGCTCGCAGGAAAGCGCGGCAAACCTGCTGCTCTACGACGTCGCTCCTGGCTTCTGGCGTGGGAGTCCCAGAACTTCGGTTGAGTGTGGCCTTTTACGGCGTTTTGCGATCTAAGGCGGTACTTTCTATAAATGGACAGGTTCTGTAGGGATTGTGAACTTGAGAACTAGTGGTTAGGACGTGGACCCATTCGTTTTTAATCGGTTCGATCAAAGGCGATCAATAACTTCTAGGAAGGTGGGAAGCCAATTTCAGGCAATCAGGGGCAATCAGCTGATGATGGCGATCAGATGATCGCTCCAACTCGTTCAACCGGCTCAAACAGCCCGATCATTCACGATCAGCCACAACCAGACCCGATCCCTTGATTGCATGTGATCGGGGGCCTGGGCGACGTATGCGAACTGTTAAACAGCTGACTAGAGGTGTCGAAATGTCTTCGCTCATACCTACGGACTAGCGAGAACTGTATGCGAAATTTCTAACTTGACATTTTGTGCTGTGCGACGTTGACGCGATACCAAGATACAATGTGTTCGATAGTCTCGCCAAAGTTGGGAAGAAACTACCAGGTAATGGTCTCACGCTGGTGATGCAGGCTCCTACACTTTTCGAGGAAAATCAGCTTTGATCGGGCGGCGCGGGAAAGGCGATCACAAGCAATTTGTTCCGATCCAAACGGATCCGATCCGTACCGATCAAAGTCGATTGGGCCCACGTCCTTAGTGTTTGGAAAGATTCTACCAAAAAGTAGTACTTCATACGATTCTATTCTTTCATACTGTCAGTTCTGAGTTCATGTCAGACATTTATCGTAATTCGCGTCTCCTAGCTTATATAGCGGCCTTCTATTTATTCGCGGCTCGCTGTAACATAGGACCCCTTGATGCACCTGTTGGGTTGGGTGTATCAAAGGCGACAGAAGCATTGCGACGCCAGAGCCCCGCATCGTAATCGACGAACCGGCAATGCGGTCAGGATTCTCACCTTCACAAGGCACCAGCCAAGTGTTAGGTGCAACACTTTTTAGCAAGTACAGATAATCTTAGTGTGTCGACACTGCCATTACTTGAGACATTTAAAAATGGTGCAAGTTGCAACACCTCGTACGAATACAGGTTCTTTCAGGATGTCGGCATTTGAGGACTGCTAAGACGATTTTTGAGGCGCCTCAAAAATCGTCTAAATTCTTTCAGGATGTCGGCATTTGAGGAATGCTAAGACAATTGAGACTAACAAAACTTTTATGCTCTTAAAGGAGGCACTGCCAGCTATAGTGTCTCAGGAGGTACAACTACATTTAACGTGTCAGCATTCTGCACGTGTTCCCGCGACGAGTATGTTTTGGAGCCGCGATTTAAGCATGCGGACTCGCCCTTTCCCTGCGCTACTCATAGTATCATTTAACGTGGTCCTCGTCGCCGCTATATTGGCCTGCTCCGCCGCGCGCTCCTGCGCGCAAGTGCAAACGCCGTCGACGGAAGAGTCCGGTCGCGGCTTGCCTTCCGTCCCCGTTACAAGCTCACCACGGTGGCCGCGTAGAACGCTGCTTGCTGACTCCAGCGGGAACAGTAGCAGCTCGAGCAATGGCGGGAGCAGCAGCAGCGCTAGCGGAAATAGCAGCGGGAACAGCAGCAGCGGAAGCAGCAGCAGCGACACGGTTGTGGTTGTAGCGCTGGTGGTGGCTCTTGTGGTGTCCGTGCTTGTATCGATGGGTGCTACAGTGGTCGCGTGCATGCTGTGGAAGCGACTGCCGCCCAGACGGCCTGGAGAATCTTCAGGTGTGCTGGGAAAATGAAACGGCTGTGGTTCTAGTAAATATGTAAATGTATTTGATTATTGAAAAGCAAACTCCGGTTAGGTTATTTCTCAAGGGGATAAGACCCTCCAAACTCCCGCTTTCCTACCGTTCTCCTCCCCTTCCTCCCCCTCTCTGAAGGAGGAAGAGCGTAGGGAATAAAAAGGTTGCAATCCAGGTTCCCCTTCCCCGCCACCCTTTTCCCAATATTTACAACCCGATTTCCTCTCACGCCTTCCCCCCATTCCCCCATCCCCCATCCCGCGTTTCCCCCATCCTCGCTCCCCCATCCCCCCATCCCATAATCCGCCGCTTTGGCTTCCCCGTCTCCCCTCTTCCCGCCCTTTTTCGCGTGTCCCCCATCCCCAGGCACCCAAGGTGCAGCGGTGACCTCTTCTGTGGCTCCGGAGGAAGAGACGGTGCTGAGGGCGCAGGGGGCGCGGAGGGTGCTGAGGGCGCAGGGGGCGCGGAGGGTGCTGAGGGCGCACAGCGCAGAGTCGAACTTTCCCCCTTTACCATGCTCAAACCCCTTCTCCTCCACCCCTCATCCCCAGGCGCCTCAGGTGCGGCGGTGACCTGTGGCTCCGGTGGGCCAGAGGGCGCAGAGGCTATGCTGCGGACTTGCACTTTCCCCCCTTTCCCATCCTCACCCCCTCCTCCACCTCCCCCAACAACAACCCCCATCCACAGGCTCCTCAGGGGTCGCAGTGACCTCCTCTATGGCTCCGGAGGAGGAGATGGCTCTGTGGGTCCTGAGGGAGCAGGGGCTATGACGAATAGTTCAACCTTCCCCCGCGTTTCCCATCCTCACCCCCGCTTTCCCCCCCCCCTTTCCCCCCCCCCCGAACTCAACCTAACCGCCCCACCCCCCGGGCCCCCCTTCTCTCCCCCCCCTCCCCGCGATCCGTCATCCCCCAGGCGCCTCAGGTGCTGCAGTGACCTCTTCTGTGGCTCCAGAGGAGGAGATGGCGCTGAGGGCGGAGGGGGCGCTCAGGGCGCTAAGGGCGCGAACTCGAACTACCCCCCTACACCATCCTCAAACCCTTTTTTCTTCCCCACCCGCTTTCCCCGATCCTTCATCCCCCAGGCTCCTCAGCTGCAGCCGTGACCTCCTCTGTGGCTCCAGAGGAGGAGATGGGCCAGAGGGCGCAGGGGGAGGGTGGAGGGGGAGGAAGAGGGGGCGGAGAAAATGGGGGGAAGGGGAAGGGGAAGGAGGCAGCATCAACGAGCGAGGCGGGTAGAAGAAGAGCGAGAGGGGGGAGGGTGGGGAGTGGAGAGGTTGGGGAGAGGGATGGGATGGGGCAAGAAGATGAGAGGAGGGGGGAAGAGGAGGAAGGGGAGGAGGAGGATAGACGGCAGCAGCTGCGGCGGCTGAAAAAGGAGGAGCAGCAGAGGCAAGAGCAGCAGGAGGAGGAGCGTGCAAAGGCAGAGCAGCAGCAGCACCTGCAGCAGCAGGTCCGGCCCGAGCCTGACGATCCAGGTTCGGGCGGAGGCACGGGGACGTTTGACATCCAAAAGGTGGTCAGCTTCCCCCTGAATGTCCTCGTAGTCGCCACAAATACTTTCGCCTCGGGCAACCATCTCGGGCAGGGTACCTACGGTATGGTGTATAAAGCGAAATTACCCTCGGGGGACGTGGTAGCGGTGAAAAGAGCCAAGGCGGACAGGAAGCAGGACGCGGGGAAATTCAGAAAAGAGATTGAGCTGCTGTCGCGGGTCAGCCATAAGAACCTGGTGCGGCTGGTGGGGTACTGCCGGGAGGGAGGGGAGCAGCTTCTGGTGTACGAGTATGTGGCGGGAGGGAACCTGTCACAGAACCTCAACCCGACCTGGAGAGAACGTGAGTAAGAAATGTCTTCCGGGTCCTGGGTGCTTGGTGCGCTCGTATGGCAGAGAGTATGTGCCCTTTTCGTATGGAATGCACCCGGAACGTGAGTATGGAATGTCTCGTGGGTCCTGGGTGGGTGCTTGGTGCTGGTGGGTGCTTGGTGTGCTCGTATGGCAGTGAGTATGGCAGTGAGTATGGCAGAGAGTATGGCAGTGAGTATGGCAGTGAGTATGGCAGTGAGTATGGCAGTGAGTATGGCAGAGAGTTCGTGCCCTTTTCCCTCTCCCTTCCATGCTCATTGCCCTTCTCCCTCCCTCTCCCTTTAAACCTCTCCCCACCCCTCTCCCCACCCACCATTCTCCTCCCTTTCTCCCATCCCCTCTCCTATTCCCCACTCCTCTTCCTCCATCTCTCTTTTCCCACTCCTCAGGCCACAGCCGGCCCCCTCTGAACTGGACAGAGCAGTTACTCATAGCAGCGGGCACAGCGAGGGGACTAGCGTATCTACACAAGGAGATCAACGTGCCATTCATCCACCGGGACGTGAAGCCCAGCAACATCATGATCGACCGGCCCCTCTTGTCTCGTCCCTAACCACCCCCTACTCGGTTCCCTCCTTCATACCCCACTCCCCCTCCGTTGCCGTTCCCTTCCCCCTCCGTTGCCGTTCCCTTCCCCCTCCGTTGCCGTTCCCTTCCCCCTCCGTTGCCGTTCCCTTCCCCCTCCGTTGCCGTTCCCTTCCCCCTCCGTTGCCGTTCCCTTCCCCCTCCGTTGCCGTTCCCTTCCCCCTCCGTTGCCGTTCCCTTCCCCCTCCGTTGCCGTTCCCTTCCCCCTCCGTTGCCGTTCCCTTCCCCCTCCGTTGCCGTTCCCTTCCCCCTCCGTTGCCGTTCCCTTCCCCCTCCGTTGCCGTTCCCTTCCCCCTCCGTTGCCGTTCCCTTCCCCCTCCGTTGCCGTTCCCTCTCTCCTCCCCTCTTCCTTTCCCAACCCCACAGGCCATAGCCGCCCACCTTTGAACTGGACAGAGCGCCTACTGATAGCAGCGGGCACGGCACGTGGATTGGCTTATCTACACGAGGAGATCAACGTGCCATTCATCCACCGGGACGTGAAGCCCAGCAACATCATGATCGACCGCCATGTGGTGGCCAAGATTGCTGACTTTGGGACAACAAAGCCCATGACTCCGGAAGAGCTGCGGAAGCTATCAGTCACCATCCAGGGCACCGCTGTGAGTGCTTGTTGTGAATGTTTGGCTCAGTGCTTGCGTGCGTTCGCTGTGCGTGTTGCCGATTTCAGAACTTTCAGGCAGGCCCATGACGCCCCAGGAACTGAAGAAGCTGTCAGTCACCATCCAGGGCACCGCTGTGAGTGTTCACCATGCTCCCATCCTCCCGAGCCTCTCCCATTCTCCGTGTCTCATTCTCTATGTCTCTCCCACTCCCCCCCCATCTCCCAGCTGTGGCCCCGACCACCAGCGCACGGGGCATCCACAGACTCCTATCCCCACAGTGGCGCTGCCCTTACCTCACACCCCCCCTTCAACCCCCCAGGGCTACTGCGACCCGGACTATCCGCGCATGGGGCACTTTTTAAAGCGCATCGACGTTTCACCAGTGCGCGGGGCAACCCCAGGCTCCGTACCCAGCTGCCCATACCCCCACCGTACCGTCTCCCCTCTCTCTACCTACCAGGGATACTGCGACCCCGACTGATTATCTGCGCACGGGGCACTCCTCCAAGCGCATCGACATGCCCTCCCCTGTCGCCTTATCTCGTTCTCCCGCCCCTTGTGCCCTTTCTCCCACCCTCCAAACCCCCAACCCCCCACTTGTATGAAGATTTGTTTTGAGACGTCTCAAAACAAATCTTCATACACGTGGTTAATCTCCATACACGTGGTTAATCTTCACACACGTGGTTAATCTTCAATCACGTGGTTAATCTTCATACACGTGGCTCCCCTGTCGTCGTATCTCGTTCGCCCGCCCCTTGTGCTCTTTCTCCCACCCTCCAAACCCCCAACCCCCCACTTGTATGAAGATTTGTTTTGAGACGTCTCAAAACAAATCTTCATACACGTGGTTAATCTCCATACACGTGGTTAATCTTCACACACGTGGTTAATCTTCAATCACGTGGTTAATCTTCATACACGTGGCTCCCCTGTCGCCGTATCTCGTTCGCCCGCCCCTTGTGCCCTTTCTCCCACCCTCCAAACCCCCAACCCCCCACTTGTATGAAGATTTGTTTTGAGACGTCTCAAAACAAATCTTCATACACGTGGTTAATCTCCATACACGTGGTTAATCTTCACACACGAGGTTAATCTTCAATCACGTGGTTAATCTTCATACACGTGGCTCCCCTGTCGCCGTATCTCGTTCGCCCGCCCCTTGTGCTCTTTCTCCCACCCTCCAAGCCCCCATCCCCCCACTCCCCCCTCTCTCCCCCCCCCCAGGGCTACTGCGACCCGGACTGATTATCAGCGCATGGGGCACTCCCTATCCTGTACCTTCATCCCTTCCCATGCTGCCCCTCCAAGCCCCCATCCCCCCACTCCCCCCTCTCTCCCCCCCCCCAGGGCTACTGCGACCCGGACTATCTGCGCACCGGGCACTCGTCCAAGCGCATCGACGTGTACTCGCTCGGCATCGTGCTGCTAGAGCTGCTCACTGGCAAGGGGCCACACAAAGTCAACCGCCCCTACCGCTTCGACGTAAGAGACAAGGCCACACCACACCACACCACACCACACTTCACCACATCACACCACACCAAACTTCACCACATCATACCGCAGGGCATGTACTCACTCAGCATCGTGCTGCTCGAACTGCTCACCGGCAAGAGCCCTCACAAAGTCAACCGCCCCTTCCGATTCGATGTGAGAGACAAGGCGGGCTGGGAGAATTGGGGGGCAGTAGCTTGGGTGGGCAGCATCCTTCAGAAAGCCTTGGGGGCAAGGGCTCACATCTTGCCACACCACATGGCATCGCTCGGCATGAGCGACGTGTACTCGCTCGGCATCGTGCTGCTCGAACTGCTCACCGGCAAGAGCCCTCACAAAGTCAACCGCCCCTTCCGATTCGATGTGAGAGACAAGGCGGGCTGGGAGAATTGGGGGGAAGTAGCTTGGGTGGGCAGCATCCTTCAGAAAGCCTTGGGGGCAAGGGCTCACATCTTGCCACACCACATGGCATCGCTCGGCATGAGCGACGTGTACTCGCTCGGCATCGTGCTGCTCGAACTGCTCACCGGCAAGAGCCCTCACAAAGTCAACCGCCCCTTCCGATTCGATGTGAGAGACAAGGCGGGCTGGGAGAATTGGGGGGAAGTAGCTTGGGTGGGCAGCATCCTTCAGAAAGCCTTGGGGGCAAGGGCTCACATCTTGCCACACCACATGGCATCGCTCGGCATGAGCGACGTGTACTCGCTCGGCATCGTGCTGCTCGAACTGCTCACCGGCAAGAGCCCTCACAAAGTCAACCGCCCCTTCCGATTCGATGTGAGAGACAAGGCGGGCTGGGAGAATTGGGTGGAAGTAGCTTGGGTGGGCAGCATCCTTCAGAAAGCCTTGGGGGTAAGGGCTCACATCTTGCCACACCACATGGCATCGCTCGGCATGAGCGACGTGTACTCGCTCGGCATCGTGCTGCTCGAACTGCTCACCGGCAAGAGCCCTCACAAAGTCCACCGCCCCTGCTTTGACGTGAGACAAAGACCGGGCTTGGGGGGCTGGAAGGGGGCTGGGTGGGGAGGAGTGAGTGGGAGTGGAAGTAGTGTTTGGGGGAAAGTGGGGGGGGAGGGGGGGGGGGGGGGGGGGGGAGCAATGTTTCAGGGGAGTGAGTGGGTGAGATCGGGCTCCTCAATGCGTTGTGGAGCACTGCACGTAGTGCAGCTCATCTGCACGTGGTGCAGCTCATCTGCCGCACGTGTGCTCGATCTCGCTCTGCTCTGCACCGCAATCAACCACTTCAAGCGCCCCCGTATCACTTTCTCCCGCTCACTCCCCCCACCTACCCTACCCTCACCAGGTGAAGTAAAGGTTCGACAAAGGAGGCCTGCCGGCCATAGTGGATCCCACCATGGGCCTTTACCCTGCAGACGAGCTGCACTGCAGTCAACCGCTTTAAACACCTGTAAACTGCTCTTCCCCACCCACCCTCACCAGGTGAAGGAAAGGTTCGACAAAGGAGGCCTGCCAGCCATAGTGGATCCCACCATGGGCCTTTACCCTGCAGACGAGCTGCACTGCAGTCAACCGCTTTAAACACCTGTAAACTGCTCTTCTCCACCCACCCTCACCAGGTGAAGGAAAGGTTCGACAAAGGAGGCCTGCCAGCCATAGTGGATCCCACCATGGGCCTTACCATGCAGACGAGCTGCACTGCAGTCAACCGCTTTAAACACCTGTAAACTGCTCTTCTCCACCCACCCTCACCAGGTGAAGGAAAGGTTTGACAAAGGAGGCCTGCCAGCCATAGTGGATCCCACCATGGGCCTTTACCCTGCAGACGAGCTGCACTGCAGTCAACCGCTTTAAACACCTGTAAACTGCTCTTCCCCACCCACCCTCACCAGGTGAAGGAAAGGTTCGACAAAGGAGGCCTGCCAGCCATAGTGGATCCCACCATGGGCCTTTACCCTGCAGACGAGCTGTACCACGTGTTTGACCTTGCTCTACGCTGCACCGACATACAGAACCCCGCCGCCCGCCCCTCCATGTCCCGAGTTGTGGCTGAGCTTGAGGCTGTTCTCGAGCCTGAGACCATTTCCCGCTTCGTTTCCTCCGGACCTCCCTCCCACGGCTCGGCGGACTTCCATACCGCTCCGTCAGGCTTGGGGCCTGGTCCGGGTGCAGTGGGGCAGTCGCGGTTCGCCGGAGCGGGGAAGCAGGCGGGACAGGGTGGTGGAGAGGGAGGGGCAGGTTCGGCGGCGGCAGGCTCGGGGGTAGCAGGTCTGGCAGTGGGAGGTACGGCAGGTGCAGCATTGGCTGCAGCAATCAATTCTGCCTCTCCCTCCCGTGCTGATGCTGGTGGTTCCCCTCTCAACCCAGACCCCCCGAACCCTCCTAACCGCTCTCAACCGCAACCGCAACCTTCGCCTCCTTCTGATGCTCCTCCTCCTCTTCCCTCGAAAAGAACACCTGGACCCCTGGCATATAAAGGCAGAGCAGCAGGGGCAGCAGGAACAGCAGCAGGGGCTGCTGAAATTACTGGAGGGGATATCCGGAGGGAGAGAGAGTATGATGGATCAGCACTTCAAGCCTTTGCTGGGAATTATGGTGCTGGTTTGCAAATGCAACCTGCACCAACTGCTGCCTTTCGAGGGGTATCAGCAGTTGCTGGGGGAGGTGCACCTGGAGCAGGTGTTACTGTAGCAGGTGGGGCTGGTGGGAATGCAGGTGGAATCTCTGGTGGCAGTGGTGTTGCTGCTCCTCTTGGTCCTTCTGGTCAAGGATACAGAGCGGGAGAGAGATATGGTGAGGGAGGCGGAGGAGGTGGAGGCGAGATGGGTGGAGAGCGGTATGAGGAGGTAATGATGGATGCGTCTTTTGATTCTAGCGGGTTTGATCGCAGCGGGGTGTTCAGTTATGGGGCCATGCCGCCGGCTTAGGCTGGGGTATTGTAGAAGGTTGGTTGGTGTAGAGAGGATTGTGGATGTAAGGTAGTGCATTTGTTTGCTGTGTTGTTTTGTGTAGTTTAACATTGGGTATCGTTCTTAGCGGGGAAAACGCGAAGGTTTGACTGGTAGAAAGCCCATGTCCAGGACAGGCCTGTCGATTCAAGGGCATATGCCCTTAATGCCCTGAACATTAAGGGCTAGTTTCGCTCCAGCTCCAATGCGTCAAGTTTTAGATTCGCACCCCACCCGTGCCACTAAGTGCTTCGTTCGACCCTTCCCCGGATGCGTTAAGGGACGAAACCAGGCCTTCCCCTTTATCTAAGTTTTGGTTTCCGACCGTACGACCCCCCCCTCCCCCAAGACTGCCAGATGTTGGAAACAATAAAACTTAAGCGCTTCAGTCGTGTCGAAAACACCGCATCAGAAGCGAGGCAAACTACACCGAAGCACCCGCGAGTCAACCCTCGGGGGTTGAAGAGGTTGCTGGAGGTTACGCGAAAGTCAAAGGTCAGCGATCTTTGACCCGACAAGTACAGCGCGACAGTTAAGGACATACAACTGACTCGCTATAGAGCAGTTGCCCGAGTCGTACTGTATCGAACCGCAACAGCAACAGCAAAAGCAGTTATAACTGTATCCCTTGATATTTCCTACATTATTATATATTCTTGTACTCTCTTGTTATAATCAATCTACTTTGCCCTCACATACTAGCGCAAGGTGGTTCACAATTTCTTCACTGAAAGCTTCCGCTATTACAATTGTCCTATCCAGAGTTCTCCCCTGAAAAGATCCTAAGGGGCTATCTCAGCCCAACATGGTATGAGAGCAGTCAGGGGAAATTCTACCACTTCCAAATCAAAGACATTACAAGACATGGCAACAAACAAGGAGAGGAGCTCTTCTAATGGCTCCCCGGGCACTACTCCTACACCACCTCCTGCCTCTGGCCTGCAGACAGAGGAAGGCACGGCAACAAGACCTAGGGGAACGTCCACCGAGACTCTCACAAATCGCCCCACGGGCTTTGACCAGAGCATGATGGAGAAGTTTTTCTCCTTCATGATGGAGCAGCACCAGCAGTCGGGACCTGCACAGACACACAACAGCAACAACGGAGTGACGCCCATGAGCCTTGATGGGTCGTCATACGCGCGCGGAAATCAACAGCAGCAACCTACCTTCGCCCCGTACGAACGCGGGTCAATCAGCTTCATGCCGCAGTCTTCGCCTGCACAAGACAAATCACTGGACGCGTTACAAGTACAGTCGCAGTTCGTGTCAAACTATATGTGCTGCATATTGTCTAGGCTGTAGTGGGGTAGCCCATATGGGGTACAACCTAGTTAGGGTTTACTACTTGTACTCCTGCATCCTGTTAGTTCACTCATTCCTGCTGCTAGATAATAACATGGTTTCAGAGCACTAAGGTCCGTAGGACCGTTTTTTTTTTCGGGCCCACCTACCGCTGCGGTTACCGCGCTACCCCACGTAGCCTTGCCTTGCCTTGTATGCCTTGCCTTGCCTTGCCTTGCCTGCGCGCTGCCCCTAGAGGCCCGTAAGGCCCGCGCGCCGCCTCTACACGCCTGTCGGGCCCGCACACACGCTGCTACCGCGCGCTGCCCGCACCGAGATCGCGCAGCCCGCCCCGAGTCGCGCGCAGCCCGCTGCAGCCACGCGCAGCCCGCACCGAGCCGCGCGCAGCCCGCTGCAGCCGCGCGCAGCCTGCACCGAGCCGCGCACAGCCCGCTGCAACCGCGCGCAGCCCGCACCGAGCCGCGCGCAGCTCGCAGCTGCCGCGCGCAGCCCGCGCCGAGCCCGCGCAGCCCGCGTCGAGCCGCGCGCGGCCTGCTACGGCCTCGCGCAGCCCGCGCGCGGCCCGCAGCAGCTCGTGCCGAGCCGCGCGAGGCCTGCTCCTGCCTCGCACGGCCCGCGCGCGGCCCGCAACAGCCCGCGCCGAGCCGCGCGCGGCCCGCTACTCCCTAGCGCGGCCGCGCGCGGCCCTTTGCCTCGGCCCCGACCTGCCGCTGATGCGGCCCCGCCCAGCAGCTGCCATGGCCCCGACCTGCCGCTGATGCGGCCCCGCCCTGCAGCTGCCACGACCCCGACCTGCCGCTGACGCGGCCCCACCCTGCTACTGCCGCTGACGCGGCCCCGCCCTCCAGCTGTTTCGGCCCTGCTCTGCAGCCGGTTTTGCGGCCCCGACGTCGCCGCTGTCGTGCGCCTACTCGAGCGCCGGCCCTGCTCTCCCAGCCTTTGGTGAGCGCCTGCCTGCCTGCCTGACGGCCTGCCTGTCTGCCTGCCTGCCTGCCGGCCTGGCTGCCTGCCTGCCTGCCGGCCTGCCTGCCTGCCTGCCTGTCTGCCTGCGTGTCTACTTGCCTGCCTGCCTGCCTGCCTACCTGCCTGCCTGTCTGCCTGCCTGCCTGCCTGCCTGCCTGCCTGCCTACCTGCCGGCCTGCCTGCCTGCCTGCCTGCCTGCTTGCTTGCCTGCCTGCCGCGCCTGCCTTGCCTGCGCTACTGCTACTGGCAGGTGGCCAGATGCAGCTCCAGCGACATTCACGCGAGCCTCTGACGCCTCAGCAGCTTAGTGAGTGGTATACTAGCTGGGGTTGTCGCGGTAGCCGTCGTAGCTGTCGCCCTGGAGCTGGTCAGTTGGGAGCGTCTGGCAGTGGCCAGCTGCAGCTGCAGGGACGTCCACGTGAGACACTTACGCCCCGGCAGCTCCAGGAGTGGTACGCTCAGTGTAGCAGGTCTACGCGTACAGTCCGCTGCCCGTACGTCATTCGCACAGGTGCTAGGACTGGTCAGCCTTGTGGGACGCTTGGTCACACACAGTCCCGCTGCTTCGCCCGTCTGAGCGACGACTGGCGCACAGTGTTTGGCGACGAGGCTGAGCTCCCCACCTGGCTGGAGCTGCATAGACAGAGGGTAGATATCTTTGCGCTTGACTATGATGCTATTCTCACTGCCATGTATGCATTGTCTACTAGTGCTGACCGTGCCTGTTGCCTGTGCGTACCGCCTGACCCTGGTGAGGCTGCTGCCCTAGGTGCTAGTGCGTCTCCTGCTCTAGGTGCTGGTGAGGCTGCTGCTCTCGGTGCTAGTACGTCTACTGCTCTAGGTACTGGTGAGGCCGTGGCATCAGGTGCTGCTGTGTCTGCTCTCTCTGGTACTGCGCCCACTGCGGTCTCGCACACCTTCACCCTTGACTCAGGAGCTTCCCGCTCCTTCTTTCGCGACTGCACCGCACTCACGCCGCTCCGTCGGCCAGTCCCGGTCTCCCTGGCGGACCCCTCTGGGGGTCCAGTCCTTGCCCACTATTCCACGGTTCTGCCGTGTCCGGCCGTCCCGTCCGGCTCGCTGTCAGGTCTTTACCTCCCCTCGTTCTCTACGAACTTGGTGAGTGGAGCTGACCTCCAGGATGGGGGGGTTGACCAGTTCACTCCTGCGAGTCAGCGAGTGACTCACTGTACGTGTGCTAGGACGGGCCGGCACTTGGCCACGTTCACCCGTGCACCTGGCTCGAGTCTGTACACACTGACCACTGAGTCCCCTCAGGTAGCTGCGTCTGCGTTTGCGTCTGCGTCTGGTCAGCTGGCGGCCCCCTGCGAGTGTCGCGCTTTGTCGCACGACACTCTCCTGTGGCACCACCGCCTTGGTCACCCCTCCTTGCCTCGCCTGCGTAGCATGCACTCTCGCTCCCTGGTCTCTGGTCTTCCCAGGTCCCTGCCTGCCCTCCCTCCCTCGCCTGCGCCGCCCTGCATTCCTTGCGTCGAGGGGCGGCAGCGCGCCGCTCCTCACTCCTCCTCGTTTCCTCCCACAGAGGCTCCACTGCAGACGCTCCACCTGGACGTGTGGGGCCCAGCCCGCGTCCAGGGACAGGGCCGCGAGCGGTACTTCCTGCTGGTCGTCGACGACTACACGCGTTACACCACGGTCTTCCCCTTGCAGAGCAAGGGGGACGTCCCTGCTGTTTTGATCCCCTGGATCCGCGCTGTTCGTCTCCAGCTCCGCGAGCGGTTCCGGTCGGACTTTCCTGTCCTGCGTCTGCACTCTGACAGAGGTGGTGAGTTCTCCTCCGACCTCTTGGCAGCCTACTGTGCGGAGCACGGCATCACCCAGTCGTTCACGCTTCCGGCCTCTCCGCAGCAGAATGGGGTTGCTGAGCGCCGCATTGGCTTAGTCATGGAGGTCGCTCGTACCTCCATGATCCATGCGGCTGCCCCCCATTTTCTGTGGCCGTTTGCGGTCCGGTACGCCGCGCATCAGCTCAACCTCTGGCCCCGTGTCTCCTTGCCGGAGACCTCGCCCACACTGCTGTGGACGGGGAAGGTTGGCGATGCGTCGCGTTTCCGGGTCTGGGGTGCTCGTGCCTTTGTCCGCGATACCACCGCGGACAAGCTCTCCGTCCGCGCTGTTCCCTGTGTCTTCCTTGGCTTTGTCCCTGACGCGCCTGGTTGGCAGTTTTACCACCCCACCTCGCGCCGTGTCTTTGCGTCTCAGGACGTCACGTTCGACGAGTCGGTTCCCTTTTACCGTCTCTTCCCCTACCGCACTGCCTCGCTCCCCCCCCCGCCGCTCTTCCTTGCTCCAGGTGCTCCCCAGGTAGACCCCCTCCCCGCTCCCGGTCCTGCTCCTTCAGGTGTTTCTCAGGTAGACCCTCCTCCCTTGACTGCGCCGGTTGAGGTCACTGGTGACTCAGGTCCTCCTGCGAGTGGTCCTGCTCGGGGTGCTGAGCCTGGGGGTGCGGAGCCTGGGGGTGCTGAGTCTGGGGGTACTGAGCCTGAGGGTGCGGAGCTTGAGGGTGTAGAGCCTGGTGGTGCTGAGCCTGCGTGTGAGGGGTCTGGGGGTGCTGAGCTTGGCGGTACTGACGCTGGAGGTTCTGGAGCTACTGAGGGTGCTGGCGCTGGAGGTTCAGGAGCTGCTGGAGGGCCTAGTCCTGGTGGCGCTGGAGCTGGAGGTCCTGGAGCTGTTGAGGGTGCTCGCGCTGGAGGTTCTGGAGTCGCTGGAGGTACTGGTGCTGAGGGTACTGACACCGGAGGTTCTGGAGCCGTTGGGGGTGCGGGCGCTGAGGGTTCTGAGTCTGCTGTTGCGCGGTCTCCTTGGAGTGGCCGCCTTCGTCCCCGTGTGCCTCTCACCCCACAGCAGCTGCAGGACTGGTACGGTCGCCGTCAGCGTCGCGCTGCTGGAGCTCGGAGTCGTGCTGGTCCTTTGTCTACTGGAGGTGCTGGAGTTGCTGGTTCTGGAGGGGCTCGTGCTGGAGACACTGAGGCTGGAGACCCTGGGACTGGAGGTGCTGGCTCTGGGGGTGCTGCTGCTGGAGACGCTGAGGTTGGAGACCCTGGAGCTGGAGGTGCTGGTTCTGGGGGTGCTACTGCTGGAGACCCTGCGGTTGGAGACCCTGGGACTGGAGGTGCTGGTTCTGGGGGTGCTGCTGCTGGAGACACAGAGGTTGGAGACCCTGGGACTCGAGGTGTCGGCTCTGGGCCTGGAGCTTCTGGAGCTGCTGGAGGTACTGGAGCTGCTGGAGGTACTGGAGCTGCTGGAGGCACTGGAGCTGCTGGAGCTGCTGGTTCTGGTGCAGCTGCGCCGACACGACTGTTCTTCGCTCCGCCGTCTCCGTCGTCTCTGCCGCCGTCTGCCTCTGTTCTTCGTCAGGTTCTTACTCTTCCGTCGTCTACTGGTCTTCCGTTACAGACTGGCTCGCCGCTGCCTGCTCCTTCTCCTTACGCTGAGCTGACTGGTAGTCCTGCTGTGCGTCGTGAGCCTGCGTCGCGTCCTGTCTCGCCTGCTCGTCCTGGTCGTACCGGTCCTCGTGTTCCTCGTTCGCGTCCGCCGGCTGTCCCCAGCGCGCACCTCGTAGTCCGTCGTCCTTCCTCTGTTCCGCAGCCTGTTCCTCTGCCGTCTCCTCCTGCGTCCTCTTTGCCTGACGTTCCGGACCCTGCGTCTGACCGGTTTCGTGCTCAGCACCCTACTGTCACGCGTCTACTAGCCACAGTTGTCACTGACCCATCGTTTGAGTCTGCTGCTGCGTCTGCTCTTGTCGCTGAGCTTGTTGACTTTGCTGCTGCCTGTCGTCTAGACTTCACTGCCAGTCTTGTTACTGAGTCTGAGTCTGTCTGTCCTCCGTCCGTCGGGGGTGAGTGTGCTCTTAGCACGGACGTCCTTGAGGACAGGCAGGAGGAGTTCCAGTGCCTTGCTGCTGCTTTACCTCATCTTGTGTCCTCGCTACTTGCCCCTGAGGGAGACCCGGATGCACCAGACATCCCGACTCCGCGCTCTTACGCAGAGGCGATAGAGGGTCCCTACTCCTCTCAGTGGCAGACAGCCATGGACGCAGAGATGGCTTCCTGGAAGTCCACAGGCACCTACGTTGACGAGGTTCCCCCACCTGGGGCGAACATCGTCAGTGGCATGTGGATTTTCAGGGTGAAGCGGCCGCCGGGTTCTCCGCCTGTCTTCAAGGCGCGTTACGTGGCTCGAGGCTTCAGTCAGCGAGAGGGAGTTGACTTCTTCCAGACCTTCTCCCCCACTCCGAAGATGACCACTCTTCGGGTGCTGCTGCACGTTGCTGCTCACCGTGACTACGAGCTTCACTCTCTTGACTTCAGCACAGCTTTCCTGCAGGGCAGCCTGCACGAGGAGATCTGGCTGCGCCGCCCCCCGGGCTTCACTGGGTCGTTCCCTCCTGGTACCCAGTGGAGCCTCCGGCGGCCGGTCTACGGTCTCCGCCAGGCGCCACGTGAGTGGCACGACACACTGAGGACTACGCTTGCGGCTCTTGGGTTTGCGCCTTCTACTGCTGACCCGTCGCTGTTTCTGCGCACCGACACTTCCCTGCCGCCGTTCTACATCCTCGTGTATGTCGACGACTTGGTTTTTGCCACTGCTGACACTGAGGCTCTCGCCCACGTGAAGTCGGAGCTGCAGAAGAGACACACGTGCACAGACTTGGGTGAGCTGCGCAGCTACCTTGGCTTGCAGATCACCCGAGACAGAGCACGTCGCACCATCACCTTGACTCAGTCACACATGGTGCAGCAGGTCCTTCAGCGCTTCGGCTTCACCTGGTCTTCAGCACAGGCCACTCCTCTGGCTACAGGTCACACGCTCTCAGCTCCACCTTCGGACGAGTCCGTAGAGCCGAGTGGTCCTTACCCAGAGCTAGTCGGCTGCCTCATGTACCTGATGACTTGCACTCGACCTGACCTCGCGTACCCTCTTGGTCTCCTGGCTCGCTACGTGGCTCCTGGTCGGCACCGACCTGAGCACATGGCTGCTGCTAAGAGGGTACTGCGTTACTTGTGCAGCACATCAGGCATGGGGCTAGTGCTTGGAGGGACGAGCCCAGTTGTCCTCACTGGGCACTCAGACGCTTCTTGGGTTGACGACCTGGCTACTCAGCGGTCGTCACAGGGTTACACCTTCAGCCTTGGCTCTGGTTCAGTTTCGTGGCGTTCTACACGCTCGACTTCAGTTCTCGGCTCCAGTTGTGAGGCTGAGATCTACGCCACCGCCATGGCTGCACAGGAGTTACGCTGGCTCACCTACCTGCTGACTGACTTGGGAGAGCAGCCTCGTTCTCCTCCAGTGCTGTACGTTGACAACAAGGCCGCCATTGCCTTGTGTGAGGAGCACAGACTGGAGCACAGAACGAAGCACATTGCTCTGCGGTACTTCCTGGCTCGAGAGTTGCAGCAGCGAGGCCAGCTTCGTCTTCGCCACGTGGCCACTCGGGCCAACACTGCTGACATATTCACCAAGGCACTTCCGTCTGGTGATCATCAGCGCTTTTGTACTCTGTTAGGCCTTGTGCCTACGTTTCCACACTTGCTGTAGTCTCTGCTTGTACTGTGATCTGTACATATATATATATATATATATATATATATATATATATATATATATATATATATATATATATATATATATATATATATATATATATATATATGCATGCTGGCTCTTGCTAGGTAGCCATCACTGTACTGTTATTGCTGCATATATATCTCTGCATGTGAACTGGCCCAGTGGCCCTTTGCTTGTGCTCAGAATGCGTGGTGACGTTGTGATCCACCCTGAGCTTGTTTTGCTTCTCTTGACTGGTCGTGTGACCCCTTGTTCTCCCCCACTTTGCCTATGGGGGTGTGTCAAACTATATGTGCTGCATATTGTCTAGGCTGTAGTGGGGTAGCCCATATGGGGTACAACCTAGTTAGGGTTTACTACTTGTACTCCTGCATCCTGTTAGTTCACTCATTCCTGCTGCTAGATTCTAACAGTTCGCACACGTTTTGAAGCTTCAAACGTCAAGACCATTCGACGGAAAGGACTTCTTCACCTGGTCCTTTGAGTTCGAGTTGATGATGGAGGGCGCGCAGATACTTGGCTTCTTCGACGGGTCCCTGCAATACCCAGCAAACGGCACACAGTATGAGAAGCAGCAGTACACGTATCAATCGATGATGGCGTATACGATCCTACTGAGGAACGTAACACCAACTCAACAGCAGAACATTCGCTCTTACCGGGCCTTCGGCAACTCGGCGGAACTCGCGTACAACCATCTGAAGAACCTGTACCAAGCAACAGACAGTGTAAATCAGAGCAGGTTAATGGCGCAGCTGACAACAGTTGAGATGAAACCAGGAGAGAAAGGAATGGCATATATCAGTCGATGTCGCGAACTGCGCGACAAGCTTCTTCGATGTGGAGGATCAATCTCTGAGGACGCCTTCGTGACGGTCATCATCGGCGGCCTTGGTCCTCAGTGGCGCGCAACAAAGGCCATACTCCGAGCCCACGGACGAATCTCTGAGGCAGCACTCTGCGCCGAAATCCACGCCGAACAGCAGGACATGGATCTGCAAGAAGAACGACACAGGAAGAAGACGACAACGTCAGAGTTCGCATTTCACACCCAACGACAACACAACAACTACAGCAACAGACAACAACGACCGAAGCCAGTACCTCCCTTCTGTCACATCTGCAAGACTTCAGGGCACCCGCGCACGCACTGCCCGAATCGTCAACAGTCAACGACCCCGCAACGACACCTTCGACCTTCAAGCAGTCAAATTGCGTCAACGCAAGCGAATCCAACGACCCAGATCCAAGCTTCAACGACCTCAACGGGACAACCTGCGCAAGGAGCAAGAAACATCGTTAGCTGCATGGCAAGACTGAGTGACTCTTGCGTCATGGATTCACCACCTCATTACTCACCGGAAGAACAACTCGACAACACCACACCTCGTCGCGAAGCACTTCAACCAAATCCGACATACGCTGCCATCGCCCAAAACGAGCCATCCGGAAAAGACACGTGGTTCTTGGACAGTTGCTGCGGACAACACATGTGCTCTTCGGGTCGCTTCGTACAGAGAGAGTATCAGCTTCAACGAGAGGTCGTCATCACCGTCGCCAATAATCAAAGCCTGCGCACACGACGACAAGGAATTGTACAACTTCAGTCACGGGAGACAAACGTCATTCTGCAAATGTCCAAGGTTTTAATTGCAGAAGGCCTCGGATACAACCTTCTCAGTGTGAGTCAGTTGATGGCGAAAGGCATCCACCTCGAAGCAGACAGCACTACCCAAGAATTCAAGTTGTACCACGGGAGAGGAGGTCTTTACATCGGGAAGGCAGTCCTTAAAAACAATGTCTTCGTCTTGGACTTCGTTCCTGATCTCGGCACCGCTGACAGTGACGCCATAGTCAACTTTACCAACTGGACACACCCTCCGGATCTTGACCCCGACTTCAGTCCAGGCGGCTTCTGGTACTCACACACCGTCCCTGAGACAGAACGAACAAGGGCATTAGCGACAATTCAACAATCGGCAGCAGCAGAGACAACGTCGGCAGCAGCAGAGACAACGTCGGCAGCAGTAGAAACATCATCGGCAGCAACAGCGACAACGACGACACCAGTCGCCGGTCCTTCAACGACGGCGTTCCTCAACGACGATGCACCACCAACACCTGCACAACAGCTCCAGCCAGCACCACGAGAATTTCATCACAGTCCCAGCTTCACCGCTGGTCTCTTCTCCAACTCCGACATGTATCGGCGCTCACCCGGTCATCGCGCCAACGAAGAAATCTGGCACGCAAGAATGGGACACCCAAGCAACACTGTGTTAAACAACACGATTCGAGCAGGAGTACTCGACAAGGACTCTTTACTTTTAACAGACGGACGAGAACTTCAACGAGCACGAGGGACATGCTTCACCTGTCCTGAAGCCGACTTACCGCATCAACCCTTCGTCTCGCATCACAATCCAAGCGCACCCGCATATGCACCACTCGAGAAAGTGTACAGCGACATCCTGTACAACCGCGAACCCGGACAAAACGCGTATAACTACACCATCACCTTCATCGACGCCGCTACACGTTACGTCTGGCACCTAAACTTACCAAGTCGCGACATGGCTTTCGAAGCTTTCATGGCATGGCTTCCAGCAGCAGAACGGGAATCGGGAGCTAAACTCAAAAGTTTTCAATCAGACGGAGGAGGAGAATACTCGTCACAACGATTCAAGCAGTACCTGGCGGAGAAGGGAATCAAGAGACTCATCTCCCTTCCCTACGCCCATCAACAGCAGGGTGTAGCAGAAAGGATGAACAGGACCCTGCAGAACACCATGCGCAAACTGTTACGTGGCATGCGGCTACCCAACCACCAGTGGCCCGAAGCAATGGACCACGCCGTGATGCTGCACAATTTGCTTTCTTCGTCGTCACTCCCGAACAACACATCACCGCATCTGCTGTGGACAGGGAAACTGGGCAGCACAAAAATGTTACGAGTCTTCGGCTGCATGGTACAGTACCGACCCCCATCTGCACGAGCCGGCCGATTCTCCCAACGCGCACAGTGGGGACTACACCTGGGCATCGAAAAACATTACAACGCATGGAAGATCTTCGATATCAACAGCAAGGAAACAGTAGCAGCACGTGATGTGATCTTCTACGAGCGGCTCACACTGCCAACATACCTTGCCAACCTGGACGAAAATCGAGACCCCACAGGTGGCTTCCGTGGCGATCGAGCCTTCGCTTCGGCAGAAGACGAAGCTGACTGGGACGAGCAGAACGTGGAAGGAGCCTCGGAAGAAGCCGGACCTCTTCCCTACTGCTCAGTGGACGTACCGATGGACAAAGATAACCCTCGCGAAAGCGTCAACGCCGAAACCTACTACCACTTCGCCGACAACGGTTACGTTACACCTGCTGAAGTCAACACCAACGAAGCAGAACGCATAGGGCCCAACTTCGCACCTGATCCAGAAGCTGGAGACGAGGCAGTCTATCCCGAGGACACCACACTCCCCCGCTACACACAGAGCGGACTCCAAATCCTTGGGCTCGTCACCGCGGTCCACGGCGCTGACATTCCTAAGGAGCCTGCAACGGTTCAGCAGGCTCTGGGGGGGGAGCATAAAGAAAAATGGCGCGAAGCCATGGACAAGGAACTGAAGGCATTAGAGGAGCGCAACACCTGGAAAGTCGTTCCCATCGGCGTAGCGCGAAACAAGACCATTCTTACCGGGAAATGGGTCTTCCGTGTGAAGACCAAGGCCGACGGCACCGTCGACAAGTTCAAAGCACGTTGGGTCGTTCGCGGCTTCGACCAGGAACATGGACGAGACTTCACTGAAACCTTCGCTCCGGTCAGCCGCCACACTTCACTTCGAATTCTTCTCGCCATCGCCGCTATGAAGAAGAAGAAACTGCGCCAAATCGACGTCGCGAACGCATTTCTCTACGCACCGGTCGATGCAGAGATTTTCGTGGAACTACCGCACGGCTCTAATACAAATTCCACGCACGTCTGCCAGCTACTAAAATCGCTCTACGGGATCAAACAGGCGCCGCGACTGTGGCAACAGTACCTGCATGCTCGCCTCATCCGCATCGGCTTCAAACAACTCCCGCACGATCAGGGCATGTACCGCCTCACGAAGAACACTGACTACATTCTTCTAATCGTCTATGTGGACGATCTCCTCTACATCGGTTCTACCGACGGCATCACCACCTGGTTCGAAGGGGAGCTGCAGAAGGACCTCACCCTCACTGTCTTATCTACCGTCACACAGTACCTCGGACTTAACATTCGAGAAGATAACAACGCGATCTACCTCAGCGCCGAGAAGTACGCCGACACCATCGCCAAACGATTCAGTATTACGCCAGCCGCGATCTCAACACCATACCGCTACACGACAGGAACCGACAAGGAATCTGCTGTACTTAAGCCCGCCGGCATACGCGACTATCAGAGGAAGCTAGGTTGCCTTCTCTTCGCAGCCGTCACCTGCCGACCCGACCTATCCTACTCCGCAAGCCAGCTCGCCACTTATCTCAAGAAGCCTGAAGCAGAACACCTGGCGGAACTTGACCGCGCTCTTCACTACTTCATCAGCACCGCGACGATCGGCCTAACTTATCATAAGAACGCAGCTACACCGACCAAGTTAATCGGCTACGTCGATGCCGATCATGCCGGCGACACCGACAACAGGCGCTCACGCGCCGGCTACGTCTACCGCCTCGAGCCTATCGGTCCTATCTCCTGGCAGTCAAGCAAGCAGGAGTTAATCGCGCTATCTTCAGCTGAAGCAGAATATATCGCACTCTGCTCAGCCACCAAAGAAGGACTCTATCTTCGCGAGCTGCTGGAAGAAGCGAAGTTAGCTGAGTTACCCAACTTTAACGTGTTCTGCGACAACCAGTCAGCAATTCGCATCGCCAACAAGAACGGCTTCGCGAACAGGACGAAACATATTGCCCTACGTTACTTCTTCGTGAAGGACGAGATCGAGAAGGGGAGACTCGAGCTGTCATACTGCCCCACATCCGAGATGGCAGCTGACTACTTGACCAAGAAACTCGGAAAGCAAAAGTTCGAGTATTGCATGCTGCTGACTGGACAAAGCCACGTCACCAGCAGCGACACTCCAGAAGCGAAGGGGAGTGTTGGAAACAATAAAACTTAAGCGCTTCAGTCGTGTCGAAAACACCGCATCAGAAGCGAGGCAAACTACACCGAAGCACCCGCGAGTCAACCCTCGGGGGTTGAAGAGGTTGCTGGAGGTTACGCGAAAGTCAAAGGTCAGCGATCTTTGACCCGACAAGTACAGCGCGACAGTTAAGGACATACAACTGACTCGCTACAGAGCAGTTGCCCGAGTCGTACTGTATCGAACCGCAACAGCAACAGCAAAAGCAGTTATAACTGTATCCCTTGATATTTCCTACATTATTATATATTCTTGTACTCTCTTGTTATAATCAATCTACTTTGCCCTCACATACTAGCGCAAGGTGGTTCACAATTTCTTCACTGAAAGCTTCCGCTATTACAATTGTCCTATCCAGAGTTCTCCCCTGAAAAGATCCTAAGGGGCTATCTCAGCCCAACACCAGAGACCCCCCCCCCCCCCCTTCCCCCCTTTCTCCCTAGCCTGCACGAGAGCGCGCCAAGTGGATTTTTCCCTTAGCGTTTTCTAGCAAATTTCGTGTGTGTAGAGTATCTCAGTCAGCCTTGGAGCACCCAACATTCCCTTAGGGCGTTTGTGATTTTATTCTAGGTTCGAAAAACAGGTCAACTTTTTTTTGTTACCAGCTTCGTCAATTGCGCAAAAGCCGTGTGACGAAAGTTTTTCCCTTGAACACTTGGCAAATGCGACCCAACTTTTCCGAACTCGACTCGAGTCAATGCATAAATGCGGGCGCGTACAGTGAGCCGAACGTGTGTTGTTTTGCGCAAGTACGAAGAGTGGCGAATTTGGCGACAACTTGCGATGCAATAAAACCTCCGACGAAAACCACAGTCAGTATGTTGACGTGGCACGATGTCTACGGAATAAAACCTGGTAACCTACATCCCCTACGAGCGGCTCGGCGCACCCCCTATAAGGTCCAACATTCAAATTCGACCTTGGGTGTGTGATTTGACATTCCTGAAAATATTTTGCGCGGTTCAGACTTCACGTTCAGCGGTAGTCGAACACTGTTCGGCTCAAGTTCAAATGCTACATTCGACAAAAAAAATTGTAAACTTAGCCAATTTCCAAAATCACACACGCCCTTAGCGTCCAATACATGCCCGGATTTCAAGTTTTCACTTTGGGGTGCGCCCGTGACCGTTAAGGGCGCCAAAACGCTCACCTACACCCAACCAAGGGTCAGATGGGGAGGAGCTGGGGAGTCCAAGTACGAGCCCCAGAAACTTCGACAGGCCTGGTCCAGGAGTTGCATCGTGGGTGTATTGTACTGTCGTCGATCGAACCAACTCGCAAGGCAAGCGCGAACACACCTGTGACTAGTCAGGTATGTCAAATCCTGGGCAGCACACACAAACAATTGTTGGTAGTGTACAAGTATGTACATTGTAACTAGATTAGCGTTTTGAGGGGCTGAAGTTTGCTTAAAATCAGCGGAGGATTTTCGTACTGGACATTCAAAACTTCGGTCATGCACAGACCAACAAAACGTGGCTCTGTACAGTAAAGTACGGTTATCCACGTGCCAAATGTATCTGCGTCTCCATTCAGCGGACTCGCAGATAAAACAGATGCCTGACGCAGGTTTCACTCTGCGCTTCGGCATTTGCGCCATGCCAAATGGTTTTGCATAGGAATGAGCGCAGCAGGAAGGACGAGACGCACACACCAACCCCCCTTCAATCCGTTAGTACATATAAAGTCCGCCCATAGAATTGTTACACCATCTCAACAACGCAGCAGCACGAGACACAGATTAGAGTAATAACATTCCCTGGGTCTGCAATTCTTTCATTCATTCACCCATTCCGCACACCATCATATAGAGAGTATCATTCCCATTCTACTTTCAAGAACGTCAGAATGGCTCGGGCTGCGCTTTTCGCGCTCTCCCTGGCGCTGCTGATGGTGACAGCGCGCGCCGGGAGCCCCATCACAAGCTCGACGGCGAACGAGAAGCCCGACGCGAGCAGCAAGAAGGACGACGGGCTCATGACCGAAATCCCCGCGGCCATCGCGAAGCAGGCGGCGGCGGGCGACGCGGCGGGAGTGACATACGTGGACACGGCGCAGGACACGTTCTTCATGGCGGACGTGAAGAAGGCCGGGTGGAACGCGCAGAAATGCCCGCCGGGTTTGAACAAGGAGCTCGCCGGCGCGTGCACGCCCAAGAATTGCTCCAAGGGCGGCATTCCCGCCAAGTGGAAGACGGCGTACCTGCAGAAGAACAAGCTCGGGTACGAGCTGTACGTGCCGGGTAACCCGCTGACTCTCCTCAAGGCGAACCCCGCGTCGTGCTGCAACACGTGCGCCGCGACGCCGCTGTGCACGTACTGGCAGTACATTCCCGATATCACGATCGACGGCAAGAAGGGCAAGGGCGCGTGCTACCTGATCCACGATCAGATCGACTTCACGTGCGGCGAGATGACCGCGCAGTACAGCACGGAGACGAAGCCCGTGCCGCTGCAGGTGCGCATCGGCGGCGAGTGCAACCCGAGCGCCAAGATTCTCAACGACCCGCATCTGGTGGGCGCGTACGGCACGCACTTCGACTTCAACGGCCGCCCCGACAAGGCCTTCTGCCTGCTGACGGACCGCGACCTGCACGTGAACATGCTGCTGCGCGGGTACTACTCGGACGACCGCACCGACAACGCGGCGCTAGTCGTCGACGGTAAGGCCGTGCACACGTGGATTAAGGAGCTCGGCATTGTCTGGACCGCTAAGGGCGTTGATCACAAGGTTCGCATCGCGGCGCGCGGCGGCAAGCAGCAGGAGCGCGGCGAGGGGTTCGTGAAGAGCATCGAGATTGACGGCGAGGCGATCCCGCGCATGCAGGTGGGCGACAGCGTGACGAGCGACGGCGGGCTGACGATCCAGTTCCGCGGGCTGGAGAAGGAGGGGCCGTTCGATGTGGATTACTACCTGCTGACGATCGACGGCCTGATTTCGCTCGACCTCCGCCTGCGCGTGGCGCACCCGAAGCTGCAGACGCCGAGCGACGCCGAGGCGCACATCAACGTGGGGATTGTCGAGCTGGAGCACACGGACGCGATCCACGGCGTGCTCGGGCAGACGTACCGCGACGACCACTCGCAGCGCGCCGCGGACTTCCAGAAGCTGATCGCGAGCCTGCACCGTCCGATCTCCGCCGACAGCGCGGAGGGACAAGGGTTCCTGGATGGCACGCCGCGGTCTTACGAAGCGAGCGATGTGCTTGCTGTGGACTGCGCTTACACCGCGTATGGCCGCGCCAGGCAGGTGATGCCCGTGCAGGAGTTCCCCTGAACAGCTGATTGCAGGTGCATCGTACGGTGGGCTGGATTGCATTTTTACTTCCCATCCAGTAGTAACTACTAAAATACGATTTGTGTACCATAGAAAAATTCTTTGATTTAATTAATCAAAAATACTTTTTTTTCATCAATAGCCCTGAGTTTCAGCTATTGCAGGAACTGTTTGGTTGCTAGATATTATTGGAGGGACAGTAGAACAGAGGATTTCCCGTTTGTTGCATTATTTCTTGTAGAGCTTCTTGGTCTTAATGTTTGCAAATGCTGTATGCCATCCAAAGCTGGTTTAAGGTTTGCATCCCGTCGATGACGCTTACAATTTGTACTCTTATCGCGGACGCTGCCTTCTGACACTAGCTGCGCAGACACTCCACTGATGATTCCGCGCTGCGGCGAAGCAAATCCCACTTGGTTCCATCCATCCATCTGTGCTGCTGAGCTGACACTCCCATTTCTTTGTTTCCGATCCGCTTCAAAACTAACCATGGTGGTTCTAGGTGTTTCGGGATTTCCGTTGCAGAATAACGCTTCGTGCCTACTGCGAAGTTCATATTTCAACAGCCGTGCGGCCTGATGAGGAACGGGAGAAACTGAAACTACAGGTTGTTTGACTCTACGAATATTCCGCCCTAAGGTTCGCCATGCGATCTTGTTACTCTTTTCCCACCATGCGACAGCATCCCGGACGGCCGCGACAGCGACAATTAGCGAAGCGACAGCTACCTTCAGAGATGCCACAGCGACAATCGGCGATCAGACACCTTCAGCATCTGGGGCCCTCTGGTCGCTTCCCTCGCGTTTCCTCGCTCTTTCTCATCCTCGCTATGGTATTCCTCGCGTCGCCGTTTCCCGACGGTCCTGTACACGCGGTTTCAGCGCGAAGGACCTCTTGGGCCAAGAAGTTCCGGCCGGTTCGCGTGTGCGTGCCGCTGCCGAAGCTGATTGGCGGGATGGGAGACAAGAAGAATCGACTCGCCAAGACCGCCCGTCGGTGAATGCTCTTAAATCGCCTCAGCTGAACTTGGTTGGCCTTAGTTTGTCCTATCCAGTATCTTAGTTGAACGATCAGAGTTAGCTGTCCCAGGTTAGTCGTACGATCTGAGTTGATCAAAACCGCGTACTTTCTGTCTCCCTCCCCGTCCCTCCCCACGCCTCCCATAGTCCGATCCTCCTTTTCCCCACCTGCTCCCCCTTTCTCGAGCCACCAGGTACGTGGGTCAGGCCAGTGGTCCTGAGAGCATAGCATGGGACCAAAGTGGGCGAGGGCCGTACGTGAGTGTGAGCGACGGGCGGATTGTAACACGTACCATCCTTCCCCATCTTACTGCAACTACCTCCCCACCTCCCCTTGCCTCCCCCTACGACGAGCCACCAGGTACGTGGGTCAGGCCACAGGGCCTGAGAGCATAGCTTGGGACCCCAGTGGGCGAGGCCCGTACGTGAGTGTGAGCGACGGGCGCATTCTCAGGAGGAAGGCGGACGACAGCGGTTGGGAGGAGTTCACCTATGCCTCGCCGCACAGGTACTGGGAAGTTTTTTCTGGTTTGACATGACATGGACTTGTGAGTAATCTCAGGGTGCGAGTCGGGAAAAGGGGGCGAGAGGGGCAGGGTTTGAGAGGTTCATGAGCGATGGGGGAATCCTCAGATAGAAGGCGGATGACAGCGACTGGGAGGAATTCCTCTATGCCTCGCCGCACAGGTACTGGGAAGCTTGCTTGGTTCGACGTGTTGTGAGTTTTTTGTGGGAACTCACGATTCAAATAGGGAAGAGTCGTTTGTGAGTGACGGGCGCATTCTCAGGAGGTTGGCGGACGACAGCGACTGGGAGGAATTCACCTATGCCTCGCCGCACAGGTGCTGGGAAGTTTTTTCTGGTTTGAAACGTTATGAGTTTGTGAGGACCCTCAGGATGGGAGTGGGGGAGGGGAGTGGGGTAGGGGAGGTGGGGAGAGGGTGGACGTGAGTGTGGGCGACGGACACATTTGAAGGAGGCGTGGGAGGAATTTACCCACGCCCGGCCGCAGATGTACTGGGAAATTACCCGCGCCTCCGTGGTACGATGTGTTATGGTTTTTCTGGATTTGTGAGGAATCTCAGGGTGCGAGTGGGGAACCGGGGGGAGAGGGGCGAGGGCCGTACGTGAGTGTGAAAGATGGGCAGACGCATTCTCGGGTGGAACACCGTGTGACATTGTAACGAGCTGACTTTTGAGTCGACTCAAAAGTCAGGTCAGGCCGTACGTGAGTGTGAGATGGGCAGACGCATTCTCGGGTGGAAGGTGGACGACAGCGACTGGGAGGAATTCTCCTGTGCCTCGCCGCCGCACGGGTACTGGGAAATTCTCGGTGTCTATGATGTGTTATGAGTCTCTTAGGAGCCTCAAGATGCGAATGGGGGAGAGGGGGGAAGCCGTACGTGAATTTGAGTGACGGTCGCGTTTCTTCCATGCGTCACAGAAGCTACGAGTGTGAGTGATGTTTGCAGTTGAAGCAACTGTGACTGTGACGTGAGCATGGATCAAGCCTTATCCAATGTCTGTTTCCCCCCTGCCTCTCCATTTTACCCGCCCTCGTTACTGTCACAATCTTTTTCAAGAACCCCGGCGTTGTGCGACTCGCGCACCCCGAAGCTTGCACTAGAGGACAAATGCGGCCGGCCAGTGGGAATGGCTTTCCACCCCACCACGGGGGACCTGTACTTTGCTGACGCGTACTACGGGCTCTTCAAGGTAAAAAACACTCTGTACTCTATACAAGAAGTCTAATGAGTCTCAGTGAGTCTGCATGTGTGAGTCGGGGCGGGGGCTCATGGGCTTTAAGAGAAGACTGGGTACGACGCATGTGGGAAACCCGTGGGCCCATATGATCTTACCAGGGATCATGATCTTACCAGGGATCATGATCTTACCAGGGATCATGATCTTACCAGGGATCATGATCTTACCAGGGATCATGATCTTACCAGGGATCATGATCTTGCAACGGCGTATTGGGACTCTGGTGTGTGCTTGTGTGCTCGGGCTTTTCCTCACTCTTCACCAGGTGAGCAGCAGTGGCGGGCAGGCGACGAAGCTGGTAGATGTGGTGGATGGGACGCGCATGATGATGTGCAACGACCCGTTGAGACTCTGGTGTGCGGTTGTGTGCGGTTGTGTGCATTCTTTTGGTCGACTTTTCCTCACTCTTCACCAGGTGAGCAGCAGTGGCGGGCAGGCGACGAAGCTGGTAGATGTGGTGGATGGGGCGCGCATGATGATGTGCAACGACCCATTGAGACTCTGGTGTGCGGTTGTGTGCGGTTCTGTGCATTCTTTTGGTCGACTTTTCCTCACTCTTCACCAGGTGAGCAGCAGTGGCGGGCAGGCGACGAAGCTGGTAGATGTGGTGGATGGGGCGCGCATGATGATGTGCAACGACCCATTGAGACTCTGGTGTGCGGTTGTGTGCGGTTCTGTGCATTCTTTTGGTCGACTTTTCCTCACTCTTCACCAGGTGAGCAGCAGTGGCGGGCAGGCGACGAAGCTGGTAGATGTGGTGGATGGGGCGCGCATGATGATGTGCAACGACCCATTGAGACTCTGGTGTGCGGTTGTGTGCGGTTCTGTGCATTCGTTTGTTCGACTTTTCCTCACTCTTCACCAGGCGAGCAGCAGTGGCGGGCAGGCGACGAAGCTGGTAGATGTGGTGGATGGGACGCGCATGATGATGTGCAACGACCCATTGAGACTCTGGTGTGCGGTTGTGTGCGGTTCTGTGCATTCTTTTGTTCAACTTTTCCTCACTCTTCACCAGGTGAGCAGCAGTGGCGGGCAGGCGACGAAGCTGGTAGATGTGGTGGATGGGACGCGCATGATGATGTGCAACGACCCATTGAGACTCTGGTGTGCGGTTGTGTGCGGTTCTGTGCATTCGTTTGTTCGACTTTTCCTCACTCTTCACCAGGCGAGCAGCAGTGGCGGGCAGGCGACGAAGCTGGTAGATGTGGTGGATGGGACGCGCATGATGATGTGCAACGACCTTGACATTGACGCCGATGCGAATGTGGTCTATTTTACCGACTCCAGCTCGAGATGGGCGCGCAGGTGGGGACCTCCTCGCTGGTGCAGACCACGTGTTGACTTGCGTTGACTTGTGAGACCACATGTCCACATCTCTGGCCACAGTAACTTCCTCCCCCTGCTGCTGGAAGGTCGAAAGACGGGCGTTTCATGAATTATGACATTGGGACGGTCAAGACCACTGTGCTTGTAGACAAGATCACATGCATACACTTATACATAAACAGGGTACTTCTATCCATATGTCTGGTCGCAGGGACTTCCTCCCACTCTTACTTGAGGGGCGCAAGGATGGGCGGTTCATGAAGTATGACATTGCCACGGGCAAGACCTCTGTTCTCGTGGACAAGGTCGCGTTCGCAAACGGCGTCGCGATTTCACGGGACAAGAAGTTTGTCGTCTTCTGTGAAACGACCTACCTCAGGTGTGAGCTGCAACAGACGTCTAGTTTTTATCTGCCCGTGAAATTATCAGCTTCTGTTTAGCTAGCTTCATCTGCTCCTGCTTTCATTGCATCTGCGTTCTTTCCTCCTTTTGCTTCCCTGTTTGCTGTGTGCTCGTGTCACATCCATGCTTCTCTCCTCTCCTCCCTCTCGTTCCGTCGCCACTCTCCACTTCCATTCTGCCTCCTCTCTTGAGGTGACTTTTGAGTCGACTCAAAAGTTATCCATGCTCTTCTCTCCTCTCCTCCCTCTCCTTCCGTCTCTCCACTCTCCACTTCCATTCTGCCTCCTCTCTCCCTCTTGCTTCCTCTCCTCGTTCCCCTGCATGTTTTCAGGTGTCACCGGTACTGGATTCGAGGCCCTAAGACTGGGAAGAAGGAGCTTTTTGTGAAGCTCCCAGGATATCCAGACAATCTCAGTCTCAACCCCAGAGGGAGGTTCTGGATCGCACTCAACTCCCGCAACTCGCTTGTAACAGGTGAAGACATGTGCTTAAGTTTTATTCAGGCGCTTCAAAAAACTTGCTTGTAACAGGTGAGGCCTTTGGGACTAATTTTATCTTCCCGCACGACCCAGACGTTCCCAATGAACGCTGCTTGGCAAGCGCTCTTTTTCTGGGCGCTTCATGGCTTGGAAGGCGATTGGTTGTGACATGGCCCTTGTTGCATGTGTGCATCTGGTTTGAGTATGGTCATGCAGTGATGTTGCACGGGGGTGAGGTAGGCGTTACCACGTGCACGCTTCAAGATGGCTAAAAGGTGTTTGACACTGGTAGCCCCTTTACTTCACAGCACGGAGACTCGATGAGGTGTACTGTAATTCAGCGCATGATCTGATTTATTTTCTCAACCCTTTCAACATCTTTCCGACCTCTTGAACCTTCTCACCCAATCCTTCATCCCCCTCACTCCCTCTCTCCAACCCGTGTGGTTTGGCTCTGGCAGCTTTACTTATGAGGACTCCTATCATTCGAGGAGCAGTGTTACAACAACAGGCAGGGTACAATTTCGCTGTGGGCACTTCAGAACGCCTAGCAAGTGGAATACTAGTTGAGGTGGATGCAAACGGTAAGGTAACTGATATTCTTGAGGACAAGAACGGCAAGAGAATAAAGCAGCTAAGTGAGGTTGTGGAAAGAGAAGGCAAGCTGTGGCTAGGATCTGTTGTCAACGACTTTGTTGGAACAGTGAACTATAATGCAACGTAACTTTCAACTGGGGCAAATCATGACAATGAACCATATAATTCCTAGGTAGCGACTCACTTTGTGTAGCGTATGCCTGTGAGTCTCGCACCGACATCTCTCTGACCGACCAATTCGTAAATTTCGAAACTCGGGCCGCTCGCGACTCGAGGTCACGGAACATACACCAATCACCCAGAGCATTCCTCCCAATCCCACAACAAAAGTGCGCAATGTTCAAATTCCCCAACCTCCCCGCCAAAATTCACTTGCAGCTTTCCAGAAACTGAAATTCAATGGATGTTGGAGGTGAGGGAGATTGAACAGACCAACTTCGCAACCATCGAAGGTTGGGAACGGTAACGTTGGGAATGGCAACCATCAAATTCACGCCAGTATTTCGTCGTTACCTCACAACGTCGTTGCCAATACCATCCACTCCGCAGACGGAAGTGCACCTGATCTTGTTCATTTGCCGCACTGCTAGCTGGAGCTGTCCGTAGACCCAGACTGTCATTGTGCAAATAACAAGTGAAGCATCGTCGCCTATCGACGAGAGTTGAGACATTGTAAACGACAGAATTAAAGAAGTTACATGCTGCTTTTACAGTTCTAGTGATAACGTCAGGAACTTATCTGGAGATTCCAGTCTCCACTTCGTTTGGTGTCCTCAAAGCCAGACATATCCCCTTCCTACATAACTCTCGATCTTTATAAGGCGCCTAAAAAATCAAGTAGACACACCACCTTCCTACTGAGTACCTCATGGCGATCCGTGTTAGCGGGCCGCTGCTCCTAGCATGCCTGATCGTTGCGCTGGTGGCGCTGGGCAGTCTTGGGAATGCCGAGGCGGGGCTGACAAAGCGGTGGTCCAAAAAGTTCAAGGCCGCGCGAGTGAACCTTCCTCCTGCAAAACTCTTCCCAAGAACGGACAAGAAGAACCGACTCGCACGAGCCACTAAGCGGTAAGCGACAGTCTATTTGTCTTCCCTCGCGCGGGAAAGCTGAATTTCCCTTGCGGAAACAAGAACAGAATTGCACGAGCCCCTCCACCTTTGCGCTCCCCTTGTTCTCGCTTGAGGTTATTACGCGGTGAGTTGCCCCTCTGGCTTCTCGTATGGTTTTATAATCACTGGAAGGGTCACAAGAAACTGTATAGTACACCTGCATAAGCCCCTGCATGTCCTTCCCGCCACCACCACCGCCCATCTAGTCACCCGACCGCCCTTTCTCACCAACCCGCCAAAATTTTGCAAGCACGCGACAAATTATTCGGCGCAGATGATCTAGATTCACTCTCCACCACTTTTATCGTCCCGTCTACCCTTTCCATCACCCTTACGAGGTGGGTGACCACCTTTCGGTCCCCGGTTCCCTCTCTCACTCCCCACTTACGAGCCCCATGCTCGCAGGCCCGGATAGAACAGCGTGGGACCTTCGAGGCGCCTCGGAATCTGTGCCACGAGACAATGCTACATGTCGACTGAAAAACAACCCTTTTCGTTCCCTGCTCTCCCCCAGGTACGAGGGTGAGATGACAGGCCCGGAGAGCATTGCGTGGGACCCTAACGGCAAGGGCCCGTACGTGAGCTTCAGCGACGGGCGAATCATGCGACGCACAGACGACGACAGCGCCTGGGAAGAGTTCACGTACGCGTCGCCGCTGCGAACTGACGCGAAATGTAACTCGAAGAAAACCAGACCGGAGCTGGAAACTATCTGCGGGCGGCCGCTCGGCCTGGCGTTTCACCCCACTACCGGAGACCTCTATTTCGCGGATGGATATTTCGGCCTGTACAAAGTCAGCGCCGCGGGCGGGCAGGCGACGAAGCTCGTCTCCGCACTCGACGGGAGGAAATTTATGATGACGAATGACCTAGATATTGACGCGGACGCGAATGTCGTGTATTTCACGGACGGCAGCTCGCGTTGGTACAGGCGAGATTTTCTGCCGCTGACGCTGGAAGGCCGGAAGGACGGACGGTTCATGAAGTACGACATCGCGAGTGGCGTGACGACGGTGATTGACGAAAAAGTGGCGTTCGCGAACGGCGTGGCGATTTCGCAGGATAAGACGTTTGTGGTGTACTGCGAGACGACCTACCTCAGGTGCGCTGCTGGCTGGTGATGTGTGTGTGATTCTCGTTTGCTCCTTACAACCGTGCTTGAGTGTTCTCCTTTAAAAATGTTAAGGTCACCTCATGTACACCATCGTATTCCATTCCCATATCTCTTCCAGGTGCCACCGGTACTGGATTCGTGGACCAAACACGGGGAAAAAGGAGGTGTTTGTGAATTTGCCGGGATACCCTGACAACCTCAGTCTCAACCCCAGAGGAAGGTTCTGGATCGCACTCAACTCGAGGAGGTCACCTACAGCAAGTACGTCCTGGATGTTGACCATTGTGGAACCTGAATATAACCCTCAGCACCCATTCCGCGGTCTTCAGTCTCATCTCATCCTGTTGCTCTTCATTGTCACCAGTGTGGTTCAGTTTTGTACCTGCTCGTCTGTGTGTCCTCATGCAACAAGTATGCATGAAGCTCGTCTCAATCATGCAATCCGAATTCTCCCTTCCCGACATCCTTCCACTCCCACAGCTGTTGCATCCCAGACCCCTCTCATCCGGGAGACATTTGTGGAAAACAAGCTTGGGTACAAGATTGTGAAGGCCACACAGGACCAGAGGGCCAGTGGCATTGTGGTGGAGGTAGATGCGGATGGCAAAATCACCAACCTGCTGGAGGACAAGAATGGGAAGGTGGTGAAGGATGTGAGTGAAATCGTGGAGCATGATGGGAAGTTGTGGATAGGCTCCGTTATTGAGGATTATATTGCCACCCTCAAGTGGCCGTAGTGGTCTCTTCTAGGAATAAGTCTGATGGCAGTGCACATCCTAGGATAAGCAATAACATTATTGCAAATACGATTGACGACTTGCATAGGATTGCTTGTTTTGTCATTCTGCTGAGCACATATAAAGCTGATATGGAATTAGATTGACTCCAACTGATTGCACTGGGTTAGTGGAAGACTTGTACAATGAGAACACGAAATTTTTGCATACACAGTTTTTTTTTTTTTTTTGGTGGATATAGGTACACAATCAGCATACATACATCCGCAGTCGTAACTGTTGCTAGGAGGGCAGGGAGAGGTTACAAGCTTCCTAGTAACCAGAGCCCCCCTTATCCCTTTACGGAGGCTGGAACGCTACACCGCTATCTTCCCAGATCTTCTTGAAACCAACTCTCCACGTCATGGAGGCCTCTGTCTCGTAGAGCCTACACATAGCACTTGCCTCGTCAGCATTCAAGTGGCTCCAGTCACCCGTCCTTTTCGACGCAATCCTGCCAGCCGATTTCTTCCGCGCTCTGTTGTAGACCTTCACGTGCCTCGTGAAGCCAACTGCCATGCGCCTCAAAGCTCTCTTTGGCTGGAAACGGCTCCCTCGGAAAACCGCGTTGCACCTTTCCAGCCAAACTTGGTGCGCTGTGATGGATATGATTGCTGCCTCAGGAAAGCCAGTCGATGTGCCACTCTTTTGGAAGAGCATGTCCCCGAGCGAACGCATGTCCCTGCCCGGATTCATACACCGAACCACATTCTTCATCACCTCCACCACAGGTTGGATCACCGGGCAGCTGAAAAGACAGTGATCCTGCGATTCCACTCCGCCTCAGTGCGTGCATTTCGCCCTCGCGCCCAAGAAAGGGAGCCGCTCTCCCACCTGGAGGTTGTTACTGTGCACCCTCAGTATCACCTCCCGTGCTCTGCATGGGGTTGCCAGCGAGTCACGGACCGTGATGGCCTTCCCCCAATCGATCTTCCTCCCCATCTCCTCTTCCCACTTCAGCTGCTGCTTCGGCTGCGTCACTGAGGGTTTCATCGCCTTCCTCAACTTCTTTAGATCAGCCCGCTCGCCTCTCTCACAGATTGTGGAACAGAGCAGTCGCGTTCTCGGAGCGCCGAGTAGGCCGCGAGCCCTCCCATCGATGACTGCCATGGGTGAAACGCGCCGGAAATCCACTGTTACCACGCTAGCATATTCCACCTCGCCTATGTTCCCTTTCTTGTCCACCGTCACTCTCCGACCGTGAAGTTCGCCATTGCTCACATACTGCAGCTGGTAGTAAAAGAACTCTCCTGGGCGGTAAGACGAAGAGCGGACCAGCCTCGATTCCCTGAAAACCTCCTCCGCCGACAGTTGCTTGAGTACCAGATCCTTCCAACTCTGTGGTGTCGCATCCCACGCCTTCAGGGCCCACTTCCTCTGCTCCACCCCTCCCAGTTCCCTCTCCAAAACCTCCTCGCTCTTACGAGATCTGCTGCCATCCCCTCCCATCACCACCAGATCCCCCAGACGGACGTCCTTCAGACAGAGCGAGCCCGCCTGATTACCGAAAGGTGATCTGCCCCTGAAGAAGATATTTCGATTGAACAATAACTGCTCCCCCTCCGCGTCCCACCTGTGAGCCGAGTCCCCTATGACCACCAGTTTCGAGTCCCACAGCGTTTTAATAGTGGCTTTCCACCTCGTGCCACCCCCCAGCCAGGTCTTCAGGATCGAAGGATGCGCGTAAACCGTGGCCAAGCCGAGGGGAAAAGCCGCCGCCCTCTCCCACAACCAGTTCCGAAGTGGCTCTTGCTCCGCCAGGGCTTTCCCCAGACCTTGGATCACCATGCTGTCAATCCGGTGCCTCAAGTCAATCACTCCCAGGCCCCCCTCTTTCCGTTCTCTGCAGGACAGTTCGTAGCTCCATAGTGTGAAGTGTTTGTCGAGGAGCGCCTTCCCTCCCGAGATGAAATTGTGGCACAGCCTCTTCACTTTGGTCCATACATCGTACGGTGGGGCGTAAATCTGCGCCTGGAAGAGCAGGATCGGCATCACATAACAGTTTATGATTGTAACTCGCGCTGATGTTTTGAGGTGCTTGCTCTCCCAGCAGCTCAGCACCGCGCTAACTTTTTCAAAGGCCTTGTCCCATGCAGGTCCCGGCGAGCCACCAGAGGTGATCCAGATTCCGAGCAGCCTTTCAGACGCGTTCTTCTCCGCCCACTTGAAGGACGACGTTATCGGCTGCAGCCTCCTTAGGTTTTTACCGAGCGGCATCAGTGTCGTCTTATCCCGGTTCACCTTCAGCCCTGAGATCTCCGCGAACTCCCCCAACAGTTTCTCAGCCACTACCACCTGTTCCTTGCCCTTCAGGACCAGCGTCGTGTCGTCTGCATAACCAATGTAGTCCAAGCTCCCTTTCACCCCCCTCTTCCTGACCCCCAGTTTCCTCCGTTCTATTTCCTGGCAGAGTGGCTCAACCGCGCAGAGGAAGAGGTATGGGGCGAGCGGGCAACCCTGCCGAACACCTTTGTCCATCTCCACCCGTTCCCCGATCCAGCCGTTCAACAGCACTCTGGTCGCCGCTCCATCGTGAAGACCCTTCACCCATCTCGTGAACTTCTCCGAAAAGCCCATGTTGCCCAGTGTCGTGAAAAGGTAGTCCCGCGATACCGAGTCATAAGCTTTCTGAAAATCAACCAACAACAGCAGCCAGTCCTCGTCTTCCTGCTCCGCAGCGTCAATCGCATCCGCTACCAGCGAGACAGCATCAGCGAGACTCCTCCCCGGAAGGAAGCCGAACTGGTTACCGGAGATCACTTTCGGTAGGACCACCTTGATTCTATTCGCCAACACCTTCGCTAGCAGTTTGTAGAAGAAGCTCAGTAATGTGATCGGTCGATAATTCCCCAAATCCCCCCTGTCGCCTTTTTTGTGCAGAAGGATCGTAACCGCCGTCGTAAAGGATTCCGAAAGCACACCCGTTGACTCAAAGGTCCTGACTTCCTTCATCACCGCCGGACCCAGCAGCTCCCAATTCCTTTCGAAAAACTCTTTCGGCAAGCCGTCCTGCCCCGGGGCTTTCCCCGCCGGTAAGCCTTTCAACGCCACTTTCACCTCCTGTTCTGACCATTCGCTGTCCAGCTGCCGGCGATCACACTCCTGCAGCGTTCGTCCCTCTTCAATCGGCCACGGCTCCACAGGCGAGGACGTCGGCGACAACGCGTAGGCCTCACGGAAATGCTCAGAGGCCGCTTGCAGCACCTCGCTCGCTCCTTTCCTCAATACCCCCTTGAAGGTGAGCTCCGCAATCTCAGTTTTCGCTTTTCTGGACTTGACCAAACCGGACAGGAAGCCCGATGGAGTCTCACCCGCCAGCTCCTGCATCATCCCCGTCAGAACTTGCAACCGCTCCTTGTTGCTGTCTTGGTAGAGCTTCAGAGCCACCTCACACCGTACCAGCTCTTCGTACAACGCCTGCGACGAAGGGTCAGACATCACTTTCCATCTTAGCTCTTCCACCTTCTGCTCCAAGTGTACCATGGTCGCCTTAACCCGTTTCCTCTCTTCTGCTACATGCGCCCTCATGCTTGCCCGCAGACACGTCACCAATCTCTCCAGGCCCTGATCCGGACAATTCGCCTGGGAAGCCAAGACCGCCGATATGATGTTCCGGACACCCTCGCCCCCGGCATGAGGTGCTTGAAGCCTCCACAACCCTGGTCCGTGGTCATCTGCCGATGCAGCCTTGAGCGACACCGACACCGCAAACCAGTGGTCTGTTAAACCGTATGGGACCATTCTATGCTTCGCCTCTGTAACGCAGTTGAGAAGAGAATGTGAAACTAACACCCTGTCAATCCGTGTGCTTGTTTTTGCAGACCTTGAGAAGAAGGTGTACTCCTTCCGGGTCGGGTGGAGGCACCGGAAAGCGTCTTGCATATCCCATCTCGAGCAGATCTGCAGGAGCCTCTGGTTTTCCGCTGGTGTACCCAACTTCGAAGACTTGTCAAGCACAGGGTCCGCAACGATGTTCAGGTCGCCAAGAAGAATGGTATACGGGGAGGCGCTCAAGTTCTGTACAAAAGGCGTTAGTACGTCGCGAAAGAAAACCCCCCTAGCGGGTGCCTGCGCCGGTAAGTATACAGCCACCACCCTGCAGGTCAGATCGCGCCATGCAAGCATCAGACTGATGAGCCTGCCGGACTCATGTGTAACCACATCTGTGAACCGCATGCCTGGCAGGAAACTTAAGACCGCCACCCCCCCGGCTCTCTGTGACGGGCCAACTACCACCTGAGCTTCCGACCGGATTTGCGTCCAGAAGTTATGATCCTGCGAAACACGTGTGTCAGTGAGTACCACTATGTGTGCTACCTTTCTGATCCACTTTCCGCATCTCTCCTGTTTCCCGCAGCTACCGAGCCCGTTGATGTTGAGCTCGAGAAAGGTTAAGCTGTTGCGTTTATCCATTAACCACCCTCTTTGAGCCCCACAGCATCCACGGGCGATTGATCTTTATTGCGACGATGCATCCTGCTACAGCGAAGGAGAAACAGGCACCAACTACACAACATGCACCGAACAACCACAACGGCGTCTCATCCGCTAAGCCGCTGTTCACTTCTTTGCCGGCACAGCCATGAACTCTTTTTTGAAAGCAGCCATCTTCTGCGAGTGCATGCTGGCGCGCGTTGCAGCACCTTCTGACTTCAGCCCTCCCTTGTGCCTGGCAGAGGCCACATGAGCCGCCGCCTGCTCGAAACGATTCCCTTGGGCCTTCTCGCAGACAGTCTGTACGCACACCCACTCCTCCCGCACACCTCCAGTAGAGGTGAGTATGACTGCGGGGTCTTTCAGAATGCGCGTCAGGAGCGCTGTGGCTTTCAGGGAAGCCGCTGCGAGAGGAGGTGAGGAGACAGTCGTCAGTACGGCTCTGAAGGCACGGTACGAGCGGAGCAGAAATCGAAGGTAACGAAAGCGAAAACCGAGGAGGAAGAGGCTTCCTGCTTATACCGTTCATGTCATGAACCTTTTTGACCGTCAGGTTCCAGTTGGTGAAATTCTCCTGTCTCGGGGTGACATAGTGGTCGTGGTAGCGGGTCATGTGCTGGCCACTGCAGAGCTCGCAGGTAAGCGACGGGTAATGAAGCAGGTAGCGCCTGCCAGTCGACGGGTCCTCCACGAAGTACCTCCAGCGATACCCATCGTCGACATGAGGTACAAAAAGGCCACGGATCCGATCGGTGTCTAACCCAGTGACCGGATCAACGGTCCGGTGAAAACCAAAGCCGCTGGCGAAAGCGCTCCGACCACGCTTAACCAGCGTCGACACCACCAGCAGGTGACGTATCAGCTCAGCAGTAATGTCCGCAGGGACTCCCTTGACAACAACCTCCTTCGCCGTCGGGTTCAGCAGACGCTCACGAAGAAAACGCGCGTCCTCCGGATGCTGCCAGGTAAAGTCGACCACGTCGCCGTTCACACACTCGTGCCTGACGACCTGGCTCCAAACAAAATTCGCATCGCGGACGTGGTTGAAGGTAACTTGAAGGAGACCATAACGCACGCCAGAGAAATAAGTCGCAGTAAGCTCCTGATAAGTTGTCGTCTGCAGCACGTCCGGCGACAGCTGATCCTTCCAATCATCCAGCAAGGCAGCCACAGTTACAGCAGTGCGCTTGACTTCGGGTTTCCTGTTAAACGGCACCAGCAAGGTTAGCGAGAAGCGTTTCAAAGCGATAATGCTGCCAAGCGAAGTCGGTTCCAGATGTTCATCGGAGTCGTCACTCAGGTAACCATCGTCGTCGTCATCAGGAGCCTGGTCAGACGCAGCATCCTCATCCTCCTGCGCGGCAGCATCCGCATCAGCCTCACCATCAGCGGCCACCTTTCCGTCCTCCTTAGCAGCAGCACCAGCGACCCCGGCAGCACCATCGCCGTCTTGTCCAGCGGGAATGTCAGCCTTGATCTGTAAGTCCAGCAAGTCTTCGAAGGGACCGAGCACCGCAGGCGCCGAAGAAGAAGCCGGCGTACGACCATTATCGGCAGCATCCTTCACAGGCACAGCAGGTACATTGGCCATATCACCCTCCTTGTCAGTATCAAGAGTCTTCTTGCCAGTCTTGTTGCTGCGACCTTTCCCCATGGTGCGATGATGAGAGAAGCTTGACAGCCCGTTGGAGGCTGAACAACAAGCCGGACTGAGCACATCTGACGCTGAAGCAGACTGTTTGTACTTCATATGTTTGAAACTGAAACGCTGCAGGTCCAGGCCCGAGGGCAGCGCCAGAACCATAGGGAACGCCAGGCAGTCAAGCTGGGTAGAAACCACGGAGATTGGTGAACCATAGAGAAAGTCGGCCTCGAGAGTAGCGCGAGCTGATGACAAAACCAAAGGTAATGCGCGATGATATCCATTAGGAAGCTTAGATACTTGTTTGAAGTCATGTGCAATAGTAGGCGTTGATGATGCTTGAAACACTGACGACTGCCTGGAACTCATATAAATGGTGTTTAGGTTCCCGTAATGAACACTTAAAATACACGATTGTGTAGAGCTTAAAGCCGCGCGTCGTATAAGTGTCTCAATGTCTGCATCAGGACAGAAATTGCTGCACATTGACGTAGTTAAAGCTCTCCGCCATGGCCATGGATGTATTGTCATGACGTATTGTGATCGAAGCGCCAGTGTCAGTCCCATGTGGTCAGTTGCGAAAGCCGCATACACAGTTGTAATCTGTTGAGAACATGACTGCAGCGATTCATGCCGTTGCTGTGTCAAACCTCACCAGAATTCCCGCGGCGCTTCAAAGTAGCGGACTTCGCAAGCAGCGCGCGCGAAGCATGCTGCCTCGCATTTTGCGAATGCGGTTCGAAACAAATTGGACCCGGCCAGCCTTTGCCAGGGAGTGGCTGGTGTGTGTGGAGCAGAACTCCGAGTTATTGCCGACAAATCGGACAGTCTCCACCCTGAACCAGGCATGGCCGTTGGATGAACTTCTAAGAACCAGTCTTTGATCTTACTTCCACAAGTAAGTTTCAAGAGATGTTTGCATAGACCTGCCACGAAGCCCCGACCTCCCATCCTAGCTGTGCTTCCTGTCACGGAGAGCAGCATTAGATCCTTTCACGATAGTTTGCATAAACGATAGTTTTTTTTTGTGAAAAAAATTCTGCTGTACGGCTCTGAAACACAATGTGGCGACGCCCTTCTATTATCGTTCTTCTCTCTATTAGTTTAGTAGTAATTTTCCCGCTCGTCACTCATGGTGTCGTCGCGACTACAACTGTAGAGCTTCCCACAGTTGACCCTTCAAAGTTCAAGCCGGCATCCATCCCCTTAGCTCCGCTAACCCTAAAGTTTGACAGCGAGAACCGCCTCGCTCTCGCGGAACGAAGGTGCGCAGGGATATAATGGAACCGCTACTTTTAAGAAATTTTGATACCAGCATTCCAAGCAGCAACATTCAGCTGTCGAAGGAACAAAAGACCTGTTGTTCTGGCACTTTTGCCCGTGAAAGACGTTTGAAACCCGTACTTTTAGAGGTCTCACAACCTTACCGCTGTACCAATACACTTCGTTTATTCGCCGTTACTCGAGACAATAGGAGAGGCGTGCTAACATTGGCATGGGAGAAAACAAGACCGCATTTGGCATCATCTCATAAACTCACCCAAGCATGCTCCATTGCGTTTCTCAGGTACACAGGGCAAGCAACAGGACCGGAGAGTCTGGCATGGGACGGAACTGGGCGCGGCCCGTACGCGTCAGTGAGCGACGGCCGGGTTGTGAGGCGGTCTAAAGACAACATGCGATGGGAGACATTCGCGTGGGCTTCCCCCAAGTGGTGAGCCCCGCTGAGTCTTTTAAGGGCTTTTTATATTAATCCCCAAAGATACGCCGACTTCAAAGGGCTTTTGCCACGTGGCGCGCACAGCAGAGACGTTGAAAAGGTTGTCACTGTGCTGTGCTCTGCCACGTGAACTTGCAAGACGCAAACTTGCTATACGACTAGTAAGACGTCTCAAAAATGCTGTGCAATTGCACGTGGTCTTGCAAGTGGAGAGCCCAACTGAGGGCCCCCCTTTCGTCACTTAAAGCCACACCCTTTTTCACTCACCTCACAGCTTCCCCCATTCCCCTCCAACCCCGCGCACAGGTCCAAGGAGCGCTGTCAGGGCAACAACAGCAGCAGCAGTACCAACAGCAGCACTGAGCCCATCTGCGGGCGGCCCTTGGGTCTGCGCTTCCACCCAACCACGGGCGATCTGTACTTCGCTGACGCTTACTTCGGGCTGCACAGAGTGGGGCCTGGCGGGGGCAGGGCGGAGAAGCTGGTTGATACGGTGGCGGGGAAGCGGATGCTGATGACCAACGACCTGGATGTTGACGCGGATGGGAAGAATGGGGTGGTGTATTTTACCGATGGGAGCACTCGGTGGCAAAGAAAGTGAGTGCAGATGCACGTATGAAGCAGGTTAGAAAACGCAGGTGAGTGCTGCACAGAGTAGGGCTTGGAGGGGGCAAGGCGGAGAAGCTGGTTGATACGGTGGCGGGGAAGCGCCTGCTGATGACCAACGACCTTGATATTGACGCAGATGGGAAGAATGGCGTCGTGTATTTCACTGACGGGAGCACTCGGTGGCAACGCAAGTGAGTGCCACTGGTTTGGGATGTGGTGGAGGGGAAGCGCATGCTGATGACCAACGACCTTGATATTGCCGCGGATGGGAAGAATGGGGTCGTGTATTTCACCGATGGCAGCACCCGGTGGCAAAGAAAGTGAGTGCTGTCTTGCACGTTTCATTCCACTGGCTTGGAAGGCGGTGGAGGGGAAGAGGATGCTAATGACCAACGACCTTGATATTGACGCAGATGGGCGCACTGGGGAGGTCGAGTTCACAGATGGCAGCATTGACAGGGAAAGTGAGTTGCCTTGCATTGACTTACTTGCCAGCGGGTGCTGCACAAGGGAACAAATTCCAGGCGCCTCAGTAAGAGTTGCGACATTGCAACAGGGGCCGGCAAAAGTCCCGGTGAAGGGAGTGGCGTTCTGCAAACCCTCTTAATCTCTATAATTGCCATCCACCCACAAACCCTCCCCCAACCTGTGCCCCTTTCGCTATAAATCTCCTCCCCGTACCCTTACTCCCTGCAGGGATTTCTTCCTGGCGACACTGGAAGGGCAGCCAGACGGGCGGTTCATGCGGTATGACATTGCAACAGGGCAGACCAAGGTGCTGGTGAAGGGAGTGCCGTTCTGCAAACCCTCTCGACTCTCTATGATTCCCATCCACCCACTATCCCTCCACCAACCTGCGCCCCTCTCGCTATAAATCTCCACCCCGTACCCTTACTCCCTGCAGGGATTTCTTCCTGGCAACACTGGAGGGCCAGCCAGACGGGCGGTTCATGCGGTATGACATCGCAACAGGGCAGACCAAGGTGCTGGTGAAGGGGGTGGCATTCGCCAATGGCGTTGCGATCTCCCGTGACCGCACGTTTGTTGTCTTCTGCGAAACCAGCTACATGCGGTGAGCAGTTGTGGAAGGAGGTACACGAGGTGCAGGGAAATCCAAGGTGCTGGTGAAGGGGGTGGCATTCGCCAATGGCGTTGCGATCTCCAGCGGCAGCACGTTTGTGGTCTTTTGTGAAACCAGCTACATGTGGTGAGTGGCTGTGAAACCAGCTACATGCGGTGAGTGGCTGTGAATGGAGCTACATGCGGTGAGTGGCTGTGAATGGAGCTACCTGCGGTGAGTGGCTGTGAAAGGAGGTACACGAGGTGCGGGGAAGACCAAGGTGCTGGTGAAGGGAGTGGCGTTCGCCAATGGCGTTGCGATCTCCTGCGGCAGCACCGTGGCATGCGGTGAGCGCTTGTGTAAGGAGGTACATGAGGCAAAAGGAGCATGCAAGAAGGCTCATGGTTGTGCCGATGCTCTCTTAATTATCAAGTTTCCTCACATCCCAATTCTGGGCCAACCCTTTATTCCAGGTGTCATCGATACTTTATCCGGGGGCCAAAAACGGGCAAGGCGGAAATGTTTGTGAACCTGCCCGGTTATCCGGACAACGTGAGCCTCAACCCCAGAGGAAGGTTTTGGATTGCAATCAACTCGAGACGAACTCCCATGTCTGGTAAGTAGCAGCCAGCCTCCTTTCCGTTATGTATGAATTCACAATCTGGAGACATTTAAGCCAGCTCACATGTCAGCCAACCGATTCGAGTCCAGAGGCACTCCTGTGTTGGGTGCAGTGTGCAGTGGAGCAAGCCTCCTTCTGTCATGCTCCTGTGCTGCTGGTTTATGAGTTTGGGGAAGCAGCTCTTACGGTGGGGGTGTTTACCATGAGTAAATGCTGGTAAACAATCGCAAGACACCACCTGAATGGTGGTTCCAACTCCTGATGCACTCAGAAGCAGCTCCTTTAAACTCCCTAATGCTTCTTCTTGTATGACCATCCTGGCATGCACCCCCAGTGTATGTTTTTTGAGAATTCTCAAAAAAACATACACTGCAGCTCCTTTAAACTCCCTAATGCTTCTTCTTGTATGATCATCCTGGCATACACCCCCATTGCTGTAACGTGGCAGCAGGTGCCTAGGTGCTACCTTGCGTACAATCCATTATCTCTGACTGTTTTGCCTGTCCTCATCCTGCCCTTAGTTTTGAGGCACCTCAAAACTAGAATTTGCCTGTCCTCATCCTGCCCTTACACCCCGCTGTTACTTCCACAGATGTCCTAGCAAGGAGCCCCCATGCACAATACAGGCTCCTCGACGACCCGGTGGGACTGCAAGCACTTCATTGCTTCCCTTCACACCGTACAATCTTTCGTACCCAACTTTGCCTCCCATTGTTCCTCCCACAGAGGTCCTAGCAAGGAGCCCTTTTGCGCGATACCGGCTGCTCAACGACCCGGTGGGGCTGCAAGCAGCCTACGTGGCAGCAGTGGGGCTGTCGCACGGGATTATAGTAGAGGTTGATAATAACGGGGTGATCACAGACGTGTTGGAGGATAAGTTGGGGCGGAATGTGGTGGCTGCTAGTGAGGTGGTGGAGCGGAAGGGGAAGCTGTGGATCGGGTCTGTGATGGTAGATGATGTGGCGGTGCTGAAATACTCTCCTCCGAACAACACAGCTTCCAACAAGAAAGCCTGACAGAGGATGTGTTTCTTGTGTACTGTAACAGGAGGAAAGTAGTCAGTGAAATGCTGACAACAGCACAGGAGCAGATAGGTCTGGTATAATTGTAAGTCTGACTTGGCTCATCAACCAAGCCGATAGTAAGCCTTATAGAATATAAATTAAATTAAATGTTGATAGTATACATTTTTAGGAAGATCGATGCCTGCTAGTGAGTATATTGTGTAACTACAAACCGAGTTCAGAACTCAAATCCAGCCCACCGCACGATACACCTGCCATCAGCGCTTTACGGAAACTCCTGCACGGGCAGCACTTGTCTAGCGCGCGCATAGGCGGTATAAGCGCAGTCCACAGCAAGCACATCGCTCGCCTCGTAAGACCGCGGCGTGCCATCCAGGAACCCTTGTCCCTCCGCGCTGTCGGCGGAGATCGGACGGTGCAGGCTCGCGATCAGCTTCTGGAAGTCCGCGGCGCGTTGCGAGTGGTCGTCGCGGTACGTCTGCCCGAGCACGCCGTGAATCGCGTCAGTGTGCTCCAGCTCCGCAATCCCCACGTTGATGTGCGCCTCGGCGTCGCTCGGCGTCTGCAGCTTCGGGTGCGCCACGCGCAGGCGGAGGTCGAGCGAAATCAGGCCGCCGATCGTCAGCAGGTAGTAATCCACATCGAACGGCCCCTCCTTCTCCAGCCCGCGGAACTGGATCGTCAGCCCGCCGTCGCTCGTCACGCTGTCGCCCACCTGCATGCGCGGGATCGCCTCGCCGTCAATCTCGATGCTCTTCACGAACCCCTCGCCGCGCTCCTGCTGCTTGCCGCCGCGCGCCGCGATGCGAACCTTGTGGTCGACGCCCTTAGCGGTCCAGACAATGCCGAGCTCCTTAATCCACGTGTGCACGGCCTTGCCGTCCACCACCAGCGCCGCGTTGTCGGTGCGCTCGTCGTAGTACCCGCGCAGCAGCATGTTCACGTGCAGGTCGCGGTCCGTCAGCAGGCAGAAGGCCTTGTCGGGGCGGCCGTTGAAGTCGAAGTGCGTGCCGTACGCGCCCACCAGATGCGGGTCGTTGAGAATCTTGGTGCTCGGGTTGCACTCGCCGCCGATGCGCACCTGCAGCGGCACGGGCTTCGTCTCGGTGCTGTACTGCGCGGTCATCTCGCCGCACGTGAAGTCGATCTGATCGTGGATCAGGTAGCACGCGCCCTTGCCCTTCTTCCCGTCGATGGTAATATCGGGGATGTACTGCCAGTACGTGCACAGCGGGGTCGCGGCGCACGTGTTGCAGCACGACGCGGGGTTCGCCTTGAGCAGCGTGAGCGGGTTACCCGGCACGTACAGCTCGTACCCGAGCTTGTTCTTCTGCAGGTACGCCGTCTTCCACTTGGCGGGAATGCCGCCCTTGGAGCAATTCTTGGGCGTGCACGCGCCGGCGAGCTCCTTGTTCAAACCCGGCGGGCATCTCTGCGCGTTCCACCCGGCCTTCTTCACGTCCGCCATGAAGAACGTGTCCTGCGCCGTGTCCACGTATGTCACTCCCGCCGCGTCGCCCGCCGCCGCCTGCTTCGCGATGGCCGCGGGGATTTCGGTCATGAGCCCGTCGTCCTTCTTGCTTCTCGCGTCGGGCTTCTCGTTCGCCGTCGAGCTTGTGATTGGGCTGCCGGCGCGCGCCGCCACCAGCAGCAGCGCCAGGGAGAGCGCGAAAAGCGCAGCCCGAGCCATTCTAACGTGCTGTGTGGTCAAGGGGAACCAGGAAACAAATAATATCTATACAATGATGCGTGGAATGAATGTGTGAAGGTGTTGGTACAAGCCTATTGACTGTTTTTAGATGATAGAAAGAGGAGAGGTCATATGGGGTTGACGTGCTTCCAAGCCAGCAACTCGTACAAAATCTCCTGTCGTGTCTGCTGCGGCTCCTCCCTTCCATGTCTGGTGGCATCTGTTCGATAGGACGGGGATTCCGAGTCGCAGGGTAATTTGCAAAAAAGGCGATTTGAGATCTCTCACCTGCGGGATTGCGGATGCGCAGGGCACAAGGGCACGTGGTTTGCACACACGTCAGGTTGACCTCTGGTCATCTTGATTCAACATATTCAGCTGCCCAGACGATTTTTCTATGGCATGTGCTTCAATGATGTGTATTCTGTCTTCCTGTGTACTCTTCAATAATGTCATAACTCGCTAAAAAACCTGCCCAGACTGTTCCTCGCGCATCTGTTCCTCACCCATTGCTGTTTGTCCACTGTCCAGGTTATCACGCACATGTTCATCAACCTGAATACTGAACTTGTTGCTGTCCGCACTAAAAACGGAGAGCGTTTTATGCAAAGATAGATTGACCATCTTGACATACATGTATAGAACATCCTGGCTTCCATAAAGTTCTTTCTGTGAAACTTTTCTGTAACATTGTAGCAATATTTTCTTGAAAACTGTAGTCCTTGTTTTAAGCATGGGCTCTTATCTCAACTCCCGTCTGTGTCACCTGGTCTCTCCCTTTTGACACCTGTCCCAACTGTCTTGTGGTGATCCTGACGTGTCCGCGATCAGACATTCCCTGACGTGTTTGGCCTTCCCCTTCCGCTTCCGTCAGCATTTGCGACAATTACCCCACGAAGTGGATGAGCCTCCAAGGCTTCGGGGAGTCGAATTCGGTAACCAGCAAGTCTCACGAAAATGTATCACCGTGATGAACCATACACCTTCAATCACGCACCACGCACACCCTGTTGACGAGGGGGTGACAAAGAAAAACACGCTGCCCGCGATTCGTATTTGTCGAGGTTGCTGTTTCGCTCTAGCCGCAAATCGTTACATTGGGAGTTGCGGTTGGGAGTCTTGGTTCTGATTTTGTGCAGTTCGGATGCGGAAGGAAACGTGATAGAAACGAAACGATGACACAACACAGCAGGACAGGACTGCACCACTCTCCCGTATGCTAAGTATGAGTACTGGAAACAAAAATATGCTTTATCTAAAAGGTACCCCTTTCCGCGAGGTCGCTCCGTTAAACTTTTCGTATGACGGGCCAACCAGTATCTCCCGTCTGTTGCATTCCGTTTACGCCATGGTCTCCCTCCCTGATCATATTCCTCAGCTCTTCCTTCCAGAAGCTTAATTTGCTCTTGCCTAATTGAGGACCCTTTTTTACGTAGATTCCTGATCCAATTTCCTCTGGTCACGTGTCTGCTAAGCATCTCTAAGCTCGTGAAATATACCACGCAGACATGGCCACTTGCCTAGGGTCAGGGCTAAGCACCTCCGTCCAGAGCTGCTCTCTGGCAGCAGAGGCCTCAGCCAGCTTGAGGCAATCCGACCTTCTGGGGTGCGCGCTCCGTCAGAAGGATGTTGTCTCCGTCAAGAGGCAAGGTAGGTTATCGTCGAAGGATTTGGTTCCTGTGGAGCTTAGCGATTTTAGGTTAGCATCTAGGAGCGTGTGATGATCGTAACCGTACAGGTAACAGTGGATTGTAGCAGGGGTGTACGGTTACATCTTCGTATCGCACGACTTCAATCTTCCTAGTCCAAATAGCCACCATGCCAGATTTTATTCCATTTGCCTCGTTCAGTGTCTCTACTGGTTTCCAACCTGCTTACTTCTTCCTTTCCTCTGCTTAGCCAGAAATCTTTTCACGCGTATTAACAACTGCTACGTCTAATCCCCCCTTTTCAGCAAGAAGAGCCACCACCGCCGTTCGCGCTGCAGCGACAGCGCCGAAGCGGGAAACCGACCCGAAGAAGCGCGTCGTGATCACTGGAATGGGCCTCTGCTCCGTATTCGGCAACGACGTGAACACCTACTACGACAAGCTGCTCGCCGGCGTTAGCGGGGTGGACTATATCGACCGCTTCGACGCCACCAAGTTCCCCACGCAGTTCGCGGCGCAAATCCGGAATTTCTCCAACGAGGGCCTGATCGACGGCAAGAACGACCGCCGGCTGGACGACTGCCTGCGGTACGCGATCGTCGGCGGGAAGAAGGCTCTGATCGACGCCGGGCTCGGAGGGGACGACTTGAACAAGGTATGCTGTGTATGATGATTGTTCCGTGTGATTGTCGCCTGTGTAGAGGGGGTGTTTTTGAGACGTCTCAAAAACACCCTCTACACTCGGCCTCGGAGGGGACGACTTGAACAAGGTATGCTGTGTATAATGATTTTTCCGTGTGATTGTCGCCTGTGGCTGTCTCCCGAGCACCAGTGGTTCCTACGTTGAAATCGCCTCAGAAACAAGTGAGCTGTGTATGGTGGCTATCGGTTAAGCAACAAGGGTTGGTACCGGGTGATTGCCTGCGGTACGCGATCGTCGGCGGAAAGAAGGCTCTGGTCGGCGCTGGGCTCGGAGGCAACGATCGTAACAAGGTATGCTGTTCATGACAGCGATGGTCGATGGTGGTTATGGCCTAAACTGAACAACAATTGCTGGTACGACCTGGATACCGTAGAATCAGGATTGGCGTGGACATGGCATGGATAAGGTTAGTCGTAAAACAATGAATGACGCGGACGCGTTGCGGATGAGGTATGCCATGACCAGTGCAGGGTACAGTATGGTGGTGCTGATTGCCTCGAGAGGGATTTTTATGTTCTTACGTCAGAATTTTTTTCTCGTCATGTAAAGCGTGGCATAGGCCGACAATCCGTGGAGCTTGTTGTATGACATAACGTAACTTTACTTCGACCATCAATTCGCAGTGTCTCTGGTCGCGAACGCGGCCCTATTTCCCCATCCTACCCGCAGGTGGACAAGCAGAAGGTGGGCGTGATCATCGGGTCGGGCATGGGCGGGCTGACGGTGTATTCGGACGGCGTGAAGGCACTGCTGGAGAAGGGGTACAAGCGCATCACGCCCTTCTTCATCCCCTACGCCATCACCAACATGGGCTCCGCGCTGCTCGCCATCGAGCTTGGCCTCATGGGCCCGAACTATTCCATCTCCACCGCCTGCGCGACGGCCAACTACTGCTTCTACGCCGCCGCGAATCACATCCGCAGGTGCGTGCAGTAGTAACCTGTATCTGGTAACCATATTATGTTGCGGTTACTCTGGTAACCAGCCTCATGGGCCCGAACTATTCCATCTCCACCGCCTGCGCGACGGCCAACTACTGCTTCTACGCCGCCGCGAATAACATCAGCAGGTGCGTGCGGTAGTAACCTGCATCTGGTAACCAGATTATGTTGCGGTTACTCTGGTAACCAGCCTCATGGGCCCGAACTACTCCATCTCCACTGCCTGCACGACGGCTAATTACTGCGTCTACGCCGCTGCGAACTGCTTCCGGCAGGTAATTCGGCAATTGCTGTTTGTAGGGGCCGATGGTTGCTGGGTCGCGCACGGGGGTTCAGGGTTTTAGGCCTGAACTCTAAGTGCCGCTCCTTCATCCCCCCTTCCTCCCCCCCCCCCCCCCCCCCCCCCCCGGCCCACCATCATTTCTCCCCTCCGCATGGGCGAGGCGGACATCATAGTGGCGCGGGAAACGGAGGCTGCCAACTTACCTATCGGGCTGGGCGGGTTGTTCAGTCGGCTAACAAATTCCTTCACGTGCTTTCTACTGCCGCGCTCCTCTCTCACCCTTATCTCCTCTCTCACCCTTATCTCCTCTCTCACCCGTATCCTCAGGGGTGAAGCGGACATTATCGTGGCAGGCGGCACTGAAGCCGCCATTATCCCCATCGGGCTGGGCGGCTTCGTGGCGTGCCGCGCGCTCTCCCAGCGCAACGACTCCCCGCAGACGGCGTCGCGGCCATGGGACAAGCAGCGCGAGGGCTTCGTCATGGGCGAGGGGTCCGGCGTGCTGGTGGGTGCTGTGTGGTTGTGGTGGGTGTGGTTGTGGTGGGTGTGGTGGGCTTGTATGCTCTCTGGTCAGTTGGGCGTCGCGGCTGTGGGACAAGCAGCGCGAGGGCTTCGTCATGGGCGAGGGGTCCTGCGTGCTGGTGGGTGTGGCGTGATGGTGGGTGTGGCGTGATGGTGGGTGTGGCGTGATGGTGGGTGTGGCGTGATGGTGGGTGTGGCGTGATGGTGGGTGTGGCGTGATGGTGGGTGTGGCGTGCTGGGTTGTGCTGTGCTGATGGTTCTGGCGTGGTGTTCTAGCCAACGTGCTGTTGGGCTCACTCCCGTTCCCCAACTCCTCCCTCCGTCCTCACAACCCCATCCCTATATTCCCCTGAACCCCACCCCCCTTCCCTTCCCCCTCCTGTCACTCTTTACACGTCGCTCCTCAACCCCTCCCTCCGTCCTCAGAACCCCATCCTTATCTTCCCCTGAACCCCACCCTCCTTCCCTTCCCCCTCCTCTTCCCGCCGTTTCCTCCAAATCCTCGTCACATCCCCCATCAGGTGATGGAAGGCCTTGAGAGCGCCCAGAAGCGCGGAGCACACATCTATGCAGAGTATTTGGGAGGTGTAGTGATGTGCGACGCACACCAGACTGACCTCATTTCCCCCCACTCCCTCTATCCCCCCCTCACATCTCTTACCAGGTCATGGAGAGTCTGGAGAGCGCCCAGAAGCGTGGGGCACACATCTACGCGGAGTACCTGGGAGGCGCAGTGACGTGCGACGCGCACCACATGACCGACCCCCGTGAGGACGGCCTGGGAGTCTCCACCTGCATCCTTAACGCTCTTGCTGACGGAGGGGTGTCCCCTGAGGAGGTAAGGCCTTTGCTTCCCTCCATCCCCTCCCCCCCCTCTGTCGTATGTTCCCCCTGCCTATCTCCCGTTGACGGCCTGGGAGTCTCCACCTGCATCCTTAACGCTCTTGCTGACGGAGGGGTGTCCCCTGAGGAGGTAGGGCCTTGGGGAGTCTCCCCTGAGGAGGTAGGGCCTTGGGGAGTCTCCCCTGAGGAGGTAGGGCTCCGTGCCTAGTCCATCCATGGTGCATATGTTCACTGTGTTGACTATTGCTCTTGGGGCGAGTTGACTTCTGTGATGACTATTGCTCTTTGAGGCGGTTAGAAAAGCAGGATCCTCAATACATCCCCCCATCCCATCCCAGCCCCCCTCTCCCTCCCCCCATCCCCTGTTTCCCCTTGTCCCGTTGCCCAGGTGAAGTACAGCAACGGCCACGCCACGTCCACCATTGTGGGAGATGTGAGATGTGGCATAGGTGAACATGACTCCCCATCCGTGCCCCTATTCCATCCTTGGCCCCCGCATCCCCTGTTTCCCTCTTGTTTCTGTCCCTCCCCAGGTGAACTACATCAACTGCCACGCCACGTCCACCATCGTGGGTGATGTGGCCGAGGCGAACGCGATCAAGCACTTTCTCCCTTTCCCCCCCCCCCCCCCCCCCCCCCCCCCCACGCTCCTCCCCCCCTCTTCTTCCTCACCCTGTGTCCTCAGGTGAACTACATCAACTGCCACGCCACGTCCACCATCGTGGGTGATGTGGCCGAGGTGAATGCGATCAAGGAGGTGTTCAAGGATACCAGCGAGATCAAGCTCAACGGCACCAAGGTTAGTAAAGCACTCTATATGGAGTATGTATGGACGCATCTGCTGCATGGATGCGATCATGAAGGTGTTCAAGGATACCAGCGAGATCAAGCTCAACGGCACCAAGGTGAGTAGTGGAGCACTCCATAACGAGTATAAACATAGCTGGTGCATAAACACATATCAAGAAGGTGTTCAAGGAAGGATACCAGCGAGATCAAGCTCAAGGGCACCAAGGTCAGTGGGAGTGTGTTTAGTGGAGCACTCCATAACGAGTATGAACATAGCTGGTGTATGAACGCAATCAAGCAGATGTTCAACGATACCAGGAAGATCAAACTTAATTGCACCAATGCCATTGGGAGTACATTTTTTGAAATGAACTAGAGCGAGTATGCGTTGTGGAGCCTATTAGGTGCAAACACTTGTATGAGGTACAGTTTTTGGGTCGTGAAGGAAGGTTGATAGGCTGACCTGTGAATGACTGTGTTTCTGTCCTTCCCACGTCATCTCCCCTGTACACGTGGCAGTCCATGATTGGTCACTGTCTGGGTGCTGCCGGAGGGCTGGAGGCGATTGCAGTGATCAAAGCCATTGAGACGGGCTGGCTGCACCCCACCATCAACCAATTCGTGAGTTGCTTAGCTTCATACCATTGTTGCTGGCTTAAAAGCCCAGCTTCCAGTGTTGCTCGCCTTGATTGGTTAGAGAGTTGGTTGGTGGATGGGATGCACCCCATCGCACATCACTGTTCGGGAGGGCTGGAGGCAATTGCGGTGATCAAGGGCATTGAGACGGGCTGGCTGCACCCCACCATCAACCAATTTTGAGTCTTTCTGTGCTGCCAGTGCTGCTTGGTTTGATTGGTTTGAGAGTTACCATACCATGCATGCACCCTCTTTGAGTTGACTTGAAATTAACAAAGCGATTGAGACCGGATGGCTGCCCCCTCGCATCACTCAATTCATGAGTGCTCGAGCTTGTCTGCTGCTGTATCTTTATCTTCATGAAGACTTGGTCTTACCCAACTCTCCAAAGATTTGTGTTAACAATATACGTGCATGTATTTGCTCCCTTTCCTTGTTTTCTCTGTTCAGGACCTGGAGGAGTCAGTAACCTTCGACACAGTGGCGAATGTCAAGAAGGAGCATAAAGTGCACGTTGGTGAGTGCACTACACGTCATTTTCAACTCTGCCCAGATTCATCTGATCCACCTTGCATCACTGTCGAAACCCACGTCCATCAGATAATTCCTGCTCAGAACCTCTCCTGTCATCTAACCCCCAAACTCTTCTCCCTCCTCCCGCGGCCTGCCCCATCTCCTCTCCCGCTCTCTCCATCTCTCCCCGCTATTGGCTACCTCCTGCCTGCTTCCCTGCTGACTACTTGGCGTTTCAGGCATTTCCAACTCATTTGGCTTCGGAGGTCACAACTCGGTGGTCGTTTTTGCCCCCTTCGAGGCCTAAGAATGCCGTTTGCCATGTCCAGTAGCATTATTGGAGGTTACTGATTCAGTACGATAGTTGATGTGTTATTTAGACTGTCATGTAGACGTATTTTTTTCTTGTGCATTTTGGATGGGAGTGCAAAGCCCATGTTTCCAATGCAAGTCAACATCCATAGGACCGAAGATTATGCTTACAAGCATAAGATTCAACATCTACGGTACATGGCAACTGAACAATGGCTTGAAACTGCTACAGGTCAAGCAAGTGTCAATCCTGGTATCATCTCAGCTTGTCAAGTGACAAGCAGCTCACCTGAATAGCAAGAAATGCTGCTTCCGTATGTCTGCTATGCTATGGCAATCAGAGCGACCAATTTCACAAGCTGGTGGGCAAGGTGCGCTGACGATAGTGGCGTGGCGGGCGGGGTGGTGGTGGCAGGCAGACATGATTGTTTGTATGCATGATGAGGGTTGCGGGTACTGTACTGCTGGTGCTGGTGTACTGTCGGGAGTCAGGCGGGCAGCTTGTCCTTGGTGCACTCGGGAAGACCGTCGTCGTATGGGAACTCACGGGGGGCCTGTAGGGAGGCATGCACAGCATGCAGACAGAGAGGCAGCAGAGGGATGAATGGGATGCATGCACGGGACAGGGTGTGAGAGGGATGAATGGGATGCATGCACGGGACAGGGCGTGAAAGGGATGAATGGGATGCATGCACGGGACAGGGCGTGAAAGGGATGAATGGGATGCATGCACGGGACAGGGCGTGAAAGGGATGAATGGGATGCATGCACGGGACAGGGCGTGAAAGGGATGAATGGGATGCATGCACGGGACAGGGCGTGAAAGGGATGAATGGGATGCATGCACGGGACAGGGCGTGAAAGGGATGAATGGGATGCATGCACGGGACAGGGCGTGTGGTCAGGTGGGACACAGACGACACGGGACACGGTGTGTCCTTGGTGCACTCAGGAAGACCGTCGTCGTACGGGAACTCACGGGGGGTCTGTAGGATGGACGGGTGGGTGGGTGGAAAAGTTGCAAGGGAGGTTAACATGCAAGGGAGGTTAACATGCAAGGGAGGTTAACATGCAAGGGAGGTTAACATGCAAGGGACCTAGTGTGTGGCTAAGCATACAGCTTGTCCTAGCTGCATTCAGGAAGACCGTCGTCGAACGGGAACTCACGGGATGCCTGTAGGGCGGGTGGGCGGGAGAGATGCAATGAGGTGAGGAGGCATGAATGGGACGCAGGCATGCATGCAGGCGAGGGGCTCACGCAAGGGACACAGTGGGCGGCCAAGCGGATAGCACATACTTGGTGCACTCGGCCAAGCGGATAGCACATACTTGGTGCACTCGAGAGGTTCGGGAGTACATACCCAGGGGATTCGCGAGGCCTTGTCGTTGACCACTGCAGCAAGACCCACCAGGGCAAACGCTGACAGGCCTGCTGCTAGCCACTGCAGTGCTGTGGTCTGATGGGGACGGGGATGAGGATAGAAAAGGGGAGAGGGAGGAGAGGGGAGAGGGGAGGGGAGGGGAGGGGAGGGGAGGGGAGGGGAGGGGAGGGGAGGGGGGATGAAGAGTAAGGCAATGGTTCAAAAAGGTCGTCACGCGGGCAAACACTGAGAGGCCTGCTGCTAACCACTGCAGTGCTGTTGTTCGATGGGGATGGGGATGAGAATGGGAGAGGAGAGGGGCGAGGAGAGGGGAAGGGGCGACTCACAGACGGCAGCAACGGCAGGGACGGCAGGATGGCGTCTATAGCACGTTTGGGGTAATGCATGCTGTTGTTTGAAGCGCCTCAAAAGATGGGGTTGGGGAAGGGGCGACTCACAGACGGCAGGTTCGGCAGGATGGTGTCTGTAGCCGTCTCGGGATTGGGCGTGCCGTCATACCACGTCAGCTCGTCGCTCTCCGGTAGCTGCAACCGGGGGAAAAAGGGGGACGATACAGGGAGAAGGGGCGGAACCGCGAGGGCTCAGGGTTGGGCGTGCCGTCATACCATGTCAGCTCGTCACTCTCTGGTAGCTGCACGGAGCGAATGGGGAAGAGGCAAGGAGGGGGAGGCAGGGACGAAGAGCAGGTGTTGTAAGAAGGCGCGGGGAACCGTGAAGGCTCAGGGTTGGGCGTGCCTTCATACCATGTCAGCTCGTCGCTTTCTGGTAGCTGAATGTGCAACGGGGTCGTAGTGGGAGGGAGGGCGAAAGGTAGGAAGGAGAGAGGTAGGGCGGGCGCGACGACGACGGGAAAGAGGCGGGCGGGAATGAACCACGGGAATGAACCACGGGAATGAAGAGAGTGGGGATTCGCTGAACCAGATATCAGGAGAAGAATAGTGAGGTTCAGGAAAATGCTGGAAAAAAGTGGGAGGAGACTGAAAAGGTTCTGGAAGTCTTGTCTTGCATGACACCCCGCAATACCGCGACACACGACGCGAGATGATCCAGGGAACCAAGCGTCAAGAAACGCGAGTACACGATCCGGGAAGCAGAAGACTATTCCCGGCGACAATGACGGGTATAGAGACACCGGGAGAGGGTGGGCGAGTTATCGGCGATCTATCATTGGTCATCGCGGGCCATCGGGCATCGCTCATCGGCCATCGGGCATCGGCTAGACTTCCCTCCGCCATGGAATGCAACGATTGAGGTGACCTCAGATTCGACTGAAAAGTCGCGCACGGAACGTTGGTTCAGGGAGACGGAGACGCGCAAGACTCGGCGACTTCTGGGAAGAAAGAACGGAAGAACGTGCCTCGGAAGCTGGTGGACGTCCGAAGCCGAGACGCGCTCCCGCGCCTCCTCGAAGCGAGAGGGCCGACGCTTGCGGGCCGACGAGGCGTCGACTGAAGGCTGACGCGAGAGATCGCATAGGGGACGCCATAGTTGATTCGACTAAGTACTCGGACTAACTGTAGCATGACAGCAATCGCTCTTACCTTTAAAAAATAGTATATGTAACATGTTTTTACCCATGACATGTCTGGATGGTGTAGTCGGTTATCACGCCAGTCTCACACACTGGAGGTCTCCGGTTCGATTCCGGGTTCAGACATATGGTGCTCTTTTGTGGGCAGATAACTGCTTAGACGAACAAATAAATCACCTTCTGCAACCACCTGCTTTCCATCTTGAAATGGTTGGTTTCACATTTCTCACAGCAAGCCAATCTGGAGTGCACTCTCGAAGTCATCGTCAACTGTAGACCAATCATGGCATACCTTCCACATCCTTCCTCCAACCGCTAGCCGTCTGCTCGCCAGCACCTGGCTTTTCGCCTTCCCCTTCTGGCTCTCCCTTCTTAGAGCCAGATTTCCAGTGACCAGCATATTTGCGATCCGTCTTATTCAATTTCGAACGGTACCGTATTGCATCAGAGTGTAAACCGACCGAAACTCAGAGTACCGTGTGAGACCTTTCTGAAGTTCAGGGTTCGCCAGCACCTGTCCACCTACGCAATCCGTCACTTCACTTCTATGCTCCATGGTGCGACTGTAGCTAGCCAAGTCTGTTAGGATCCCAGGAGGAAGTTCTGCGGTTTTCGAAAGGAGCAGGTGCGATATTTGTTGGTTCTGCGGTTCTCGAAAGGAGCAGGTGCGATATTTATAGCTCCTAGGAGTGAGAGTGTTCCGAGGCGACTATCCTTGTAAAACTTGTTATCTTAAGATTGAGGACCAGTCGCAGTGTCTGAATTCGCGGTTTGCCGCTTGTTTGGGAAAGAGACCGTCAGCGATGGCCCGCCTGGTTACCAGCGTTTCGCGAACGAGACGGAGCACGTCGTCCTTGTCGCTCGCGCTGTTTCTGCTCGTGCTACTCCTGCTCTTTGCGACCGTCGCTCGCTCCGCTAAGATCACATTCATTAGGAAAAACGGCAAGACGTACGTGATTAAAACGGGTGACGACGATTGGGACGACGACGACGATGATCTCGAGGAAACGGACGGCGAGGATGATCCGAAGCGAGAAGGAGCAGATTCGGCAGGAGCAGGAACAGCTGCAGGTTCTAAAAAGGCAAATAAGGATAGCAACGAGCCGAAGCGAGGCGAGGCGATTAAAGCCGTCAAATCGCCCGAGGCCGCAGCAGCAGCGGCGGAAGCGGCGGCGGCGGCGGCGCTGGCGGCAATGGCGGACGATCCTCTGGTGGAGAAGTACAAACAGGAGCCGTTGGATCCGGGATCGTGGCGGACAGCTGTCGAGATGCCATTGGCGGACGTGCGCCGGCGCGCGGAGCAGGGGGACGCAGAGGCGCTGTGGGCGCTGGGGGTGAAGCGGCTGGTAGGCGCGGGGGGCCGCGGGGGAGTGGCGCGGGATATTCCCAAGGCGCTGCTGCTGCTGGAGCGCTCCGCGGAAAAGGGCTTCCCCCACGCGCACTCCGCGCTGGGGTTCCTTCATGCCAGCGGATACGGCGTTCCGCTCAACCAGGTGAAGGGGATGGTGGGGAAGAGGGGATGGGGACCGGGTAGGCGAAGGGGTCCAAAATGTTTCATGGTATCTCAGCACCTCTATTCCCTCCCCATCCCTTCCTACCTCTCGCTACCCCTCCCCATCCCCCCCCATCCCTCCCCATCGCTCCCCGTCTCCCCATCTCCGCCAATCAGGTGAAAGCGTTTCTGCACCACACGTTCGCAGCGAATGGAGGCAGTGTGCACTCCAAGATGGCGCTCGCCTTCTCGCACCTCCGCCAGCAGGAGTTTGAGCGCGCCGCTGCGCTCTACGCTGACGTGGCAGCCAAGTCAATGGCGGTCAACAGCCTCCCTGGCCAGGCGCCGCTGATAGAGACAGTGCATCTGAGTGCTGGAGGGGAGGAGAGCCTGGAGGCGACGAGAGGGCATCGAGGGGAGGCAGATGAAACCATTCAGGTGAGTGGGTCCCACACACATGAGAATCGTTACGGCGTGAGACCATCGGGGGCAGGCGCCACTGATCGAGACGGTGCATTTGAGCGCTGAGGGGGAGGAGAGCTTGGAAGCCACCAGAGGACACAGGAGAGAGGCGGATGAGATGAGACCATTCAGGTGAGAAGGACGTGGTTTGGAGTGGTTGTGAGGGTTGCAAGGGTGTTGTGTTGCGGGTGTTGTGAACCAGTTCATCGAGTTATTTGCCTCAGGAGGAGCATTAGAGGCAATTCGCACGCTGGGCACGCGCTCTACTACTGGGGTGCGCGGGACATGCAGCGATACCCCTGTTTCCTCCTCCCTGTCCCTCCTTCACGCCCTTCCTTTACCTCTCTGTCCCTCCTCCACGCCCCCCTTTACCTACTTAAACCAGTTCATCGAGTTACAATCCTCAGGAGGAGCAGTAGAGGCGATTCGCACACTGGGCACGCTGGGCACGCTATATTCGTGTGACTTTTGAGAATTCTCAAAAGTCACACGAATATTCGCACACTGGGCATGCTGGGCATGCTGGGCATGTTTTTGAGTCGACTCAAAAACGATTCGCACACTGGGCACGCTGGGCATGCTGGGCATGCTGGGCATGCTCTACTACTGGGCCGCCTGTGACGGGACCTGCCACCACTGCCCATCAATTCCAAACCTTCAGACCTTTCTTCCTCCCTCTTCCTCCCTTCCCCTCCCCCTCCAGTTCATCGAGCTGCAGTGCAGGCATCACGAGGAGCAATGGAGGCCATTCGCACGCTGGGCACGCTCTACTACTGGGGGGCTCGGGGCATGCCCGCTACCCAGCCAGCCACTCTCATCTCGACCTTCTGGCTTCCCCTGCTTCCCATCCTCTTCCTTCCCTCCCCTTTCCAGTTCATCGAGTTACAAGCCTCGCGGGGAGCAGTGAAGCCATTCGCACGCTGGGCACGCTCTACTACTGGGGGGCACGGGGCACGCCGCGGGACTCTAACTCGCCCCCCCCCCTCCTTTTTATTCATCCCATTCCACCTTCCTGACGTGCCAACCTCCTCTTCCAGTTCATCGAGCTACAAGCCTCACGAGGAGCAGTGGAGGCCGTTCGCACGCTGGGAACGCTGTACTACTGGGGGGGGGCGGAGCATGCCGCGGGACTCTAACCCCCTCGCCCTGTCCTTCGCTTCCCACTTTTCCACCTACTCGTCCCCCCTTCCCTTTCCAGTTCATCCAGCTGCAGGCATCACGGGGAGCAGTGGAGGCTATTCTCACGACGGGCACGCTGTATTACCGGGGGGCGAGGGGCATGTCGCGGGACTCCAGGCATTCTGATTCTTGTCCACCAACCCCCTCACACCCCACCCTCCTCAAATCAGTTCATTGAGCTGCAGGCATCACGAGGAGCAGTGGAGGCCATTCGTACCCTTGGAACGCTCTACTACTGGGGGGCACGGGGCATGCCGCGGGACCACGTGAGGGCGTTTGGGCTGATGAAGAAAGCAGCTGAGATGGACGACCCGCACGTGAGTGGGAGGCCAGGGGATGTTTTTGGAAGGAGTTATGGTGATAGAGTGAGCACTATTGATGGAGCGAGATGGAAATAGACCGGGAAAGTCCAGCCAGGAGAAACCGGGAGAGATTGAGAGGTTTTCTGCGAGTCGTCATGTATATGCGGCATGGCATCATGCACACACACACACACACACACACACACACGCACACACACACACACACATCAGTGCTGGTGATGGGTCCCACTCACTCACTGCCCCTTTCTTGGTTTGATTGCACCCCGTCTCACACAATCACTACCCCCAACCGGCCATGCCGACGCTGGGTGAGATGCTCACACACAGAGTGGGGGTAAAAGCCAACCCAGTGGTTGCCATGCAGTGCACTCGGTCCCTCACACTCACCCTCTCGATCGCAATCTTTTGGTCAAATCCTCTCACCCACCCACTCGGCCAAACAGGCCATTCTGACTCATGGCTTGGCCTTTGAGAATGGCCAAACAGGCGTCACAACCACCTCATGGCCTGGCCTTTTGGTGAGATGCTGGCGCACGGCGTGGGTTGCAAGGCCAACCCACTAGGGGCAATGCAGTGGTTCAACAAGGCGTATGCACGGCCCCACCCGCCTTCACCCCTCTTTAGCTCCTCTGTTCAACCGCATGCAACTCCTTACTCTCAGCAGGCCATGCTGACGCTGGGCGAGATGCTCACACACGGCGTGGGATGCAATGCAAGGCCAACCCAGTGGAGGCCATGCAGTGGTTCAACAAGGCGTATGCACGGCCCGACCCGCCTTCACCCCTCTTTAGCCCCTCTGTTCGACCCCATGTAACTCCTTACTCTCAACAGGCCATGCTGACTTTGGGTGAGATGCTCACACACGGCGTGGGTTGCAAGGCCAACCCAGTCGAGGCATTGCAGTGGTTCAACAAGGCGTATGCACGCGGGCTCGTGAGCGCGCTGAATGGAGTGGGGTATCTGCACGCTAAAGGACTGGGGGTGCCTCAGGATTACCACAAGGTACAGTGGGGGTGTGGGTGTGCGGGTGGTTGTCTGGGGGGGTGTGGGGTGTGGGTGTGCTGTCACACGGTGCCTGGCGCTTGGTGTATGTGCTTATGCGGTGGGATCGTGCTCCTGAGGGCAATGGCGTGGCTCAACAAGGCGTATGCACGCGGGCTCGCGAGCGTGCTGAACAGTGTGGGACATCTGCATGCCAAGGGGCTGGGGGTGCCTCAGGACTAGCACAAGGTATTGAGGAGGAGAAGTGTGTCCTCCTGACATGCGCCTGTCACAGGAGGTTGCACCAGGTTACTAGCACGTGGGTGCTCCAGAGGGCTTGTGAGCGTGCTGAACAGTGTGGGACATCTGCACGCCAAGGGGCTGGGTTTGCCTCACGAATACCACAAGGTACTCGCACAGTCTGTGTGTGTGCGTGCGTGCGTGCGTGCGTGCGTGCATGCGTGTGTAAGGCATTAACACCCCACGTGCAAGACGTGTTCCCGCCTCCTTGCTGCTTCTCCCTGGCCCCTCCACACCCCTAGTCTGTCTGATCGGCCCTGCTGTTCCTCCCTCCCTCCTCCAGCAAGGCGCTGCAGTTTCTACCTGCAGCAAACTCATTCGTCTCCTGTCTCCTCTCTTCACACTCCTCTCTTCACACTCCTCTCTTCACACTCCTCTCTTCACACTCCTCTCTTCACACTCCTCTCTTCACACTCCTCCCTTCACACTCCTCTCTTCACACTCCTCTCTTTGCGCTTCTTTCTCTCCTTACCTCCCTTCTCTCCCTCCCCCCTCCTCTCCTTCTCCTCCCTGCCCGCAGGCGGTGCAGAACTTCCTCACTGCAGCCCGGAAGACCAGGGACGTGGACGCGTTATACAATCTGGGAATGAGTCATCTGAGGGGGCAGGGCGTGAGGCGCAACCCCAGCAAGGCGCTGCAGTTCCTGCAGCAGGCGGTGGAGGGGCAACACGTGGGGGCCATGTACCAGATGGGCAAGATGCACCTGACTGGGACGGGGGTTCCCAAGAATGTGGTCATGGTGAGATAATAGAGTGGGGTTAGGCATATCAGAAGAGGCGAGGAGGGGAGTGGGGGGCAGCACGTGGGGGCCATGTACCAGATGGGCAAGATGCACCTGACCGGGACGGGGGTTCCCAAGAATGTGGTCATGGTGAGATAATAGAGTGGGGTTAGGCATATCAGAAGAGGCGAGGAGGGGAGTGGGGGGCAGCACGTGGGGGCCATGTACCAGATGGGCAAGATGCATTTGACTGGCACCGGGGTACCCCGGTGAACGAATGACCCAAGAATGTGGTCATGGTGAGATGGGAGAACGAATCATCACTAAGAGCGAGCGACGTGTAGCGAGGGTGTTTTTGAGTTGTCTCAAAAACACCCTCGCTACACAAGATGCATTTGACTGACACCGGGGTACCCAAGAATGTGGTCATGGTGAGATGGGAGAACGAATCATCACTAAGAGCGAGCGTGCTTATGCATGGTGTGCTTGTAAAGGGAGGCATGCTGTATCTTTAGTTTCAGCAAGGCGCTGCAGTTCCTGCAACAGGCAGTGGAGGGGCAGGGCAGCACGTGGGCGCCATGTATCAGATGGGCAGGATGCATTTGACTGGCACTGGCGTTCCCAAGAACGTGGTTATGGTGAGACAGGAAACGCGTATTTACTTAAGGTGTGTTTATAAAGGGTGTGCTCATATAGAAAGACACGTTTTCTTCTGTCTTTTGTTCTCTCCTGAGCTCTCCCCTGTTCTCCCTTCTCTCCCTTCTCTCCCCTGTTCTCCCTTCTCTCCCTTCTCTCCCTTCTCTCCCTTCCAGGCAGCACGCCTCCTCAAGGCAGTGGCGGAGCGGGTGCCATGGGGTGTCGTGCTACTGCGGTGGGCACACGCATGCTTCATGTCATCCACACACACCACACACGGACCCTCCCTCTGGTCCCTCTTGGTTGGAATCAGTTGGTTTCGATCCGCAGCAAGCCTACTAAGAGTTCCTCTGCTAACATCCCTCTCCTTCCACTCCACTGGCCTCGCCTCACATGTCTTTTTCTGTCTTCTGTCTTCTGTCTTCTGTTTTCCTCCCTTCTTCTCTGCTCTCTCCCCTTCCAGGCAGCACGCCTCCTCAAAGCAGTGGCAGAGCGGGGTTTATGGGGAGTAATGCTGCGGTGGGCGCACGCATGCTTCATGTCATCCACACACGGACCCTCCCTCTGGTCCCTCTCCCGCTCCGCCTCCTCTTCTCCCTTCTCCCTCTCCTTCTCCTTCTCCCTCTCCTCCCCGCTCCCCCCCTCCTCCCTCCGCTCCTCCTCCTCCTCGTCCTCCTCCTCTTCCTCCTGGCCTGCCTCTTGTGACGTGGGCACGTCACTGATGCTCTACTCGAGAGCTGCAGAGCTGGGGTATGAAGTGGCACAGGGGAACGCGGCATGGTTGCTGGATAAGGTGGGTGGGTGGGTGGGTGGGTGGGTGGGTGCTTTCTTCTCACCCCAGCCAGCCTCATTACTCAGTTTTCTCAGCGTGTTTCCCGTTGCGCTTCTTGTGATGTGACGTGGCCGCTCCCCTGGTGCTGCGAGTTCTGAGCTGGTAAATACACTCAGTACAAAGATTACTTGCTGTGACGTGGTCACATGTGACAAAACGTTTTGAGACGTTTCAAGGTGACTTTTGAGTCGACTCAAAAGTCACCTCACAATACAAAGATTATGTGATGTGACGTGGTCACATGTGACAATACGTTTCGAGACGTTTCAAAAGTCTGCATGGACTACCGCTTTGCACCAACCCAGCCTCACTCCAGTACACCACACCAGGGGTGCATGCATTGAGCGATTTTTTATGGCGCCTCAACACCATCCCAACCCCCCCCCTACCTGCATTCCCAAACCCACCCTCTTTTGCACCATTCCGAACCTCCTTTTGCACCATTCCGAACCTCCTTTTGCACCATTCCGAACCTCCTTTTGCACCATTCCGAACCTCCTTTTGCACCATTCCGAACCTCCTTTTGCACCATTCCAAACCTCCTTTTGCACCATTCCGAACCTCCTTTTGCACCATTCCGAACCTCTTTTTGCACCATTCCGAACCTCCTTTTGCACCATTCCGAACCTCCTTTTGCACCATTCCGAACCTCCTTTTGCACCATTCCGAACCTCCTTTGCACCATTCCGAACCTCCTTTTGCACCATTCCGAACCTCCTTTTGCACCATTCCGAACCTCCTTTTGCACCATTCCGAACCTCCTTTTGCACCATTCCGAACCTCCTTTTGCACCATTCCGAACCTCCTTTTGCACCATTCCGAACCTCCTTTTGCACCATTCCGAACCTCCTTTTGCACCATTCCGAACCTCCTTTTGCTCCATTCCGAACCTCCTTTTGCACCATTCCGAACCTCCTTTTGCACCATTCCAAACCTCCTTTTGCACCATTCCGAACCTCCTTTTGCACCCTGCGAGGATGCAGGTTGTGGGTGACTCAGTGCTGGACAATGCGTGTGTGGCGTCTTCAAAACCCCTTGCTGACCGCTTTATTGCACCACTTCTAACCCCTTTACACCACGGGTCACTGCATGCAGGTTGTGGGTGACTCAGTGCTGGACAATGCGTGTGTGGGTGCTCTGCATTGACCACCACGCGCACCACCACTTAATCTCCTCATTGACCTTCATTTTCCCTTACCACCATATGATTTTCAACGCTTTCCATGTTTTCCACCATCAATGCAGGTTGTGGGTGACTCGGTGCTTTCCCCTCATTGACCATCACGCCCACCACCACTTAATCTCCTCATTGACCTTCATTTTCCCTTACCACCATATGATTTTCAACGCTTTCCATGTTTTCCACCATCAATGCAGGTTGTGGGTGACTCGGTGCTTTCCCTTGATTGACCATCACGCCCACCACCACTTAATCTCCTCATTGACCTTCATTTTCCCTTACCACCAAAATGATTCCCTTTCCAACTCTTAGTCTATTGTGGAAGCAAATTGCTCGACCACAAGCGACTATGACCTTCATTTTCCCTTACCACCAAAATGGTTTCCAACTCTCCCCATGTATTCCACCATTGATGCAGGTTGTGGGTGACTCAGTGCTGGACAATGCGTGTGTGGCGTCTTCAAAACCCCTTGCTGACCGCCCCATTGCACCACTTCTAACCCCTTTACACCACGGGTCACTGCATGCAGGTTGTGGGTGACTCGGTGCTGGACAATGCGTGTGTGGGTTCCGCTCGCAGCACCATCACTGCCACCGGCGCTGCAGCCTCTTCTGCCTCACCTGAAGCAGTTAAGAGGGACACGGGAGCTACAGATGGGGCTGCAACAGATGAGAATAACGCAGCAGGTGGTGAGGGGTCAAGAGGTTCAGAGGCCGGTTCTGCAAGCATGGAAGCATCTCGAGCGGATGAATCTGAAGGTGGTGGTCTAGTGCAAGGGGAGGGGGGCAGAGCTGAGGAGCAGCAGGAGCAGCAGGAGCAGAAGGAACAGCAGGAACAGCAGGAGCAGCAGGAGCAGCAGGAGGAAGGATAGTGTCGCTGGTCGCAGTGGTGCTAGCAGTGGTGGGGGAGGTGCAAGCAGGAGGGGTTGGAGGCGGTGCAGTGAGGCGGAGAGGCATGAGAGGTCGCACCGGCTGTGGCAGTTGGCAGCTGAGCAGGGCAGCGTGCAGGCGGCACTCCTGCTGGGCGATGCTTTCTTCTATGGCCGGGTCAGTCGCTCCTACTGATATGCTTGCTTGCTTGCTTGCTTGCTTGCTTGCTCGCTCGCTTGTTCACACTTTTTGCTCGAGCATAAAGTCTTTTAGCTCGGGGGGATGTCTGAACATAGAGGGAGAGAAGTCTAGTTTTGCTCCCTACGCGAATCAGCTAGGATTTTACTACAACTGTTTTCTCCTTTGCTAAACCTTCTCCTTAGAAACTGCTGCTCGCTGGGATGTCTGAACATAGAGGGAGAGAAGTCTAGTTTTGAGGCGCCTCAAAACTCAAGCATAGAGGGGGCTGTGGCAGCTGGCAGCAGCGCACAGCAGCGTGCAGGCGGCGCTCCTGCTGGGCGATGCTTTCTTTCATGGCCTGATGAGTGAGTCTGGTGAGCTGATTTGAGAAGAGGGACTGTTCACTCACAGTTGTTGCACCAAGGAACAGAGCTGCTTCAGCTGGCAGGGCAGCAGCGCAGCAGGGCAGCGTACAGGCAGCATTGCTGCTGGGAGATGTTTTCTTCTATGGCTGGGTGTGTCCGTCCCCCCTATTGATATGCTTGCATGCTTGCTCACACTTGGAGTACAAGCATAGAGGGGGCTGTGGCAGCTGGCAGCAGCGCACGGCAGCGTGCAGGCAGCACTGCTGCTGGGGGATGCTTTATTTTATGGCTGGATAAGTCCCTCTTGCTGCTGCCGTTCACCCTTCCCTGCCCTGCCCTTGCCTGCCCTGGCGAGGGAGAGGGAGAGGGAGAGGGAGAGGGAGAGGGAGAGGGAGAGGGAGAGGGAGAGGGAGAGGGAGAGGGGGATAAGGACGAGTAGCACACACCCTGTTGTGGCCATGTGTCAGATTTTGACCATCACTTCCACCCATGCCACAGGGCCAGCCGCGGGACCTGCAGCGAGCAGCAGAGGCGTACTGGAGGGCGCGGGAGAAGGGCAGTGCACACGCCATGTTCAACCTGGGCTTCATGCACGAGCATGGCATGGGGCTGCCCAGAGACTTACATCTAGCCAAACGCTTCTATGACCAGGTATGGGCAGGTACAGGTAGGTATGGATGGGTGGCAGTGCACACGCCATGTTCAACCTGGGCTTCATGCACGAGCATGGCATGGGGCTGCCCAGAGACTTACACTTGGCTAAACGCTTCTATGACCAGGTATGGCTAGGAGCACAAAGGGCAGTGCACACGCCATGTTCAACCTGGGCTTCATGCATGAGCATGGTTAAGTGGGTCATGGCACGGGCAGGGGCCAGTGCAGCTTGTTGAGTGGTTCCATGGCCAGGTATGGTGGAGAGCGAGCCTTCTGGAATGCTGGGATGTGACTTTTGAGTCGACTCAAAAGTCACCTCAAAAGTCACCTCAAAAGTCACATTGAGTGGTTCCATGGCCAGGTGTGGTGGAGAGCGAGCCTTCTGGAATGCTGGGATGTGTGTGCTTTCCCCTTAAGCCTTTTCGTCAAACCAATAAGTCTTTTCTTTTCTTCTCTTCTCTTCTCTTCTCTTCTCTTCTCTTCTCTTCTCTTCTCTTCTCTTCTCTTCTCTTCTCTTCTCTTCTCTTTTCTTTTCCTTTTTCCCTAAAGCTTTCCCCTCGGTTTGCATCGTACCCATCTTGGATATCTCCTCCCCCTCTCGCGCCCCTCCCTTTCTTTCGCTATCTCTGCCCACATCCGCAGGTCCTGGACGCCTTTCCCCGGGCAGTGGTGCCAGTGAGAATCGCCCTCTTCGGCCTCTGGCTGCGCATGCAGTATGGGCACTACCCTCTTGTGGTGAGTCTGCTTTATGTTGGGTGCACTACCCTCTTGTGGTGAGTCTGCTTTATGTTGGGTGCACTACCCTCTTGTGGTGAGTCTGCTTTATGTTGGGTGCACTAACCTCTTGTGGTGAGTCTGCTTTATGTTGGGTGCACTACCCTCTTGTGGTGAGTCTGCTTTATGTTGGGTGCACTACCCTCTTGTGGTGAGTCTGCTTCAGAGACGTCTCAAAACTCTTCGGCCTCTGGCTGCGAATGCAGTATGGTCACTACCCTCTTGTGGTGAGTCTGCTTTATGTTGGGTGCACTACCCTCTTGTGGTGAGTCTGCTTTATGTTGGGTGCACTACCCTCTTGTGGTGAGTCTGCTTTATGTTGGGTGCACTACCCTCTTGTGGTGAGTCTGCTTTATGTTGGGTGCACTACCCTCTTGTGGTGAGTCTGCTTTATGTTGGGTGCACTACCCTCTTGTGGTGAGTCTGCTTTATGTTGGGTGCACTACCCTCTTGTGGTGAGTCTGCTTTATGTTGGGTGCACTACCCTCTTGTGGTGAGTCTGTTTCAGAGACGTCTCAAAACTCTTCGGCCTCTGGCTGCGAATGCAGTATGGTCACTACCCTCTTGTGGTGAGTCTGCTTTATGTTGGGTGCACTACCCTCTTGTGGTGAGTCTGCTTTATGTTGGGTGCACTACCCTCTTATGGTGAGTCTGCTTTATGTTGGGTGCACTACCCTCTTGTGGTGAGTCTGCTTTATGTTGGGTGCACTACCCTCTTGTGGTGAGTCTGCTTTATGTTGGGTGCACTACCCTCTTGTGGTGAGTCTGCTTTATGTTGGGTGCACTACCCTCTTGTGGTGAGTCTGCTTTATGTTGGGTGCACTACCCTCTTGTGGTGAGTCTGCTTTATGTTGGGTGCACTACCCTCTTGTGGTGAGTCTGCTTTATGTTGGGTGCACTACCCTCTTGTGGTGAGTCTGCTTTATGTTGGGTGCACTACCCTCTTGTGGTGAGTCTGCTTTATGTTGGGTGCACTACCCTCTTGTGGTGAGTCTGCTTTATGTTGGGTGCACTACCCTCTTGTGGTGAGTCTGCTTTATGTTGGGTGCACTACCCTCTTGTGGTGAGTCTGCTTTATGTTGGGTGCACTACCCTCTTGTGGTGAGTCTGCTTTATGTTGGGTGCACTACCCTCTTGTGGTGAGTCTGCTTTATGTTGGGTGCACTACCCTCTTGTGGTGAGTCTGCTTTATGTTGGGTGCACTACCCTCTTGTGGTGAGTCTGCTTTATGTTGGGTGCACTACCCTCTTGTGGTGAGTCTGCTTTATGTTGGGTGCACTACCCTCTTGTGGTGAGTCTGCTTTATGTTGGGTGCACTACCCTCTTGTGGTGAGTCTGCTTTATGTTGGGTGCACTATCCTCTTGTGGTGAGTCTGCTTTATGTTGGGTGCACTACCCTCTTGTGGTGAGTCTACTTTATGTTGGGTGCACTACCCTCTTGTGGTGAGTCTGCTTTATGTTGGGTGCACTACCCTCTTGTGGTGAGTCTGCTTTATGTTGGGTGCACTAACCTCTTGTGGTGAGTCTGCTTTATGTTGGGTGCACTACCCTCTTGTGGTGAGTCTGCTTTATGTTGGGTGCACTACCCTCTTGTGGTGAGTCTGCTTCAGAGACGTCTCAAAACTCTTCGGCCTCTGGCTGCGAATGCAGTATGGTCACTACCCTCTTGTGGTGAGTCTGCTTTATGTTGGGTGCACTACCCTCTTGTGGTGAGTCTGCTTTATGTTGGGTGCACTACCCTCTTGTGGTGAGTCTGCTTTATGTTGGGTGCACTACCCTCTTGTGGTGAGTCTGCTTTATGTTGGGTGCACTACCCTCTTGTGGTGAGTCTGCTTTATGTTGGGTGCACTACCCTCTTGTGGTGAGTCTGCTTTATGTTGGGTGCACTACCCTCTTGTGGTGAGTCTGCTTTATGTTGGGTGCACTACCCTCTTGTGGTGAGTCTGCTTTATGTTGGGTGCACTACCCTCTTGTGGTGAGTCTGTTTCAGAGACGTCTCAAAACTCTTCGGCCTCTGGCTGCGAATGCAGTATGGTCACTACCCTCTTGTGGTGAGTCTGCTTTATGTTGGGTGCACTACCCTCTTGTGGTGAGTCTGCTTTATGTTGGGTGCACTACCCTCTTATGGTGAGTCTGCTTTATGTTGGGTGCACTACCCTCTTGTGGTGAGTCTGCTTTATGTTGGGTGCACTACCCTCTTGTGGTGAGTCTGCTTTATGTTGGGTGCACTACCCTCTTGTGGTGAGTCTGCTTTATGTTGGGTGCACTACCCTCTTGTGGTGAGTCTGCTTTATGTTGGGTGCACTACCCTCTTGTGGTGAGTCTGCTTTATGTTGGGTGCACTACCCTCTTGTGGTGAGTCTGCTTTATGTTGGGTGCACTACCCTCTTGTGGTGAGTCTGCTTTATGTTGGGTGCACTACCCTCTTGTGGTGAGTCTGCTTTATGTTGGGTGCACTACCCTCTTGTGGTGAGTCTGCTTTATGTTGGGTGCACTACCCTCTTGTGGTGAGTCTGCTTTATGTTGGGTGCACTACCCTCTTGTGGTGAGTCTGCTTTATGTTGGGTGCACTACCCTCTTGTGGTGAGTCTGCTTTATGTTGGGTGCACTACCCTCTTGTGGTGAGTCTGCTTTATGTTGGGTGCACTACCCTCTTGTGGTGAGTCTGCTTTATGTTGGGTGCACTACCCTCTTGTGGTGAGTCTGCTTTATGTTGGGTGCACTACCCTCTTGTGGTGAGTCTGTTTCAGAGACGTCTCAAAACTCTTCGGCCTCTGGCTGCGAATGCAGTATGGTCACTACCCTCTTGTGGTGAGTCTGCTTTATGTTGGGTGCACTACCCTCTTGTGGTGAGTCTGCTTTATGTTGGGTGCACTACCCTCTTATGGTGAGTCTGCTTTATGTTGGGTGCACTACCCTCTTGTGGTGAGTCTGCTTTATGTTGGGTGCACTACCCTCTTGTGGTGAGTCTGCTTTATGTTGGGTGCACTACCCTCTTGTGGTGAGTCTGCTTTATGTTGGGTGCACTACCCTCTTGTGGTGAGTCTGCTTTATGTTGGGTGCACTACCCTCTTGTGGTGAGTCTGCTTTATGTTGGGTGCACTACCCTCTTGTGGTGAGTCTGCTTTATGTTGGGTGCACTACCCTCTTGTGGTGAGTCTGCTTTATGTTGGGTGCACTACCCTCTTGTGGTGAGTCTGCTTTATGTTGGGTGCACTACCCTCTTGTGGTGAGTCTGCTTTATGTTGGGTGCACTACCCTCTTGTGGTGAGTCTGCTTTATGTTGGGTGCACTACCCTCTTGTGGTGAGTCTGCTTTATGTTGGGTGCACTACCCTCTTGTGGTGAGTCTGCTTTATGTTGGGTGCACTACCCTCTTGTGGTGAGTCTGCTTTATGTTGGGTGCACTACCCTCTTGTGGTGAGTCTGCTTTATGTTGGGTGCACTACCCTCTTGTGGTGAGTCTGCTTTATGTTGGGTGCACTACCCTCTTGTGGTGAGTCTGCTTTATGTTGGGTGCACTACCCTCTTGTGGTGAGTCTGCTTTATGTTGGGTGCACTACCCTCTTGTGGTGAGTCTGCTTTATGTTGGGTGCACTATCCTCTTGTGGTGAGTCTGCTTTATGTTGGGTGCACTACCCTCTTGTGGTGAGTCTACTTTATGTTGGGTGCACTACCCTCTTGTGGTGAGTCTGCTTTATGTTGGGTGCACTACCCTCTTGTGGTGAGTCTGCTTTATGTTGGGTGCACTGCCCTCTTGTGGTGAGTCTGCTTTATGTTGGGTGCACTACCCTCTTGTGGTGAGTCTGCTTTATGTTGGGTGCACTACCCTCTTGTGGTGAGTCTGCTTTATGTTGGGTGCACTATCCTCTTGTGGTGAGTCTGCTTTATGTTGGGTGCACTATCCTCTTGTGGTGAGTCTGCTTCAGAGACGTCTCAAAACTCTTCGGCCTCTGGCTGCGAATGCAGTATGGTCACTACCCTCTTGTGGTGAGTCTGCTTTATGTTGGGTGCACTACCCTCTTGTGGTGAGTCTGCTTTATGTTGGGTGCACTATCCTCTTGTGGTGAGTCTGCTTTATGTTGGGTGCACTATCCTCTTGTGGTGAGTCTGCTTCAGAGACGTCTCAAAACTCTTCGGCCTCTGGCTGCGAATGCAGTATGGTCACTACCCTCTTGTGGTGAGTCTGCTTTATGTTGGGTGCACTACCCTCTTGTTGTAAGCATTGCAATGCAATACTACCACTACTGTCTTCTGGTGAGTCTTCATCCCTGTCCCTGTCCTTCCTGTCGCCCTCTCCCCATTTTTCCTTCCCCATGCCCCCCTCCCTCAAACTCCCCCAGTCCAAGGCACTCGATGTGTTGCCTGAGATCGGCCCGGCCACAGCGGGAGCCCTGAAGGCTGCCCTGGGGATGACACCAATGCCTACATCGCCTCTCCCCCCTCCCTTCCCCCCCCAACCCCCCCAGTCCAGGGCACTGGATGTGTTACCTGAGATTGGCCCGGCCACGGCGGGAGCATTGAAGGCGGCCCTGAGGGACGACACCAACGCCTACATCGCCTCTCTCCTCGCTCTCCTGCTCGCCGTTCTCTTCCTGCGCTCCCAGCGCCGCCAGCAACGAGTGGTGCAGGCGTGATTGAAGGGGAATTGGAGTGATAAAGCATGGCAGCAACTAGCCGAGAGTCCATGTTGTTATTGCAGTAGGAATTTCTTTGCAGTGAAGGCCATACGGCCGTGCAGCACAAAACTGTATTAGTGCAGAGAACTGGTACAAAAAATAGGTTGGCATTACAGTCAATGTGACAACTCAGATTCTGTATGGTTCCTTCAGATTCTGTAACAACACCACGTCGTTTCTTTAGGTTATTTCTGTGCGAAAACACGAGGAAGTGCTTCCGGATATTTTACACGCTGTTCATAAAGCATTTCGCCAGCGCATTTTTGAGTTTGCGACACCACTCCTGATTTCGCCAAGGTTTTCAGCGTCGAGGGCGCTGTGGCTGCGGCTGTTTCTCTCCTCCTAACCCCTACATTGCTCCAGAGCTGCGCGGGAACTGAATTTCCCCAACCAGCCCAGAATTCCTAGTACCCCAGACCAGATCCCAAACACAGCGATTTGACGCCGAGAAAAACGAGTCTCCAAATCCCTCCTGATCGTTCTTAATCCATGTCAATCTCTCTCATATCCTTCATACCCAACCCTTCGTACTTTCTCTCCCCTCATCCACTCCTCATTCTCGTCCCTGCTTGCTACTTTGTTTGGAGGCTGAGATGTGACTGCAGCCTGAACTAGGTCGTACCTTAGACACGGACTTTCCTACGTAATGCTTTCAAATATTGTTTCTTGATCGCCGATGGTTTCGCGATGAAAGCACAGCCCAGCATTCTCGAGCCGGATTTCAGGATGATGGGACGATGATTGCTCGCAAGTAGAGTGAGAGTGACGGAAGTAGCACACGAAGCATCTTGCGTAAACCCGCATCAATTCCTGCTTCACCAATGGGATGACGTGACGGGACGCTCTGATGCGTGGACGTCCGCCGCCATGGCGTCCCGTCAAACCAAATCTCGCCTCCGAATTTCCCAGGATGACGTGACGGACGCCGTGCCGTTCTGTTTGTCGTCTGAACCCCTGCTCCTGTCACGGAGCCGCGGTATGGGGACTTTTGAAAGAGAAAGCCTGCTGGTCCGAAGTAGGTCTCTCAGGTACTACAAATTGACGGAATGCGTCGTCGTTCTTCAGTTCAGATCAGCTCAGCTTGCATTCGAGCCTAAGAGCAACCTGCCTAAGCTTGTCGTTCAAGCTTAACATCTTTCAGAGGGAGCTCGTGGTTTCAAATAACAGCCATGGCTCCCGCTGCGTCAACCAAACTGCGTTTGCGACTCGTCTGGTTGTTTCCAACGGTCGTTTTCGCACTGATTTTCTCCGGTGAGTCGGATTCAGTTCAGCTTACCTTCCAAATGCGTCCTGTCGGAATAATGTCAATCTTAGAATCCGTTAAGCTTTCTGGCGCTTAATCTCGCGTGCTCTTAGCCTCTGTAATCTGTTTCCTGGTCATCATAGTATACACGCTTTTCTCACTCGCATCTAACTCACCTGAAAAACTTCTTCTCCCCCTCCGCGTCTCTACCACTCACATCTCTGGCTGGCATCTCATGACAAGCTGGCAGGGACAGCTGGCACGACAAGTGAAGCCGCAGTGTCTGAAGCTGCAAGCGACGCCATAGGAACCCCGTCACTCGTTTTCAGGCATTGCAGACTGCTCAGCTCCGCCCCTTCACTGCCCTTTCCTGTTGACCCTCTCACCTCTCCGCTCACTGCCACCACCAGCTTTGGTGGGAATGATGGTGGGGATGGTGGGGATGGCAGTGGCAATGGCGGTGGCAATGGCGTTGACAATGGGGATGTGAATGGCGGAGTTGGTGGCATGTGGTCGCTTGTCGCCTCGTGGCTTCACACGGGGGGTGCTGATGGGGGCAGTGGCGATGGTGGTGGGAACGATGGCAATGGCAACGGCAACGGCAATGGCTGCTGCTGCTGCTGTGGCAATGGCAACGGCAACGGCAGTGGCAACGGCAACGGCAGTGGCAGCGGCAACGATAACAACAGCATCAACGGCAACAGAAATGGCAATGGCAACGGAAATGGCAATGGCAATGGCAATGGCTGCTGCTGCTGTTGCTGTGGCAACGGTTGTGGTAACGGCGATGGCAATGGTAACGATAACAACGGCAACGAAAATGGCAACGGAAATGGCAATGGCAATGGCAAATGGCAATGGCTGCTGCTGCTGCTGTGCCAACGGCAACGGCAACAGTTGTCGCAACAGCAATGACAACTGTAACGATAACAACAGCACCAACAACAACGGAAATGGCAAGGGCAATGGCAATCGCTGCTGCTGCTGCTGTGGCAACGGCAACGATAACGGTTGTGGTAACGGCGATGGCAATGGTAATGATAACAGCAGCATCAACGGCAACGGAAATGGCAATGGCAATGGCTGCTGCTGCTGCTGTGGCAACGGCAACGGCATCGGCAGCGGTTGTGGTAACGGCAATGGCCATGGTAACGATAACAACAGCATCAGTGGCAATGGAAATGGCAACGGCAACGGAAATGGCAAGGGCAATGGCAATGGCTGCTGCTGCTGCTGTGGCAACGGCAACGACAACGGTTGTGGTAACGGCGATGGCAATGGTAACGATAACAGCAGCATCAACGGCAACGGAAATGGCAATGGCAATGGCTGCTGCTGCTGCTGTGGCAACGGCATCGGCAACTGTTGTGGTAACGGCAATGGCCATGGTAACGATAACAACAGCATCAATGGCAATGGAAATGGCAACGGCAACGGAAATGGCAAGGGCAATGGCAATGACTGCTGCTGCTGCTGTGGCAACGGCAACGACAACGGTTGTGGTAACGGCAATGACAACGGTAACGATAACAACAGCATCAACGACAACGGAAATGGCAGCGGAAATGGCAATGGCAATGGCTGCGGCTGCTGCTGCTGCTGCTGCTGCTGCTGCTGCTGTGGCAACGGCAACGACAACAGTTGTGGTAACAGCAATGTCAACGGTAACGGCAACAACAGCATCAACGGCAACAGAAATTGCAATGGCAACGGAAATGGCAACGGCAATGGAAATGGCAATGGCAATGGCAATCGCAATGGCTGCTGCTACTGCTGCTGCTGCTGCTGCTGCTGTGACAACGACAACGGGAATGGTTGTGGTAACGTCAATGGCAACAGTGGTGATAACAACGACGTCACTGTCAATGGGAACGGCAACGGCAACGGCAATGGCTGCTGCTCCTATTGCTGCTGCGGGTGTGGCAATGGTGGTGGTGGTGGGTCTGGCATTCACGGAATCAGCTTCATTCACAGCAAGTTCAGCGTTCACAGCAACAGCAACAGTGCCAGCCGTGCCAGTCGTGCCAGCAGGGCTAGCAGGGTCAGCAATGCACGTGCGAACGCCTCACCTGACGATGAGGAGGATACTGAACATGAAAAGTGGATAGGCCAGAAACTAAGCTGGATTTTGTCATCCATGTGGCATTATGAAACGTTGCTGTAATCAAGTGTGTAATAAGAGGTGTCTTCCAAGTCAAAGACCTTTCACCTGTGCTCACTCACACATATGGTACGGCCTGATCCAAGTCTCCTTTCATTGGATGCATTCACATCAATATGTTGCAATCATGCACAGGTCCATACACCAGCTTGGTGTTAGATGTCCGGCTTCATGTTATGTTAGTTGCATCAGTACACTCAGTACTCAGTAGAACACTCCAGGTGGTGCGTCGAATCGAAGTTGCATGGATCAAGAGCAGGCGAGTTACAATGAAACGAGCCGTTATACCTTAGCTCATGGCCAGTGAGTGACGATGAGACGAGCCACAAGCCACGAGCCTGTCTCATAATGAAGCCACGAGCTTGAAGTAGTGTTTTGAGACGTCTCAAAACACTACTTCAAACACATGGCAAGTGACGATGAGACGAGCCACAAGCCACGAGCCTGTCTCATAATGACTCATGGCGTAGTACCCTCCTCTGATGCCGCCACCCTTGTGAACAACGGATGCTCTGCAAAACAGCCACACAAAGACAAGTGGCCATTTTATCGGAAAGAAATAAGCAAAAAGAAAACAAACAAGCATACAGAAGAAGTAAAAGCTACAGGCGATATGAACCACAGAAACTGTACGGTATTTGTGAAGTGAAACCTCAGTTGCTACACCACTTAGCTGGAGGCTTAGGGTCCGATCCGAGCCACTCAGACACACTCACCTAGAGCCTAGACGCACACAACCCTTTTTGAGGCGCCTCAAAAAACACCTCAGACACTCTCAGCCACTCACTGATGCTGCACTTCATGCTGGGTGACCAGAGGAACCTAGAGGGCACAGAGAATGCACCTCAGAGACACGCACCTAGAGCCTCAGAGGCCACGAGTAATTTTTAGCACGTTTTCCCGAGCAGCAGCAGCAGCAGCAGCAGTGTCATCTTGAGAGCACAAAGAAACCGCTTCCTCAAGGCGCACAAACCTAGAGCCTGGGAAGCGGCTGTGAGTCAATGTGCGGAATTGTTCCCGAGAAGCAGCAGCAGCTGCTTCATCTCATCCGAAACGTCCTTCCACTGGGGAGACAGGAACGCCACCTGCTGCTGCTGCACTGCTCTCAAACACACTCACCTAGAGCCTCAGCAGCGGTTAGCTGGTCTGAGGGGTTCTTCTCGAGCAGCATCAGCAGCAGCTGCTTCATTTCATCCGAAACGTCCTTCCACTGGGGAGGCAGGAACGCCACAGTTGGCATATACGCGTGTAGCGTATATACGCGTGTCGTATATACGCATGCGTTTATACGCTATACGCTAAGGTCCCGAATCCAGGAATACGCTATTTCGGGCAGAATAAAAAAACCGGGCAGGGTGAAAAAAAAACACCCTATGTATAGTTTACAGGGGGGATTCACGGAGGTAGTGTTTCAAGGTTCATTTTTTCCCTATGACGCGAAATGCTTAAAGACCTCGTGCTCAACATCAAATAGGTACTTCACAAAGAGGACGTGCACTATCGTAATCCTGCGTGGGATCGGGTGGCGGGTTGGGAACTGCAGTAAACATTATCGCGTAGTGGACTAGGAGTGAGTGACTAGGTGAGAACGACCAAGTAGATCTGATGAGAAACCATGTGTTGGTTGGAGGGAACGTAGAGGAAAGGTTGGAGTTCGTAGATTGTCTTCGGTTCAAAGCGGTGGACCCCTGAAATTCGAAATTGCAAAACCATCGCGAATCCAAACATTGAGCCACATTCCCGCTAACCTAGATCTCCGACGAGCATTTCGACCACCGCGAAATAATCGCCGAGGAAAACGACAACTTTTTACATATTCCCGATTTTTTTCGTCCGGGCTGCCCAGAAAAATACTCCCGAGCGTATAGCGTATTTGATAGCGTATAGCGTATAGCGTGTAAACGCTAGCGTATAAACGCTATACGCTAAAGGCCTAAAGCGTATATGCCACCACCTGCTGCTGCTGCACTGCGCGCCGACCCCCCCCCCCCCTTTAGTTGGCGCCCAGAAGGAGAAAAAAACCTAGGCGAACAGAGAAACCACCTCTGATGGGGACACACTCACCTAGAGCATCAGCAGCTGTGAGTCTTTCTGACGGGTTCTTCTCGAGCAGCATCAGCAGCAGCTGCTTCATTTCATCAGAAACGTCCTTCCACCTGGGGGACAGGAACGCCACCTGCTGCTGCTGCACTGCGCACCGAATGCCGCCGGCCGTGGCCGCCCAGAAGGGAGGGACTCCGCAGAGGAGGAGGAAGAGGAGGACCCCGAGAGACCAGAGGTCGGCCTGTGTGCCGTACATTCCCACGTGCACCTCCGGTGCTGCGAACAAGGGGGACGTCACTGGGTCTGAGAAGGGCACTCCTGGGAACCGAAGGGAGAGGGAGGGGGAGCAGCAGGGGTTGGGGAAGTGGGAGGGGAAGAGTGAGGGGGAAGGGACGGGGAGAGCAGTGTGCTGTGCAAGGGATGGTTGTAGGGCAACCAGCAGAGGAGAAGAGGGGGGTCAAGAGCAGGCCCCCAGAGACCAGAGGTCTGCAAGTCCGCCGTACATTGCCATGTGCACATCCGGTGCTGCAAACAAGGCCGGCAGGACTGCTGCTGCTACAGACAGACTAATGCGGCTAAAGCCTCAACTCACCTGGGGTTACGAACGCAGCGCACTCGAACCCACTCAGCCTGGCATTCCCCAGCGGGCTGTCGCCAGTGGGGAACACGACTGCGTGGGGCGTGAGATTCCTGTGGGGCCACCCTCTGCGCTGCTACACACATGGAAAAAACAGAATGTACCTGGGGTAACAAACGCTGCACACTCGAAGCCGCTCAGCCGGGCATCCCCCAGCGGGCTGTCGTCAGCAGGGAAGACGACAGCATGGGGCGTGAGGTTGCGGTGGGCCACGCCCTGCGAACGGCAGTGGTGCAGCGCGTGCAGCAGCGCGAGGCAGAGCGGTGCAGCGTGGTGCTGAGGGATGGGGCCGTGCTGACGCATGCGGTCGTGCAGAGAGAGGCGCGATATGGGGTCTAGAATCAGATGCACGGACTGGGGGGGGGGATGGGGGAGAAAAGGGGGGACAAGAGGGGGAGAGAAGGGGAAGAAGGGGAAACATGAGGGAGATGAACGCCTGTAGGGAATTTTTCAGTGGGGCTGTGGTGGCATGTGCGGTCGTGCCGTGAGAGGCATGCCATGGGAATTGCCGATTGGAATGAGATGCACGGACTGGGAGGAAAGGAGAGGCTGGGGGGAGGAAGGCATTTCACAGTGGGGCAACAAGGCACCTCCATCTGTGAGACGCTGAGCATACAGGGGGGAACAAGGCAGTATTTTGAGTCGACTCAAAATAGGAGAGGCCGGGGGGAGGAAGACACATCACATTGGGGCAGCAAGGCACCTCCAGCTGTGAGACGCTGAGCATACAGGGGGGAACAAGGCCGTATTTTGAGTCGACTCAAAATAGGAGAGGCCGGGGGGAGGAAGACACATCACATTGGGGCAGCAAGGCACCTCCAGCTGTGAGACGCTGAGCATACAGGGGGGAACAAGGCCGTATTTTGAGTCGACTCAAAATAGGAGAGGCCGGGGGGAGGAAGACACATCACATTGGGGCAGCAAGGCACCTCCAGCTGTGAGACGCTGAGCATACAGGGGGGAACAAGGCCGTATTTTGAGTCGACTGAGCATACAGGGGGGAACAAGGCCGTATTTTGAGTCGACTGAGCATACAGGGGGGAACAAGGCCGTATTTTGAGTCGACTGAGCATACAGGGGGGAACAAAGCCGTATTTTGAGTCGACTGAGCATACAGGGGGGAACAAAGCCGTATTTTGAGTCGACTGAGCATACAGGGGGGAACAAAGCCGTATTTTGAGTCGACTGAGCATACAGGGGGGAACAAAGCCGTATTTTGAGTCGACTGAGCATACAGGGGGGAACAAAGCCGTATTTTGAGTCGACTGAGCATACAGGGGGGAACAAAGCCGTATTTTGAGTCGACTGAGCATACAGGGGGGAACAAAGCCGTATTTTGAGTCGACTGAGCATACAGGGGGGAACAAAGCCGTATTTTGAGTCGACTGAGCATACAGGGGGGAACAAAGCCGTATTTTGAGTCGACTGAGCATACAGGGGGGAACAAAGCCGTATTTTGAGTCGACTGAGCATACAGGGGGGAACAAGGCTCACCGTAAGGCTCTTAAAGTCCCTGAGCCCAATGATGTGAGCATGTGGCTGCTGCACCTCCAGTTATGAGATGCCGACCATATGAGGGCCAAGAGGGGCCTCTATGGGACACAACACGTGGGGCTCACCGCATCAACGTGTAGGTCTCACCGTGAGGCTTTCAAACTTGTTTTGAGACGTCTCAAAACAAATCTTCATACACGGGGCTCACCGTGAGGCTTTCGAACTTGTCTCTGAGCCCAATGATGTGTGCATGCGGCTGCAGCACCTCTAACACTGCCACCTCCACCCCGATGGCCTCCGCCTGCTGCTGTGACTGGTGAGGGGGAGAGGGGAGGGTGTGAGAAGGCGAAAGAAAGAGTGAGAGAGGGAGGGAAGGAGGATGGCTTGTGAGTCCCCTCGGCTGCAGCACCTCCATCACTGAAACCTCAACCCCGATGGCCTCCGCCTGCTGCTGTGACTGGGGGAAGGAAGAGGGGGAAGGGCGTGAGAGGGAGAGAGAGAGTGAGAGGAAGAGAGAGAGTGAGAGATTGCAGCACCTCCATCACTGCCACCACCACCCCAATGACCTCCGCCTGCTGCTGTGACTGGAAGAAAAGGAGGAAAGGGGTGGGGGGGAGTGAGAGGGGTGAGAAAGAGTCAAAGGTGGGCATTGCAGGTCCCCTCGGCTGCAGCACCTCCATCACTGCAACCTCCACCCCAATGGCCTCCGCCTGCTGCTGTGACTGGTGAGGGTGAGGGGGAGGGGGGCGGGGGGGGGGGGGAGAGAGATATACTAGAGGAGTAAGAAAGAGTGCAGCACCTCCATCAAAGGTGGGCGTTTGAAGTTCCCTCGGCTTTTGAGGCGCCTCAAAAGAGTGAGAAAGAGTGCAGAACCTGCATCAAAGGTGCTCCATCGAAGGTGCTCCATCAAAGGGGCTCCATCAAAGGTGCTCCATCGAAGGGGCTCCATCAAAGGGGCTCCATCAAAGGTGCTCCATCAAAGGGGCTCCATCAAAGGGGGTCCATCAAAGGTGGGCGTTTGAAGTTCCCTCGGCTGCAGCACCTCCAGCACTGCCACTTCCACCCCGATAGCCTCCGCCTGCTGCTGTGACTGGACGGAGAGAAGGGAACAAGCTAGTGTTGAGAGGAGAAAGAGAGGTGAAGGAAGCGGTCAATCGATTTGTTCTTGAGCTCCTCTCGCCGCTCTCTTTCCTCTCAATTTGCAGCTCTTGCGGCGCCTCAAAAGTGGCCGACCCGACGTAGTCAAGCCAGTCATCTGCAGTCAACGCGTACTGCTTGCCCACCTGGTTACCCACTTCTCACCCGAATGCTCTGCTTGGAGATGGTGCGGCACATCAACCGACTTCCAGTCGCTCGGTGCATGCATCTTCTCAGCAGTGCGTCTCCAGGGGGGTCGTAGTCAAGCCAGTCATCTGCAGTCAACGCGTACTGCTTGCCCACTGCCCTCATGGGCCGCCGCAACACATTGAAAACCCTCCCATTGAACACCCCCCTCTCCTCTTTCTTCCTCCGCCCCTCTTCCCTGCTGCCCCTACCCCCTTCCTCATACACACACCCCTCCTCACATCCCTCCTCATCCTCCTCCTCCTCCCCCTCCCCATCCTCATCCCCCTCCTCTTCCTCCTCCGCCTCCCGGCAATGCCTGCACCTATACGCTCCTTTGCTTCTCCTCTCCCTCCCGCCTCTTCCCACCATCCCTCGCGGTGTCTCCACTCTCCCACTCACTGACCCTCGCCTACCCAACGGAGACCTCAATTCAGAGTAGAATCTAACTCCCTTCTTCCCCTTCCCCCGCCTCTTCCTCCCCCTTCCCCTTCCCACCTCTGCTCCCCCGTCTCTCGCACCCCTTACCCACCGCCTTGCACCCTCTCCAACCCCTCCTCCCTCTCCTTTCCCCAAGCTGCTGTTCAGTAAGCTGCTCTGCTCGCTACCCATGCCATGCTCGCTACCCATGCCCTGCCCACTGCCCATGCCCTGGTGCGAGCCCATGCTGCGATTACTGGGGTTTTCCTCATCTGAGAAGGACTGCAGGCTCGCAATTTCCAGGTTGAGACGCGGAAAGCCGCCCCAACCGAGGTGAGATGCGCCTGCTCCAGATGCGCCCTCCCCCTCTCCTGCAGCTAAACCGCCCCCACCTGTTTCTCCCCCTGCAACTCTACCCATGCCCCTTTCAGCTCCCCCCCCTGCTCCTGCCCCTGCTCCTCCCACTGCTTCCCTCCTTGCTTCTCCCCCTGCTCCCCCTCTTGCTGCTTCTGCCGTTGCTGTTACTGCTCTACCGCCGCTGCCTCTACGCAAGAAGCTTCCTTCCGCCTCCCTGCCTTCTCCTCCGCCTCCTCTTCTCCCCTCCGCTGCCCCTGCTACAGCCGAGATGCTCTGAGGCGAGCCTGCTACAGCCCACTCCACCACACTCCCTGAATCACTCTCCTCCTCTTCTCCTCCCCCATCTTCTTCCCCTCCCCCTCCCCCCCGCCCCTTCCCCTTCCCTTCCCCCCATGCCTCCGCAATCCCCCCCTATCTCCGCCACAGAGTGCTGCCGCCCAAACGAAATCTCCCCAGAACCCGCCCCGCCCTCTTCACCCCCCTCTTCCCAACCACCCCCATGCATTGCCCCACCCTCTCCAGTCCACCTTCTCCCTCCCCTGCCCCTCTCCCCCTGTCCACCCGCCCATCCCTCCCCCACATCCCCCCTCCCCCCCTCCTCCCCTTCCCTAGACTCCACCCCCCCTGGTTGAGCACATTCATTATCGCTCACCGCTCGCCTGTGCTTCTGCCTCCCGTTCCCACTCCCTCCCTGCGCCTGCCCCTGAATTTTCCGCTGCCCGTTCACCTGCCCGTGGTCCGAGTCGCCATCCGTTCCATCTCGTGCCACGTCAGCGCCAGCAGCAGTGGAATAACTCTCAAAACTACTGCTGTAATCAGCGCCCTCTCCCACAGACCCTGAACTCTGCCGTGAGAGTCTCTTCCCTGAACTTAGGGCGTATTCGCTCTTCCCTCTCCTGTGTGATGTCCCTGTGCCCCCTCCCCCCGCCATACTCCCCCCCGCTGCGCCTGCCCCTGCCAACCGCGGAAACTGCGGCTGTGGCAGCGGCTGCAAGGGTGGCTGCCGCATCAGCTGCTGCTGCTGCGGCTGCTGCTGTGATTGTGACTGTTGTGATTGTGACGATAGCGGAGGGCTGCCGGAGGACTGCCTTATAGGGAAACTGGCACTGTGGCTGCCACCTGTGCTGGTGCCTCGTCCAAGACCCGAACCCCCACTGCCACTGCTGCCACTGCTGCTGCTGATGATACCACTGCTGCCACCGCTGCTGCCACCACCGCTGTTGCTGTTTCCCATGCTGCCGCCGCTGCTGCTGCCCTTCCAGCTAGCCACTCCCGACGCGCCACCTGTAGAGAGGCTCCGACGGGAGGGGGAGGAATTGCGCAAGGGAGTACCAGACGACGACGCTACAGGCATAGACCCGGCTCCTCTCGTTGGTGACACCCCTCTTGGCTTCTCAAACCCTACCGGAACACCGTTTCCTGCCCCTGCTCCCCCTGTTGCGGTTGCTCCCCCGAACCCCCCCACAACGCCTCCGCCCATCCCTCCGCCAGTCCAGCTGCTGGCGGCGCTATGCGCGCCCATGCCCAGCCCCGCCCCCCCTTCGTGATGGTGGGAGAAGACGAGCGGGGGAGGCGCAAGGTTGCTTCCGCCTATGCCCCCCACGCCGCGACTGGGACTGCTGCTAGGGCTCCGACGACTGGGGGAGGATTTTCTCCCGCTATCGCTGGAGGAACGGGGGAATTGCCTGTAGGCTGGATGGTGCATGGGATGAGGGGAGTGGCTTATAGCTGACGGAGCACCAGAACCAGCAGCAGCAGCAGCAGCAGGGGCAGCAGCAGGGGCAGCAGCAGGGGCAGCAGCAGGGGCGGTGGGTGCTGTTGTGCTGCTAGCGCCATCGAAACCCCCACCAGCAGCACCGCCACTACTCGGATGCCCGTGAAAACTATTACTCCCATGCAGCCGAATCCCGCCATGCATCCTACCCCCACCGTGCACACTCCCGTCCGCGTTCCCACCATCTCCACCGCTCTCTATCACCAATACATCCGCTCCACCTCTTTCCTCTCTCTGCGCCCTCCCCGTGGTTACAACCCTCCGTAACTCCTCCGTGCCGGGTGAATCTGGACCGCTAGCGTTTCCGTCTGTTGACAGAAACTGGTCCAGAATCAGGTTGTACGAGTCGCGCCGGCCCAGCTCCGACTCCAGGGCGGCGGGGCCGTCCATGCGCCCTGGCGCGGCGGACGCGAACGCGCGGAGCTGCCTTCCGCCGCCTCCGCGCGCGGAGTCTTGCAGCCCCGTAGCCGTGCCTTTATGCGTGGGCAACGATGCGGGGACAGACGAGTTGCGCGGAGGCATCATCATAGATCGCCCTCCCCCGGATACCACCTTCCCCTGAATGGCAAACGGCGACGCACCAGCTCCGCTTAGAGCCGATCTCGGCATTCCCGAGGCTCCGACGCCTCCGCGCGCGCCTGCGCCCCCTCCCCCCCTTCCTCCCCCTCCCCCGCTCCCCCCTCCGCTGTTGCTTCGTCCGAAGCCCGTTCCGCCGCTCGGCGGTCCGCTGCTGTCCCCGCCGCTGCCGTCTTTAAGGGCTTCTTCCCACTCCTGCCCAGTGAACCCGGCGTGATGCTGCTTCTGCGCAAACACACTCGCTGGGTCGTGCGACGAACTGCGCGGAACGCCAATCTGTCGGTATATCGGCAGGTACGACCCTGTTCCAGGCCTGTTTACCGCACCTGAACGCTCGGCTCGGCGGCGTGGATTTCCAACCGGCCCGTCCGGACCTGACGGTCTGCTTGGGGAGGATCCCGAGCCTGCGTTATTAGGGTCGTCCTCGTCCTCCCCACATAGCGTATCTGCGTCTAAGGTTCGGGACCGGATCAAACTCGAAGGTTTGGAGATAAAACCGGATGAATCGCCGTCCGAAGTTGCTCGCCGAGACGCTTTGCCAGGTTCGGTATTTTCCCACTCTTTTCCTGAAGCCGTGTCCCCGCCTCCGTATGGATCGGAAAATCGCGCTTCGTCAGAACCGGCAGCAGTCATTCCTGCAGCTCCGCCGATCCTCCCACCCTTTCCCCCGCCAAAGGCGGCGAGTCCAATTCCGCCAACGGACCGCGTCGATCGCGGAATACCCGGACTTCGCTGGCCCGAGCCGCCGGTCCCTGCTAATCCTCCCCCTGCTGCTCCGCTTCTCCCAGAACCGTCGATTCCTGGGTTCATCATGGATCGTACGGACGACATGCCATCTGGCAGACTGTCCGGCGACTGGTAATATCTCGGCTCGCTATCGTCTTCTGATAGTGGTAGTTGTTGTTGCTGCTGCTGCTGCTGCAAGATTTTCGAGTGAAGCATCAGCACGGACGGCGGTTGCACCGTGATTCGCGGCTCCGACTTACACACACGGTTGAGAACTCTCGACGGGCTGTCTAATGTCATCGTCAGTGTAATTGTGAGTCATTCTATACTGTCCAAATCAGTAATTAAGAAGCACCTGGCTGTCTGGCTTCATAGACAGGGTAGGGTAAGCGTGGGTCAATTGTTAAGTGTCTATCATGGGGTTGCACCATAGCTGGTAGACACGGGGTGCGTGCCACGGAGCAGGAGTCCGACTCGCATTTTGACGCCGTCAAAACATCTTCTGGATTTCGGTTTTGCTCCAAGCTGTAAACATGTCAGATAAGAAGGGACGCTGGAGGATCGACAGATTAAGTATTCGAATCTGAGACGTCGCGACTTTTGAAGAAGATCGAAACTCTCTCCTTCAATCGAAGCGATGAATTTTTTACGCCCGCTTCTGCCTCAATCCAGCATCCGCTAATTGAAGGATAATTATATCAACAGACACTTGACAATAACTGTACCACCACTAATTTAACACTGAACAGCGCAGGTCACAAATACGCCAAAATAACTAAGAATGACCAGGTCCTAGATACTAAGGCGGGATAAGAACGACCTGTGCCAAGCAAGAACCTTTTCCAGCCTCTCCCACTCTAGACCAAGCGGAGTGGTTGAGATCACACTCGTCGCTCTTACTGACGTTGCACGGGAGAGAGCGCGGTGCAGTAACTTTACAGGAGGTAAGCTACGGTATAATTTAGCACCACTTTTGACCGTAACGAACCAAGCAACAGCTTGGTGCGTGATTTCAAAGAAGTGCTGTTTTCGGCGCGAAGAAACAGAACTGCACTGTTCCACACACACTGGCCTGGCTCTGTCTGTAGGTCTGTGGAAACAGTGAATGGCCTGCTCCAGAGAACGCCTCCGTCCGTACCGTACCAACCAAGGAGCGCTCCGAACAAACCAAGGCCAGGGCGAGTTCGCTTCGCGGCAAAACCAAGGTCAAGGACAAAAGAGGCAAGGGAGGGGAGGGAGGGAAACGAGAGGAGGGATTTTGTTTTCCTGCTTGCAACCCCAAGCAGCTCCTCCTCCGCGAAAGGAGGCGAGGGAAAACCCGAAAGTACTGTACCCACCTAGCCGGAAACGCTTTTCTCATGCCTGTGCCCAGCCTCGAGGCGAGGTTCAGTACGAGGTGCGGATGTTTGACATTTTCGGTTCGTTCCTCTTTCTTGAAATGGCGCTTGGCAGGCACTAGAGGACAGAGTCTGGTGCCTGCCTCCGCCAGGCTGATGTTATTATACAGTGTTACCCTGAAAGACTGGGTGCTCTCTAGGCCTAGCTCTCTAGAAACGGGTCGTAAGTTCCTCTCCGGATTTTAAGAGCTCAACTCTGCAAGATCCGAGATTTATGATATGCCCCTGGACGATACCACTACTATCACTGTCTTTTGCCGAAATCACCAAGGCTCACCTTGGCCAGTAGCCATGCGTCGGCCAGCATGGATGAAATAGCCTATGAAACGTACAATGCAGATAGGAACACGCCCTTCCAGCTTGGCTGCAACGTCCTCGTGCCACCCCTCCTGGGGAGGTGCCACAAAATCGTAACCAGGGCTATTGCTAGGATTTTTTATAGCTCGGACGATCCGGGTCCCTGTGAAAAATACCCTGTAAATTACGAGCCAGCTGAAAAAAAGCCTTCACGAATCCGGGTTCGAGCCAGAAAAGGCCTGAAAACCACCTTACCGGAATCTCGCGGGATGGGGTATTGCTCGTGAAACTCACAGTGGGTTGGCACGAAGGCTGGGAAGGTTGGAAATTAAAGAGCGGCGCTAGAGGGGGGGAGAGAGACTTTCTGTGGACTTTAAAAGTTTTATATGCATGGAGGAGTACTAATAACGTCAACGTAGTACCGGAAATCAAACACCTGGAGGCCCAACCAGGAGCGAATCTAAGGAAAATTAACTGAAACTGGCCAATGCGTTGTACACGGGGAGAGGGAGGGGATGCGAGGCAGGTCGGGGACTATAAAAGTGTTCTAAATCTATCCGGGTCCCCGCGAAAACAACCCGGAGTCCCCGAGTGGGCTCAAAAATCACCCTTCAGTTTTACGGGCTGGTCCGAAAATCACCTTGTGAAAATCAGGGCTGCTCTAAAAATCACCTTATATTTTCAGTCAAAACAGGGTAATTGCCCTGATAACATAGGCCCTGATCGTAACCCTGAAATGGCAGGATGATCGAAAACAAAATCCAAGCCACACCTACCCAACCACCAGCGCAACGGCCATGCAGTCAACTCACTGTGCAAGAGGCTGCAGCAGTGGCGCATTGACGGTCTTGTGCGTTGAGAAAAAAGGACGATTTTCTTTGAAATCCTGCCCCGATACTGTATTCCAACAGTACCCCCGTCCTCCCGCCCTTCAGTGCGATGGTGGATGAACCACCCAACGCTGCAATCAAATTGGCAAATGGTTTTTCGTGGTTGAAGTCAGTCACGGTGGTTGTTCATTCGAAATGAAAATCTCAGCCGAAAGGGGTCGTCAAGCCTGACCGGATGCATGCCCGAATGGGGTTTAGTTTTTTTTGCCCGCGGGCAGCGAGCTCCCCCGGGCGGACTCGCTTGTCCGCTGAGATATATCCAGCCAAACATTTCACAGTACACCTAAGCCCCTGTGCTACACTCCAATGCAACAGCTGCGGGATGGCATATATCACCCTAAGAATGACATATATCACGCTAGGAATGACAGATATCAGCCTAACCTGCTCACATCACTGATAATCAACAGAATATTTCATCCCTTCTAGCACAGACCAATCCCACTTGCAAAATCCTCCCTCCCCTGCACCCATGACCTTCATCACAACAATATCCACACATCCAAAGGCTTGCAATACAGCCCTAACTCATACTAGCTTCCTCGTGAGAAGAACCCTCAGCTGCACCTCCCTTCCCACCATCAACAGACGATTCAACATCCCCCTTCCCCTCAGCCCCTATCCGGGCACCATCAGTCTGTATCTCCCCTAATCCCTCGTGCCCGGAATTGCCTGCCCCATTCCCTCCCACAGCAGGCAAGGGCAGCTTAAAACCACTGTCTCTCAGCGGACTCTGCCCGGGAACGAAAGGGGGCGGCGGACTGGACCCGGGGTGAAAATCCACCAATGGCGACACAGCATACCACGACTTATCCGGAGCAGGGGACGGGGGGAAGCTACCATCCCTCAAATGCACGTGCCCTGCAGCCGTATCCGAAGCAGTGTCCGAAGCAAAACCCCCTCCCAAGCCTCTTGCGCTCCCACCGAACCCAGCAGTGGCAGCAACAGCTGATCCGGCTACTGCTGCTGCTGACCCTCCCTCTTCTGAGTACTGAGTGGAGGAACGGCCTAGCGGCTCTTTGTCTCTGTGGCTGTCTCTGTCCTTCTCCCCGCCGTGACTGCTGTGCCGAATGGCATTACTCAGTGCCTGGACACGAAGGCTCTCCTTCTCCTTCGCCCCACCAGCGCCACCAGCACCACCAGCGCCACCAGCGCCACCAGCCCCACCAGCGCCACCAGCAGCACCAGCACCCGAGCCAGTGCCACCCCCAACCCCTGCGGATGCCCCCGGTCCCAATCCTGTCCCAGCCCCTACCCCTGCGCCACTAGCCGCCCCTGCCCCCGTGCCTGAACCAACCCCATTCGCAAAGCTTAACGACGGCGCCAACACACCTGCGCCTCTGGCTCCCCCCGCCCCACTGGATCCGCCCCCCAGCGCGCCTGCTGCAGCGGGGAGGGGGGAAGGCGCAGCGCCCGCCTGCGCGCTCTCCTCTGCGCTGTCCATCTGCGGCACCAACCGCACGGGCTCCTGGCTTGATCGCGTCCGCGCCATCGGGTTTCCCCCCAGTGGATTCCCCCCACTACCACCTCCGCCTCCCGCCCCTCCGCCATGCCCCCCCGCGGGAGGCGGAAGCAGGTCCCGCTTGGAATTACTCGGGGAAGCCCTGCGCGCACCAGATAAGCCTGCGCCAGTAAAACCTCCCCCTGGAATACCCGGGCTGGTGTAACTCGGGCCAGTAACACCTGAACCCGCGGTAGCCATGGCGGAATAACCTGACTGCCCGTGTGTCCCCGTGCTGCTGCTGCCTCCCCCGCCCCCTCCCCCTCCGCCTCCCGCGCTCCATGCTCCGCTGGGTCCCCCCACTCCGCCGCTGGACTCCCCCGAGGCGGACGGAGGCGCTGCTGTGGGGCTGCCGCGGTCTTCATACTGCCCGGCGGGCAGGCTCGAAAGAAACAACCCGAGACGTTTCAGAGCCGCTGCGTCTGCGCTCCCTTCCCGCCCGCTTTCCCCCTCCCCTCCCCCCTCCCCGTCCCCCTCCCCTTCCGCCTGCTTACCCCCCGGAGACTTGAGTCGCACCGGTTCGTTCGTGGTTTCGTCTACCGTCGCAAACGACTGATCCGATTCTTCCAGCCAAGCCACGATGCGCTGCCGCCCAGGCATGGCGTTGAGATACGATACGGATCCGGCACTGTTCACTGCGCGCGATCCCACGGCCGCGGCATAGTGCTGCTGGTGCTGGTGCAGCTGCTGGTGGTGCTGCATGTGCTGCTGTATCGTCGTCGGTCCGGCGCTGCTCGGCCGATCATCCAAACCTCCCCCTCCGCCACCTGCGCCGCTGCCTGGTCTGATGTCTATACCCGATGGGCCAAACCCTAGCCCCGGGCCAGCCGCCATAATTACCGGCCCCATGTGGCTCTTGCCTCTATCTGTCGCTATAGGAGGTTTTGACGAAGCATCCCGGGAACCCCCGCGACCCGACCCACCTCCTCCGCCGCCATGCGCTGCGGTAATGCCGCCTCCGCCGCCGACTCCGCCAAAGCCTCCGCTGCTGCCTCCTCCGCCGCCGGCGGCGCCGCCGCCACCGCTGATCCCGGTGGCATTTTCTGAGCGAATGCTGCGAATTTGGGCGGCGTGTAACACGGCGACCGACGACATGGCGACGCGGTCGTCGGCGGCCGCCATTTTACTGGCGTATTCGCGTACGCCGGCGTCGCCGACGGGGGAAGATGCGGAAGGTGCGGGCTTCCGCGGGGTGCTTCGCGCGGGCGGCGCAGGCGTCGCATAATCGTCGTTGACATTGTCGTCGTCGCCCGCCTTGGGCCGCGCGAAACAGCAGAACATGATCACTCGCGAATTTCGTTAGCGCCGTAGCTCGATCGCTGCGGGTAACCCTCTTCTTCGCCAGCGGTCGTCGCCAGTGGCTCCTCAATTCGCTGGTGAGCGTCGTTGGCGACACCTAGCCCTACTCTAGTACCTTCGATGAGCACCAAGTCTAACTCGCTGGTTCGGTACCGAGCCTAACTCATGAACAATTTTGGAAAGGCGGGGAAGGGCTGGGAAAGGCGGAAAAGGCTGGCGGAAGGCCGGCGGGAGGCGGAAAACCTATTCCGGCGGGAAAGTAACTCGAAACTTGCTGGTAGGCGAGCAATGACCGGTCTGCACGTGACGTACTCTCCTCGCAACGAGGGACAAGCGCGCAAGAATGGAGTGAGGCGAAATTCTAGAGGGTGGATGATCGTGGTCGGCCAGAACCGAACTGAACCGAACTGGACGGGACTGGAGCGGGCTGGTCGGGGACTGCAGCCAGGAATTGAAGAGCGTCGAAGGCCATTCATTTAATGAGGAAATACGGCTTCATTTAATCGGCAGGAGTAGGGCTCTCGTCGGAGGATACACGGTCGGCGGATATACAGCTGAGAAACCATGAAACGGAGGGAGAACATCGTCTCGTCGTGTGCGTGCGCTGATGACTAAGGGTGTGAACGGTCCGAGCCAGGAACACGCGTCGTGAGCGTCAGATAGACTTCGTAGCACCAGAACCTCTTAATTTTTAGAATCAATCCGGTGTCCTGAAACAACGCAGAGAGCAAGTGCGTGTAGGGGCGCGTGACTCGATGTTAGCTTGGCATCCGCAGGCGCGTGGAGGCCTAGGTTCGCCTGACGGCTCTAGGTATTTGACCTTCAGATAAAGACCACGTGGCCTCAAGGCCTGACACGTCAGACTGGCTCAACCCGCGAAACCTACGCGAGACTGAGAACATACTAGCACCACGTGGCGAGACACGAGGTAAGTCTCCGCTGTGAAGCCAGACAGCAAAAAGAGCTGGCTATCCTTGGAATGCACGAAAATGGTACAACCCATGTGTTAGGGCTAGGAGCCATGGATGTTTTTGAACCAAATGAAGGAGATAGGCTTTGGCTGGACAGGTAAGGAAAGGATGGATGGTTTGGATGGCGCTGGCGGAACAGTGTACCGCAATGAGCGAGGGGTTGGCGGAGGGGAAGAGGCGGGCGCATGTTGAAAGAAGGGCGGAAGGTTTGGTGGGAGGAAGGGGGAGGGGGGAGGAGGGGATAATGTCGAGGGAGGGAGGTGGGGGAAAAATGCTGGCAAACAGGCGGACTGGCGGAAAGTGGGGGACTATTGTGAAGGGAGAGGCAACTGGAGGAATCGAGAGATGACTGGCGGGATGTAGATGTGGCGGAAACGACACTATAGTGAGTATTTCCGATTGCAGGCGGGATTTTTTGGGATTATGGCGAATTGAACTCCTGAAGGCAGCTAAGTATTTATTATTAAGATTTTCAGTCTCGTACAGCTACTTAACCATTCCATCCCAGCCTATGAAATCAGAACTAAAAAGGTTACCAGCAAGAGTGTCTCATATCGGACTCAATACATCTCCCCAATCTATATACACAGGTGAAAACGTTGGGAGCCTTGAATCCAATGAATGCATGACACCATCGGAAGCGGCCTAAGGCATAGCGAATGCTGGTGTATGATCTTGCATGTTCACCAGCCTGGCATATTCACCACCCTTGGCCATGAGCTGTGCATGTGTTCCCACCTGGCATGACAGCATCAAATATAAAAGAGCCCAAAACAAGGACATGATCACCATGTCAACAATGATAAGGCAGCAACATGTTGGATTCTTGGTCAGCATGTGAAGAAAAATGCCATCAAACAGAATAAACAAAATTAAATAAATATATAGATGTGTACGAAATGCTTACATAGATACTTGCACAGCACTCACCTCCGTTATCCTGCCATGAGCCATCACCACAATGCGGTCTGCTGCCTGGATGGTTGACAGCCTGATGCAAATTGCGAGAGAGAGCGGGGTTCATAGATAGAGCACGGAAAAGGGTTCATTCATAGACACGTACACACAGGAAATGTTACAGGACCTCCAGCACAGGGGGGTCAATGAGGTTTGGTGAGTATGAAAGGAGCCCATCCATCAACAATCAGAACGAGCGCACCACTGGCACATGCATGGCATTGTCCAACCAAGAGGGGGAGGCAGCATACACAAACGCAGCCAATGTGGCCAGTCAACCACACAAGGCCAGTCACAACCCTTTTCAACCCATCATGATGTGTGTAATCACACTCACCTGTGTGCAATCACAATGACAGTGCGATCGTGCCGGCCATTCTACCCCCTCTTCATCGCTTCATCCAGTGCGCCCTGCACGTTCCTCTCGCTCTCCACATCCAGCGCGCTCGTCGCCTCATCCAGAATCAATATATTTCACACAACCATTTCCATTCCCCTCTCCACTGCAATCACGCTCACCTGTGTGCTATCACAATGACGGTACGATCATGCCGGCCATTCTTCCCCCTCTTCATCGCCTCATCTAGAGCCCCCTGCACGTTCCTCGCGCTCTCCACATCCAGCGCGCTCGTCGCCTCATCCAGAATCAATATATTTCACACAACCATTTCCATTCCCCTCTCCACTGCAATCACACTCACCTGTGTGCTATCACAATGACGGTACGATCACGCCGGCCGTTCTTCCCCCTCTTCATCGCCTCATCTAGAGCCCCCTGCACGTTCCTCTCGCTCTCCACATCCAGCGCGCTCGTCGCCTCATCCAGAATCAATATATTTCACACGACCATTTCCATTCCCCTCTCCACTGCAATCACGCTCACCTGTGTGCAATCACAATGACGGTACGATCACGCCGGCCGTTCTTCCCCCTCTTCATCGCCTCATCTAGAGCCCCCTGCACGTTCCTCTCACTCTCCACATCCAGCGCACTCGTCGCCTCATCCAGAATCAGTATCTTTGGGTCCCGAACCAGAGCCCGGGCAATCGCGATCCTTTGCTTCTGCCCGCCGCTCAGCCGCGAGTTGTCCACCACTGTTGCGTACCCCTCGGCCAGCTCCGAAACGAAGTCGTGCGCGTTGGCCGCGCAGGCCGCGCGTGTGATCTCCTCGTGGCTCTTTTTCCGGCTGCCCGAGCCGTACGAAATGTTTGCTGCCACGTCTGTGCTGAAGAGACGAGGCTCCTGGCTGACTACCCCCATCTGCCCGCGCAGCCATTTAGTGTCAAACTCCTTTATAGGAACACCGTCCAAAAGAATCTGCACAGGAGAGGAGAAAGAGGAGGAAGGGGGAACGGGTGAATGTGAAACATGTTTGGGGGGAAAGGGGGTCGGGAAACAGGGGAGGGCAGCAGCGTTGGGTGAAAAGGGGGGAGAAACGTGGGTAGGAAAATGGGATGGGAGTGGGAAACAGAGGTTGCTGATCTTTCAAAACTCCTTCTAACCTCTTGAAACCTCTCAGAATTTCTTCTCACCTCTCCTTGTGTGGGCTCGTAGTGCTGCTGCAGCAGCCCCACGAGAGTGCTCTTTCCACTGCCACTCAGCCCCACCAGCGCCACCAACTCGCCTGGATTGATGGTCAGATTCACGTGGGACAGCACAGGAGTCTGCAGGAGGGGCAAGGGGAGAATGGAAGGGTGGACCAAAGCAAGGGGTGAGAAGCGGTCATCTCTTTGCCGCTCAGCCCCACCAGCGACACCAGCTCGCTTGGATTGATGGTCAGATTCACGTGGGACAGCACGGAAGCCTGCAGAAGATGCACGCAAACGGGACAGAGGGATACACTTGCCATAAGAATTCATGAGTTTTCTCCTTGCCCTGTTTGTCGCTCAGCCCCACCAGCGCCACCAGCTCGCCTGTATTGATGGTGAGACTCACGTGGGGCAGAACAAAAGCCTGCAGGAGCAGCAAGATACAGCAGGGGTTTCGGCAGCAGACAGGTTGAGGGGATCTCGCCGACAGGGGCTTTCAGGAGGTGCTAGGGGAGTGTGAAGTGACTTTCAAGAGGATGAACTTTGTTTTGCCCATCACATGCCATTTGCAAGGTTGACACTTTTGAGGGGCCTACAAGTAGACATATTTTAGACGCCTACACAAAGCAATTTTTAAACATCAGGCGGGCTGTTTGCCTGGTAGGAATGATTTCTTTTTCCAGACGCAAAAGAGAAAGAAGGCTCGTCACAACAGAAAAACCATTAAGATCATTATGGAGAGGTAGATTGAAGGAAAGCACGCACCTCAGGACGGGTCGGGTATCGGAAGGACACATCCCGAAACTCTATATTGCCTTGCAGCCATGGCATCTGTACGCCTGCCAGCACGCATGGGGAAAGACATCGGATTAACACACACAGGCATGAGATTGTGGCGTCAATGCATGAACACATGAACGCATGAACTTTTGAGTCGACTCAGAAGACATGGGATTAGCACACACAGACATGAGATTGTGGCGTCAATGCATGAACACATGAACGCATGAAAGCATGAACGCATGGACACTCACAACCCAACCCACCCTGTATGTGTGTGACCTACCCTTGGTCTGTGCGAGCTGTGGCGAGGGAGGCATGTCCAGCAGATGAAAGACACGGATACAGGCGCCCAGGGAGTCCATGAGGGACGCCCAGCGGTCGCCCACCCACCAGGTGGCGTGGTGTGGGGTGGCGTGCACATGAGCCTAGGAATGTGATCTGATATGTGGGGCTAACATTGCCCTGTGCGAGCTCACCTTGTGTCTTGGCGAGCTGTGGCGAGGGAGGCAGGTCTAACAGCTGAAAGACGCGGCTGCAGGCGCCCAGGGAGTCCATGAGGGACGCCCAGTGGTCGCCCACCCACCAGGTGGCGTGCACCACCCACTCGGCGTACAGAATGAACTGTGTCAGCTGCTCTGCTGTGATGGCGCCCGACATCACTGCACTGCCGCCCATGATCAGGGCAAGGACCTGACAGGTGGGTGACATGGGGTTGTGCGCAAAGGAAGGTATGATATGGGCGGAGGGAATGAGCTGCTCTGCTGTGATGGCGCCCGACATCACTGCATTGCCGCCCATGATCAGCGCTAGCACCTGACAGGTGGATGACATGGTGTGGGGTTCTACGCAAAGAAAGGAATTGATATGGGCGGAGGGAGAAGGAACTGCATCAGCTGCTCTGCTGTGGTCGCCCCCGACATCACTGCACTGCCGCCCATGATCAGGGCTACAACCTGGTGGGAGGGGTGAGAGGAGAGGTGGGGAAGGAGGGGTCAGTGGTCGGTGCAAGCACCTAGAGGGCTGTGCGCACTGCAAGGGGCATGGACATGGGTTGTGCACTGCAAGGGGCATGGACATGGGCTGTGCACTGCAAGGGGCATGGACATGGGCTGTGCACTGCAAGGGGCATGGACATGGGCTGTGCACTGCAAGGGGCATGGACATGAGCTGTGCACTGCAAGGGACATGGACATGGGCTGTGCACTGCAGGGAGAAAGCGAGGGAAGGAGGATCAGACACATGATATGGCATGGCATGACATTGCAGGGCACGGCATGACATGGCAAGGCATGGCAAGGCAGTCACGGTATGGCAAGGCACACTGCAGATATGGCCTGTTAGCTCAGCTGGTTAGAGCAACGTAAGCACCTGAAACTGCCTCTGGGGCATAGTGTTGGGTTCAGTTTCTGAAGAGCATGACCGCCTCTGCTGTTAGTTTCCACCTGAAACCGTTCTCTTGTGCTTCTCAAACTCATATGTCATTCTATTCCCTTTCCACTCCTAGCTAGTGAGTCGTTACTTCGTACATATTGTACATATAAACTCTGTAAATGAAGTAAGGTTAGAGAGTCGTGATAATAACGCGAAGGTCACAGGTTAGAGACATGCATGGGCCAGTATTTTGCTCAGCTTTGTTAGCTGATGTAAGAACGAGGGGTTCCGTATAGTTGATTCATGCAGCACGGAATGCATGGCATGGCACAGCACGGAATGGCGGCACGGAACCGCACGGCATGGCGTGGCATGGCATGGCATGGCATGGCATGGCATGACCCATACCTGTGTGGCATTGTAGATGGTGTTGCCGCCAAAGTTCCACATGCCATACGCCACAGAGCGCCTCAGACCCACATGCTGCAGGCGCTGCAACGGCACCTTGTACCTGGTGGGGTGGGAGCCAGTGAGAGAGCGAAAGATTTTCTAGTCGACTCAAAAAGCGACAGCGCCACCTTATACCTGATGGAGTGCGGTACCAAGGAAGAGAAACAAGAGACATTGTCGTTTCCTTTCCACCAGCAGCAATTAGCAGCAGTTGGCAGCACAAAAACAGCCACCGGCATCCAGCAGCACCCTAAAACACTCAGAAGCACCCAGCAGCACCCACCTGTTGACTTCCTGCTGCTCCGTGCCAAAGGTGCGGACCACACGGGCCAGTGAGATGGTCTCCTCTGCCACCTGCAACACCACCGGTGGGTCGAGACGGTTAGGCAGGAAGGCAGTAAGACAGGGCGAAGCGGTAAGGCAGCGAGGCAGTAAGACAGGGAGACTACAGGGAGGGAGGAGCTGGTGAGGCAGAGAGGCAGTAGGGCAGTGCAGTGGAGCAGAGCTAAAGCCACGCGCTCACCTCATTGGCTGATGCAACAGTGTCTTGTATGAGGCGGGCGCTCTCCCTCTGGAACCTGCAAACACACATCAATGGACATCCACACACAACATACACACAGCCCATCCATTGTAAGCACAAGGGCCAGAGTACAAGCCATAAGCAACAATGTTAACAAAATCACCACGCACCAACCCATCAATCAGCCAAGCAGCCAGTCAAGAACACCTGTCAGCCAGCGGTACCTGTCGCATAGCTACCATAGCTGCCAGCAAACCCACCGCACCAGCCAGAGAATCAGCCGTACCTGCCGTAGGCGACGAGGCAGCACCACATGAGGGCACACAGGCCCGCGGAGATGAGCGCCATGCGCCAGGAGAGGCGCAGCAGGAAGCACATGGCGCCCGCGCCCTGCAGCGCGTTGCGCAGCATCACGTTGACATCCCCCGCTGTGCTCTGCGCCACCTGCTGGCAGTCCGCGCCCAGGCGTGACGTCAGGTCGCCTACCGATTCCTTGTCAAAGAAGCTCACGTCCTGGGGGTGTGGGAAGCGGTGGGGAGCAGTGGGGAGCGGTGGGGAGACATGAGGAGGGGTGAGGTACACATGCATTAAGGCAGCAGCACCAGTGAAGGCCTGTGGAAACGGTGGGGCATGTGGTAGGGAAGGGGGAAAGGGAGGAGGAGGGAGCAGGGTGCGCAGCATGACGTTGACGTCCCCCGCTGTGCTCCGCGCCACCTGCTGGCAGTCCGTGCCCAGGCGTGACGTCAGGTCGCCTACTGATTCCTTGTCAAAGAAACTCACGTCCTGGGGGTGAGGGAGGGGGTAACGGGTGAGGGAGTGGACGGAAGAGGGGAAAGGGAGGGGATGGAAGGGGAGGGAAAAAGAGGCTGACCTCACGGCTGTTATTGGTGTGGGGCGGACGGTGGGGGGGATAACAGAAGTCGGCAGTAAGAGCCGGGGGTAAGAGGTGGTGCATGCAATGGTGGGGACGACGGGCATACCTGGTGCATGATTGTTGAAAAGAGCGCCTCTCGCATGCGGCACACCATGCGCATGTTGAGCACCGTGAAGCAGAAGGAGCGCAGCCCGCTGCGTGCCGGTCGGGGAGGGGAGGCGGGAAGGGGAAAAAAAGAAAAGGATCGAGGGAGGAAGGGAGTGAGTGAGTGGGCAATCTGCATACCACGTGACTTTTGAGTCGACTCAAAAGGGAGGAAGGGAGTGAGTGAGTGGGCAAGCGGCATACCACGTGCATGTTGGGAATTGTGAAACAGAACAAGCACGCATCTGCGTCCAATACACATGAATGGATACGACTATATGCGAGTGAATATGAGTGGATACGAGCGCGTCATAGTGCATCTGGTTGCTCCGGACAGCCTCCTGCACAGCCCGCGCAAGCACGCACCTCAAGGCCCAGCAGGCGAGCGTGAGGGCGACGAGCAGCTTGGCGTTGTGCGAGAACTGCGCGCTCATCTTGTTAGATGCCCTCGCGGCGACCATGATATGAATATGAATGCTCACCGTACAGGCTGCATGTCCCACCCACCCACCCAACCTCCCACACACGTGCATACCTGAAGGCCCCGCACGCGAGCGTGAGCGCGACGAGCAGCTTGGCGTTGTGCGCGAACTGCGCGCCCATGTTGTTGGACGCCGCGAAGATTGTCGACGCCAGCAGATGCGGGATCGTCACCTCCGATATCTGCCACGTGGCACAGAGAGTCGAACGGCCAATGCAAATAAAGCAGAGCTACGCATGCACTGTAACATACATTCACGTTTTGCACAATGCCTTATTGCTCATTCCATGTTCCTCATGCCCTATAAATCACATTGCTCGCATCCCATATTCCCCCCCCCACACAGCCACTCACCGCAGCAAGCGACAGGAAGACGAACGCCAGCACCACCAGTGCCTTATCCGGCGCGCAAAATCGCCACAGCTTGCGACCCGCATCCGCCAGGCTCCCCACCCCCTCGGCTTCCGCCGGCTCCGCTCCGCCTTCCCCCTTCCCCTCACCAGCCGCCGCCTCGTGACCCATGTTCTTCCCAGCCGCTTTCCCCTGCCCCTGCGCCTTCTCCGCATCCTCTTCCATGCGCCACCAGCTGCCATACGGCAACGCGGACCGCAGCACCGCCACTACCGCCACCGCCCGTGCTACAGCCCGCAGCGCAACCGCGCGCGCAAGCTCAAGCGCCCCTTCCGCATTTCCCGCTTCTGCAGCAGCAGCAGCAGCTCCGATACCGCCGCCGCCGGCACCAGACTGAGCATTATCTTTCTCATGGGCATCAACATTTCCGTTATCGTCGTAGCTCAGGAGCTGCTGGCCGGACGGAGCGTTTCCATTTTCGAAGTGGCTCCACGCGCTGCTGTCCGCGTCCCACGCCCACGACATCACGTCCGGAAACGGGTACTCGTACGGCCCCACCGCAGGCCCCTGGCCGTTGACTTGACCGTTGAGTTGACCGTTGACTTGGCCGTTGGGCTTGCCGATGACTTGGCCGTTGACCTTGCCGTTAACCTGGCCGTTAAGTAGGCCGTTGACCTTGCCGTTCACCTGGCCGTTAACTTGGCCGTTGACCTTGCCGTTCACCTGGCCGTTAACTTGGCCGTTGAGTTTGCCGTTCAGCTGTCCGTTAACTTGGACGTTGACCTGGCCGTTCACCTGACCATTCACGTTCCGATTCGCGTAGCCATTCACATGGCCACTTACTTTACCGTTCACATAGCCATTCACTCGGCCATTCATCTGGCCATTCTGCCAGCCATTTTCACTGCCATAAGCCTGACCATTAGGACAGCCCTTCGGGCTGCCGTTGATCATCCCGTGCCCCCCGTGATCCGTCCGATCGCCCACCAATCGACGGCTGCCAGGGATCGGGAAAGCCTCCTCCCGTCGCGGCTTGCAATTGGCACGAGCCTGCTCGGATTCTTCCAATTCCCACGTGGAGCCTCCCGTGCCCCCCCTCCCGGGTCCCTTATCATCGCCCAGAGCCCAATCGCGCGGGCTGCTGCCGTCTGCCGTCTCACACACCACCGAGCCCTTCCCGCTCCTGCTGCCTCTCCAGGCCTTAGCGAGATTTTCGCCATACCTGATGCGCCTGCTGGTCCTGGGCTTGCCGCGGATTCTGCCGTTGCTTCCGAGCTTAGAGTGACCGCCGTTGTTTCCGAGCCTCGTGTAGCTGGCATGCGTGGAAACTAGAGTTCTTGGTTCGTCGGTGACAAGGGGAAAGCCGAACCTAGATGAGCTAAAAGTACCAGAAAGGTTCCTTTGAAAACCAGAAAAACGAGGAAAATATGAGCTAGTCTTAGAAATCTGAACTTGAAAGAGGCGAGAAGGTTCTGAAGGAGGCTTGTAAGCTACAGTTTGTCCGCCATATAAAGTAGGCGAACGAGATGCGACGCTGGAATTTATGTCAATGGCTAGTTTAGAAGAGGCGTATTGACGAGCTTCCGTTGGAGTCCCGGGTATGCCGGAATATACTGATGGGTTGCCTTTTCCATGCCTCAGTGCTAATCCGTAAGTCGTTGCTGGTGAGTGCCATGATGCGGTGTAAGACACCATATGCGAGACTGAATTCGACTGTAACGAGAACGGACCGAACGCCGCTGAATTGCACGCGCCGATCAGTCGTTTCTTGCAAGTTCTTTTGTCGTGGGAAGTGGAGCGGAACGCTTGCGATAGACACCTCAAAAAACGGCTCAGGACGACGGCAATGATGGTGGAAGGTAATTATTAAGGTTCGCTACCCCTCCGCGAAGCACGGAACGTGGATGTAGAGGACAGCGGCCATGACAGTCTCGATAGCCATAACTTTGCAGTGACTGAAATCTACCGAGAGAGTCAAACAGCAAATCCTAGCTTCACGAAGATAGCGCAGAAGGGAAGTCAACAACAGCTGAATCGGTAAAAAGGCTAGGGAAGGCAATGAGCGTTCGAATATGGAAAGATAGCTCGCCTGCTCGCAATAAGAACTGCTGGTGTTGTTGGTGTGGTGTGCGCTTGCTTATTCACTGCCTGGCCTATGCCTCGGAAAAGTGATCAAGGCAACCCAGGAGAGGTAGACGAGGTGGAATGGGAGCGACAACTTTCAAGGGCGAAGTAGCCGTTAGACCTTGGGAATGCCTTGCCTGTGGGCTTCCTCACTGCCTGGTTTGCGGTGCCGAGCCAACGCGTCGACAGCGACAAGGCCTGGCCCGAGCCTTTGCAGAGATTGGTGACAGGAGGTTTTGGCGTCGTGTCATGCATGGCGGGGAAGTGGCTCATCCGTCACATCAAGGGTCACTCGACTCGCGTGTGATTGATCGAGAAAAGCTACTGTAGTTACCATTTCGGTCGCTAACGCTGGGAGCGTGTCAAATTGTGTGGAGGGGGATTCTTTGATCGCGTCGCATCGCGAAGCTTTTCGCGCAGCCCCAACCAATGGCGTCCACCGTGCTACAGTAACTCTGGAACACCTGGTGGCTTGGGAGAAAGGCATGGGTTTGAGGTTGGTTGGGATAGATGATGGTGGTTGGTGAAGGCTTTCTGGGGTGTATGGTAAAGATGCCTTGCCGTGCGTCAGAAGCTGGCTTTACGTCGTCATGGCACGCGGCGAACCGAACCGAAGCATCTCTTTCCACGCATGCAGATTCAGGTAGCTTCGACATGGCGTCCTCATCAGAAGCACGTGGTGAGTTCAATCTGTACAGTACTCGTGAAACTGTCTTTCCACACAAAGATCCTGTGTTACACGAGACTTCAATTTTCCAAAAGCCTAGTGTAAAAATCCGCCAGTGCATCAAAATGTTAAGAGGCACATTTAACAACCAACGACATGGCAGCGCATTTGGCCACTTCACTCTTGCATGTCTTGCAAAACGTTGTCGGCGCTGTATCTGTGTGCTCTGTCACCGTAGCGACACCACGGTTCACCAGAATTGCAACTTCAGGCATTGCCATTGCAGATGTACGCAGAATGTGGCAGCTCTAACAGCAAGTGCAACGAGTCTTGTGGTTGTTCCCGATCTTTCCACCACCAGCAGCAGCAGCCACAGGCCCCACAGCTGGCACAGCCTTTGCTGTTGTGTTGCCGCAGCAGCACGGACCACATATGTTCCCACAGCCGCTACCGTTGCCGCCGCTACGGCAGTAACCACAGTGGCAACAGCTGGTGTAGTGGCAGCATGACGTCAGCGGTGTTAGTAGTGATTGCTGCTGCAGTAGCGACAGATGCGTAGCGAAACCCAGTGGTTGGAGAACCCTCTCAATCACCCATACCATGCTTCAACCACACCACGTTTCCACCCATACCATGCTTCAACCATACAACGTTTCCACCCATACCATGCTTCAACCATACCACGTTTCCACCTATACCATGCTTCAACCATACCACGTTTCGACCCATACCATGCTTCAACCATACCACGTTTCCACCCATACCATGCTTCAACCATACCACGTTTCCACCCATACCATGCTTCAACCATACCACGTTTCCACCTATACCATGCTTCAACCATACCACGTTTCCACCCATACCATGCTTCAACCATACCACGTTTCCACCCATACCATGCTTCAACCATACCACGTTTCCACCCATACCATGTTTCCCACCCGTACCCTGTTTCCCAAAATTCAATGTTTCCCACTCATACCCTCTTTCCAACCCATACCCTGTTACCAACCCATAACCTGTTACCTACCCATACCATCCCATATGCCCCACCCATTCCATGCTTCCCACACATACAATTTGGGCTTCCGCAGCAAGCGCACGAACGAGGCAAAGCTCGTAGCTACAACCACATGTGTCCCACCCATTCCATGCTTCCAGGCCATAAAACCTGGGCTTCCACAGTAAAGGTATGAGACAAAATCTGCACCGTTATGCCCTGCAGGTTGCTGTGTCAAGTGAGCAAAAGAGAACAGAATCATCAAACTTGCTGTGGTGCACGAACCCTTCACTGTATGCTCCAGGAAAACATGAGATAGCTGGTAACACGAATCAACAGCAAGCAAACAGAACAGCTTTCCTCGTCAAGTGATACAGTTGGCACGCGCATTGCTGACCCTGCTGGCCCTGCTAGCGCGGCTGGCACGGCTGGCGCTGCTGCTGTTGCTGTGAGCGCTGAGCTTGCTGTGAACGAAGCCAATCCCATGAATGCCAGACCCACCAGCACCACTGTCGCCATTGCCATTACAGCAGCAGCAGCAGCCATTGCCATTGCCATTGCCATTGCTGTTTCCGTTGACGTTGCCATTGCCTTTGCTGTTGACATTGATGTTACCGTTGCCGCTGCCACAGCAGCAGCAGTAGCAGCAGCCATTGCCATAGCCGTTCCCGTTCCCATCACCGTTACCATTGTCGTTGCCGTTACCGTTGCTGTTGACATTAATGTTGTTGTCACCGTTACCGTTGCCATTGCCATTGCCACTGCCACAGCAACAGAAGCAGCAGCAGCCATTGCCATTGCCGTTCCCGTTCCCGTCACCATTGCCATTGCCATTGCCGTTTCCGTTGCCATCGCCATTGTTGTTGACATTGATGTTGTTACTGTTGCCATTGCCATTGCCGTTGCCACAGAAGCAGCAGCAGCAGCCATTGCCATTGCCGTTTCCATTGCCGTTGCTGTTGACATTAATGTTGTTACCGTTGCCATTGCTACAGCAGCAGCAGCAGCAGCAGCAGCAGCCATTGCCATCGCCGTTTCCATTCCCATCACCATTTCCATTGCCGTTTCTATTCCCATCACCATTTCCATTGCCGTTTCCGTTGCCGTTTCCATTGCCATTGCTGTTGACATTGATGTTGTTGTTACCGTTGCCATTGCCACAGCAGCAGCAGCAGCAGCAGCCATTGCCATTGCCGTTTCCGTTCCCATCGCCATTTCCATTGCCGATTCCGTTTCCGTTACCGTTACCGTTTCCGTTGCCGTTGCTGTTGACATTGATTTTGTTGTTACCGTTGCCGTTGCCATTGCCGTTGCCACAGCAGCAGCAGCAGCAGCAGCAGCAGCAGCAGCCATTGCCATTCCCGTTCCCACCACCGTTGCCATTGCCATTGCCATTGCCATTGCCGTTGCCGTTGCCATTGAGATAGACATTGTTGTTATTGTTACCGTTGCCATTGCCGTTACTGCAACCGTTCCCATTGCCATTACCGTTGCCATTGCCACAGCAGCAGCAGCAGCAACCATTGCCGTTACCGTCGCCGTTGCCATGGCCGTTACCGTCGCCGTTGCCATTTCCGTTTCCGTTGCCATCGTCATTGTTGTTGACATTGATGTTGTTACTGTTGCCATTGCCATTGCCGTTGCCACAGCAGCAGCAGCAGCAGCAGCAGCAGCCATTGCCATTGCCATTTCCGTTGCCATTTCCATTGCCGTTGCTGTTGACATTAATGTTGTTGTTACCGTTGCCATTGCCACAGCAGCAGCAGCAGCAGCAGCAGAGGCCATTGCCATTGCAGTTTCCGTTCCCATCACCATTTCCATTGCCGTTGCCATTGCCATTTCCGTTGCCATTTCCATTGCCGTTGCTGTTGACATTAATGTTGTTGTTACCGTTGCCATTGTCACAGCAGCAGCAGCAGCAGCAGCAGCAGCAGCAGCAGCAGCAGCAGCAGCAGCAGCAGCAGCAGCAGCAGCAGCAGCAGCAGCAGCAGCAGCAGCAGCAGCAGCAGCAGCCATTGCCATTGCCGTTTCCGTTCTCATCACCATTTCCATTGCCGTTCCCATTGCCGTTCCCGTTGCCGTTTCCGTTGCCGATGCCGTTGCTGTTGACATTGATGTTGTTGTTACCGTTGCCGTTGCCATTGCCGTTGCCACAGCAGCAGCAGCAGCAGCAGCAGCCATTGCCATTCCCGTTCCCATCACCGTTGCCATTGCCATTGCCGTTGCCGTTGCCGTTGCCATTGAGATACACATTGTTGTTATTGTTACCGTTGCCCTTGCCGTTACTGCAACCGTTCCCATTGCCATTACCGTTGCTATTGCCACAGCAGCAGCAGCAGCAACCATTGCCGTTACCGTCGCCGTTGCCATTTCCGTTTCCGATGCCACCGTCCCCACCACCATCGCCATTGCCCCCATCACCTCCGAGCATGTGGAGCCACGATGCCACATGCGACCAGATGCCACCAATGACGCTGCTGCTCCCATCGCCATCCCCGCCATTGCCGTCACTGTTGCCATCGCCATTAGACCCATCCCCACCACCATTGCCACTGCCACAGCCACAGTCAGAACAGCAGCTACAGCCTTCCCCAGAAGGAGGGGAAGGTGGGGGTGGGGGAGGGCTCATCCCTCCATCTCCACCAAAGCTGGTGGCAGTCTGAAGAGAGGCGAGGGGGTCACAGACAAGGGCTCTGGAGAGGTGGAGCTGAGCAGGCTGCGATGCCTGAAAACGAGCGATTGGGTTCCCATGGCGTCGCTCGCAGCTTCAGATACTGTGGCTTCACTTGTCGTCCCAGCTGTCATTGCCGACTTGTCATGAGAGGCCACGGCCAGAGACGTCCCTGCCAGTGACGAATGCGAGGTTCAGAGGCATGCGAGGGATAAGAAGGATGAAAGCAAGGTTGGGAATAGAATAGGCGACTCGGACACAGGCGCGGAAAGCTAAGACACGATGATACTTTCAACAGGTGGTGTACGAGACTGACAGGCGAAATAAGGAGTGTTGGAGCTTATAAGCAAATGGACAGATGTGCAATTACATTTGAAAAAAATAGTTCTGGCCGAGACAATGGTTAGATGTGAATGGGATGAGCTTACCTGAGAGGATGCGTGAAAGCAACCACCGAAAACAGCCAGACGAGGCGCAGAGGCAGGTTGGAAGATGCAGCGGTAGCCATGGCGGTTCTTTGAATTTAAGAGATAGCTCAGAATGATTCTAAGCTGGAATTTGAATCTTGCACAGCTTTCTCTTTGGTTCGAATGCCAGCTGAGCTGATCTGTACTAAATGAGGACCGAATCCGTCAATTTGTAATCGAAGAGACCAACTCCAGATTCACAGAGTTCGCTTTCGAAAATCTTAAAGACGCGGTTCCGCAGCAGCAGCGATTCCATTGACAAGCAGATCCGCGCGGCTGCGGTCACGTCATCCCGAAGAATATGGTCGCAAGGTTCCACGAGACAGAACGCCATGGCGGACCTCCACGCATCACGGCGTCTAGTCATGGCGTCTCGTCGTGGCGTCTCGTCACGTCACGATCTGTCAGGTAACCAGGAATTCTTTGAAGAATTGAAGCGATATAATCTGACCTTCATCTCGTTCTGCTTCCGTCACTCTCGCTCTACTTGGGAGGAACAGTCGCGTCATCCTGGAGAGCCGGATTCTCGTCTAACTACACGAGTCTGTGATTGGGTCCCCGAAAACGCCAACAGCACTGCAACTGCACTGATACTGCGTGCTAAAGATGCGTATACAGCAAGTTTGACGTTGACTGCTCCTGAGCCTTAGACCCCTGCAGTCACATCTAACAGCTTATCACCTCCTAATAACCGTTGACTAACAAAACAGATTCCTTGAAAAGGTCAACATCATTTTGAAGAACCGTGGAGAATATTATCCGTGAAGGCGGGAATGACCGTCTAAAGGATGAAGGAAGACAGGACGGCAGCCGGATTCCTGGGTTCTGCTTCCTACAAACGCAGCAAACGTAGAAAAAAGCAGGATTCCAGCAGGAATCTGGAGGAGAAAGGACCAGGACAGGACCCTGGAGGAGGGGAAAGCAGATATGGCGGTTGGCGAGAGGCTACACTGCACACTGAAAGATGGAGCCTCGAAGTTGCGCACTTTCACGAAACGGAGGGTGATAGTGGTAACGCACAGCTCCAGCGGGTAATTGTACCAATTACGTGGCAATCCCGCGCTTTTCAGCAGGATTTTCCAGCCTGACGAAGTCGTACATTCCGCGAGGGCCTTCGCCTCTGGAGACTTTTTGACGAATAGAAGAACCACGCGAAAATGTGTTTCTCCAGGTGATGTACTCCGCGAACCTCCAAGTCGCAAGCTCGCACGACGCTCCACCGCAATTGGTTTGAAGTTTCATCCCACCAACCAGCTCCAGACTGAAGTCGCAAAAACGTCGCAAAAGCATCTATACGAAGCGTTACTGCGTCGCTTAAAATTCGCCCCTCCTGTCGCGACCCTTGGGATTAGTTCGGTGGTTGGTTTGTCATCAGCTATTCCCCAACTTACCCTATTTCAGCTCTCAGCCTGAGTTTTGTGCCAACCATCCATGGCTGCCTGAACAAACCAGTAATAGTTTCATTTGTGATATTCTTGTGCTTCTCTGGCTGCGCAGCCTTCCGTGCTCCTGATGAGACTATAATCGAGTTGTTTTTTCAACACAATATCTAGCTGCCAAGGTGGCTCTTTTTTTACTGTGAAACACAGTTTCACCTCGCGTCGCCATCTGAAAGTTAGTGGCTACTTTACCGACCTCGTTGCTTCGCGTTTTCTCATCAAGCATCAGGGCTCCGAGCGTCGTACCTTCAATTCTTCTCATTAAGCTTTCTGTTTCAGCAATGTCCGAGATACGCATGCACCTGCTTTGTTCAATACCAAGTAGACGGCTTGGCTTCCCTTTGTTCCACCAGTCTCAACCGCATCGGACCGCTCAGCATTGACACTTCCATGCTGCGCCTCTCCCAGCAAGCTCTAGCGCGCACCCGCTTCCAGTCTGTACAAGCTCGAACTAGGTTTTCATGTCGAAGCGAGCAGTAGTCGTGTTCTGACACGTCTCAAAGCAGGCTCGAGTTAGGGTTTCATGTCGACGCGTAATGAGCAGGAGCTTATTTTGGGCCTGGGGATATCGAGAGGCTCCGATGTCCTCATATCGTACAGTCCTCTGAAAGGAGAATTCGACGATTTCCTCCTTGAAGCGGCGAAGAAGGTTCCGAAGCACGCGCGATGGTTCTCATTGGTAGGTTCGCTGATTGACGCGTTGGTAGGTTCATGTGCTTTCTAACTCGTATATCTGCAAGAGGTCGCTGTTTCCGGAACCTCCCCCCACCTCCCCCCCCCCCCCCCCCCCACCCCCCAGTAAGTGCCAGTACGTTGTAGCTTCGGAGTAGATTAAAACTTAGGGCTTGCGGCTCATCTTGAGGTTGTCGGACTCCCATTTATGTTACCACCGCCTCTGACGTCGTGAACTTTTTTTTTTTTTTTTTTTTTTTTTTTCCTTCTTTTGCCGTTTGACCTTGATTGACTTATTTGACCGTCCAGAAAGTTCGTCAGCGTGTCTTCGGAACACCTCACAGAATCAAGAGAGGTCAATCTAGCTCCTGCACAAGCGAACCATCTGCACGCTGGCCGCGTACGAGTGATCCAGCTCCTCCATTTTTCACCTCCTTTCCCTCCCTTCCATGTTTTCCCCTCCATTCCCCTCCTTCCCTCCTTTCCTTTCCCCCTATTCCCCCCAGAGCTGGGACCAGGTGATGCTGATATTCCTAGTTCATAAAGACACCATCTGCACGCTAGCGGCGCACGAGTGCCTGGGCCGATCCCAGGCGCGGTACCACCTGGAAAATCTCCTGGAGGACTTTCGCGCGCACGAGCGCGGGGGGGTGCTATCCTTCTCCGCGCACCAGCGCCTCGAGCGGAAGCTCCAGGCGGTAGTTTCCGCCAACAAGGGCGTCGTTCCGCCGCGCGTCGTGCTGTACCTGTACCCGGGCGCGCCTAAGAAGTTCTTAACTAAGGAGGATCAAGAGCCGGAGTATATTAAGCCGGAGGGAAAAACGCGGCTACAGAAGGCGTTAGAAGAATTCGACGAAGATGATGATTTTGTGTTCTCGACCGAGCATAAGGAAGCCATAGCGGCCGCGGCAGCGGCGGCGGCGGGTGCGGGGAGAGAAGGGGGAGGCGGAGGGGGGAAGCGCGGAGGTCTGCCGCCGTTAGCAGGAAAGGGAAGGAAAGGTGGGGGAGCGGGAGCAGGCGGGGCAGGGGGAGGGAAAGCAGCGCCGCCAGTTTCTGTGTCGCAGCGGTTTTCAAGAGAGCTATGGCGATTAAAGAACCCCACAGACGCCTGGCATGGCGCGTACCCGTACCTAAGTGAAGCCCTCACCTCGGCCGTGCCTGACCCAAAGTCGTCAAAGCAACAAAAAACGAAACGCGGGGCGTCCGCGTTAGCAGTCGCCGCAGCGTCAGCGAAAGCAGCCAAGGGGCGGCGGCTTTCGTCGTCATCCGACCCAGGCCTGAACGACCCGCCTAGCCCGAGGTTCGGGTGGGGCGGCGGGGGTATTTCCGACGGATCCCTATGGCTCTCGGGTTTACAAGGCCGAATGAGCCCATCCCTATCCATGGACTTTTCCCAAATGGGGGCACCGGAGGGGCCGGGGAGTGTGCTACAAGCGGGGTTGAACCTCATGTTCGATGCGTCTATAGGGATAACGTCGGAGTATGCGGCTATGAGGAGCCGTAGCACGTGGTCCGTGCAGCTAACGAGGGTTTCTGCGGAGAGTAGTAACAACTGGGAGGTGGGGTTTGGGGAGCTTAGACGTTGCGCGGCCGCGGGCGGGGTTGTGGGGATCGCGGTTGTGGGGAGTAAAGGGGAGGGGAGCAAGGGGGAGGGGGGGAAGGGGGAGCGGGGGGAGCGGCCGAGTTCTCGCGGGGGGAAGGGGGAGGGGCGGAGTAGCAAGAGCAGCAGCGCGAAGGAGGGTGGGGGAGGTAGTGCAAGAGAGGGTGGTACCAGCAGCAGCAGCAGCAGCAGCACGAGAAAGTCGGGGGCAATGACGGGGATAGTGACTCGGAAGAAGGACGGTACTCATAGTGTGATGATTGCGCGGGGCGGCAGCGGGTCAGCAGTGGACCTTAAGAGCAGAAAGCACGACATAGGAGGTGCAAAAGCTGGAGGAGGAGGCGGGGAAGGGACGGAAGGAGGGGCACAAGAGGGCGCGGAGCCGCAAAAAGAGGGTGAGGCTCCGAAAGAAGGGGGCGAGAGGAAAGGCAGGGAGAAAATCAAAGGGCATATTCAGGCCCGAGCGCCCTCAGGGTTATCCTGGGAGGACGAGATTGCATCCCAGCTAGCGGCAGTGGGCGTTAGAGTAGCCCCTAGCAGGACTGGCGACGACAGTAGTAGCACCGACGATGACGATGACAAGAAGAGCAAGGACGGGCGGAAATCCGGGATCGACCAATCGCCGCGCGCCGTGTCAGCGGTGTACGGGTCGCAGGCGAGCAGCATGGGGGCGAGGAAACCCAAGGGGCCGACGACGTCAGTGTTTGAGAGGAAACGGCCGGAGTATACCCGGTCCCCGTCCGACCTGCACAGTGACCATGGGAGGGCGAGCAGCGGAGGAAGTGTGGGTCGGGCGTCTGGACTGGCCGGGCTGGGGCGGCTTGCGAGGGGGTTAAAGAAGACGTTTAACATTCAGGGCGATCAGCATGCGAGCTGAGGGGGGGAGGTTCGCTCTTAACAAGAATGGGCGCTCAACAAGATTGGGCTTAGTGCAGACAGTCAGTGGAAGGCGGAAAAGGGAGGGGAGGACGGGGAGGGGAGGTCGAAAGGCCGGAGCCGGCCAGGCCAGGGGGCAGACGTCATTGTCTGCCTTGTCTAGCAATCTGTGCGGCCTGAGTCAGGTCTCGCTTGTCTCCTTTCTGTTTTATAGGCGCCTCAAAAATAGACCGTCTTGTCTGCATTGCCGGGCATTGTGTGCGGCCCGCGTGCCAGCTGCGAGGGGGAGCTTAGCACCACCACGCTAGGGAAAGTTGATGGGGATGCTCGGATATTCATGAGTAGCAAGAGGGACAGACCGTGGCAATGGGCCCAGAAGCAGGGTGTGCCTATGAGGCTGACTACACTTGGGTCGATGATGGGCCGATGCAGCAGTGAGCTCAGAGCCTTCTTCTTAGGCGCGTCTAAAACAGTCAGGGCATGTCAGTGGCACAGGAATGTGACTTACCCCCTGTAAGCATGGGCATGTTTCTGATTAACCCTAATAATCACAGTAGGTTTGGGAGCCCTGACTAACAGCTGTGGTTATTAGGGGTTGGGGGTGGAGGGGGCCTGGGAGGAGGGGAGCAGGGGGAAGGGATGGTTGATGGGAAGAGGGTGGGTGGGTAGGGTAAAGGGAGGGTGAGGATGAGGGGGATTTAGGTAGAAAGAAGGCTAGTGATATCCAATATAGTGTCTCCTGGTCTGAAGGAGGCAAGTCTGACAATGACAGGTGCAGGGGTGCAGGATCAGTACTGCACAGGGACTGATTGATGATGAGGTTTTCGTAGCTTACTAATTATTCGCGGTGCGCTCATCGTGTCTGCCTCAGCTGTAGGCTTAGGGAATTCGTTGGCTGGCAAAATCAGCTAAGCATCGTCTGTTTCTGCTTCTATCTTGCTACAGGGTCGTAATTTTGTAAGGGAATACCTGGTACCAGCTTGAGCTGCTAGTTGGAAAAGAAAAATGTGAAGGGACCCCATTAATATGGGTGGTTTGTATGTGGTTGAAGCACTGTACCGTATGACCATCTGAAAGTCTGCAAAAAGAATGTAGAATCCGCTTGTTTCATCTCCATCCAAGATTACTCACCCCCTCCCGCCCCACCTCTCCTGGGTGGCTCGCTGCTCGGGGGTGTGTGTGTGTGACCTGACCTTCCTTACTGCTCGGGTGTGTGTGTCCTTCCCAGCTGCGGGTGTGTCCTTGGCTGCTCGGATAAGTGTGTGTCTTCCTGGCTGTAGTGGTCTGAAGCAAGTCTCCGTTCGGTGCCGCACCTTGCTCGACCACGACAGCCTGTCACTCATGCATGAGGATGATGCAATAGTTTCGAGATCTTCAACAATCAGGAAAAGAGGTACACCAGATGTTCGTTTCGGTAGACCTTCATGGGGCCGTGGACTGAAGCCTTCGTCGACACAGACATGTGAACACAATTGTATCATGTTTTACTCCGATATGGCACTTACTCATTACGACCAAAGATGGTGTTTTTATTTTTGTCTATTGAAATAACATATCCCTAAAAAAAATCCATAATTGCACACACTCCAGGGTTCATTTATGTACTTGCACTCCCAAAATCTATTTAAATATGAAATATGCAATTGGGCTGATTTATAAAACAAATATCTTGTTCTATTGGTTGGCAGCTAAATATGAGTATGAAACAAGTAATTATTGCATATATTTATATTTACATACTCTAAAAAAACTGGAGCCTAAATAACGAGTTGAGAGAACATCAATAAGACCAAACTTGATGGTCACGTTGGTAAGCATCCAACGGCAAAATCTAATCCTCAAGATGAGTAACATGTAAAGTATATTTATATACTCTAAAAAAACTGGAGCCTAAATAACGAATTGAGAGAACATCAATAAGACCAAACTTGATGGTCACGTTCGTAAGCATCCAACGGCAAAATCTAATCCTCAAGATGAGTAACATGTAAAGTAAGGGGAAATTGAAATCAAGGCAATGCAGTTTATGACTTCTAAGCTCGGAGGTAGAAATTTCAAAAAGATTGTAGCGTAGGAGGTATGGTGAATACCTCATTGCATCATAACCTTACTCAGGTTATAACTACTACGGCCTAGGGCGTTTTCCCAATCATCCTGTGTTTTAGGGGGTTTTGACCAAAACATTTCACTTTCGAGCGCCGGTAGCACCCGGTAGCGCGGGCAAAAAAAAAAACCCCATCGCGACAGCATGCCATTCGGAAGCCTCAACCCTAAAATTTTAGGGTTGAGGCTCCCGAATAACATGCTTTCGCGATGGGGTTTATTTTTTTCCTTGCCCGCGGTCACCTTGCTGACTCGATTGCACTGCCAGCTGACGCTGGCAGTGCAATATATTTTCCAACAGATCTCACAGTGCTGACAAGCTCATATCGACCTTGAATCGAGGCCAATCATCCAGAACAATGGGTGTAAATTCTGAAGATTCTGAGCTGCTCGAGATTCTGAGCACAACGCGGCACTTGTGAATCTTGGCAGGCATAATCAACCCGTGGCTTCTGTTTTTACCCTACCACATGGGGTTGGGGGAGGGGACACCCTACCACATGGCGCCCTCCTCTCCCTTCTCGTCTTTCGTTTCTTGTCTTGTACGACAGTTGTTTTGGTTTTTATGGTCTATGCCACTTCAGGATTGCAAGTCGCGCACCGCGCCAATTTTGCTAAGAAATCAGAAAACTCGGTAATGAGAGCCTTCATCAGAGGGTACTCACCCTCATCTCGGTGCTTAGATAATGAGAAACCCATGAAATGACTAACGTCATGCTAGCCATAGAATCCTAGCTGAACGGACATATTTTGTTGGCTTCCAGAACACTTTCCTTAAATAGAGTCGCAAGTATCCCAGAATGTAGTGGTAATGGTGAAAATGCCCCGGTTTAAAAGCAAGACCTGAAGTAACCGATGGCTTCCCAGAATGCCAAATTCCTTCCCGATGGCTTACTCATGTTTTGTACGTGCTTTGTAACTCAATACTTCTGGGGAAATTGATGAGGAAAATAAGAAATACTCTATGAAATTCACAAGGCGCAGTTTCACGGCTGGCTTGAACTCCATCTGGGGCTCCTAGTTGCGTCCTTTCCTGCCTCTCTTTCCTGCTGCAGTAGCAACTCACATTTCTTCTCTCCTAGTTCTTCAATATCTCCAATTGATAATCTGGAGCCACCACGTCAGTGCACGGCACACGACTGGAAAAGACAATGGGTACTCGAGCAGTTTTGATTGGCAGGTTCGCCGACTGTCATCACGACGACGCGTCGTGGCAGCTCCAACTCCGCCTTCGTTATGAAAGCATTTTGCTTCGTGACACTTTCCTCCATTCACCGCCCACTCCGCGTTCGCTACGACGCGGCGATTGTTACTTATCATCTCTTCGACGCCGCGATTCTCGTTTAGCGTCAGACACGCAGACTGCTAGGCGAAATGATTTCAGCTGTCCCCCTTACGCGGATCATGGCGGACGACCACAAGCTCAGAGCCCCTCCACCCGCCGCCTTCTATCCCGGCAATGTCGCCGCCAACTCCGCCGTTACCGCAGCGGATCACCCCGACGCAATGCCTCGGACCGCTGAGGAACAGCCCCCCGCGGCGCACGGCGATTTTACAAGCAGCCCGCGGCCTGCTGATCCGTGCAGACTGACGCTCAACTCGCGGCATCATCACCCCCAGCTACTTATTCAGCTCGATCGCCTCCAACAAGAGATCGAGGCGCACGGCGGCCATGCCGTTCTCGAGCTCGTCCCCGCTACGAGTAGTGAGACCCTGTCCAGCGATAGAGAGCGGGCGACTCAGCATCGGATGCTCTTATCGCCGGATAGTCCACCTGCTGCTCTTGATACTTCTCCCGGTGCTACTGCAGCAGCAGCTTCTGCTGGTGCTTGTACTACCCTTTCCGGTAATAGTCCTAGCACTCTGCTGCCGCCGAAGTCGCCGGCGGGGATTTGGAGAGGCCATGGGTTCAGACAGTCCCAGCGACCGCGCCAGCTCGTCAGACCGCCCTCCGTTCCGGCGCGGCTTGACAGCATGGCGGTTAGATTCACCGTGGGCCGCGGCGACGGTTATCCTGCTTCTCAAAGTACCTCCGCCGCGCCGCGGATGCGGATCGAGTCGCCCCGAAGCACCCCGCAAGTCACGCCAATCGTTTCCAGCGAATCAGAGCCTGAAATGGATGATAGCGCCCTAAACGCCGAGAAAACAGGCAGTGCAGTCGGTCCTCCGAGCCGGCCGTCGCCGCACGCCGTGGCAATTCACTCCCACGCCGCCATTTCGGCGCGACGGCACCTCTCCGTACGACCATTCCGCTCGTCGTCGAACATCGATTTGCCCGAGATGGCTATTGCAGATTCGCCTCACATTAACACATATAGCAGGCCGACTTGGAGCTTCAATACTGTTCAAATGGACATGAGCCCTTCAACAACAACTGCCGTTGCTGCTGCTGTTTCGATGTCCAGTCCTCATGCTCCGCTGCCCGCGTCGCCAGCAACGCCTCGGAGATATGCGCAGCGCGTGCTCGTCCAGACTCGGGATTTTAAATCTGTGCGTGGTCCGCGAACTTCGCAGCCGCCGCCGCCTGGTGGCGTCGTTTCGCCTCGCGGAGAGCAAGGTTTTCACGATAAACCGAGTCCCCGCAGCAGCAACATTTCGCATAACCTCAAGAATTTAAAACAGGGCTACCCATATTCTACCGTGACGCACGGTGAAGCAGCGAAAGGAGCGGTGCGTGTCTCTCACAGGAGCGCAAAGTCCGTTGGTGGCGACTACAGCGATCTAACCTCGAGTACTAATGGTTTCCTGGGAACGTCAGAAATTAAGAAACTCGCGGGTGCTGTGGGGCGAAGCGCATCAGATGCTGACGACAACACATACACAACGTACTTTTGCGAAGAATTTCGCAGCAGAGCAGCTCCCTCTCACGCTTCCGTGGGAAACATGAAGCTCCTCGTGCATGCGAACTCCAGCGGCGAAACCTGGGAACGAAGGACTGTTTCGCCTGGCACCAATGACGGCCCCACAGTTCCAGCTCCTTCCCCACATCAGCCAATCAACCACAGCACATCTGGAAGCAGCTTCGGCCAAAAGGCGGATTCTGTTGCGTGCTCACCACGTCAGCTACAGCTACGAGAGCGGATTTTGGGCATCCGATACAGTTGCGTGAGGGATAAGTTCCACATCAGCAAGGAGAAGATCGGCGAAGGAGGTAGTGGCGAAATCAGGAAATGTCTGGAATGGAGCACTGGAACAGTGTTTGCTTGCAAGACCATTCAAAAATCAAATATCAAGGTAAGCAATATACCACTACTTGAAATACAAGAGGGCACTGATCCTTGTAACATCTATTGTACGCTTCGGGTCCATTTTGACAGACTTCATCCTGCTGCCTGTGTCATTGTTGATGCAGACAAAAAGTGAGGTATCTGATTTACGCACAGAGGTTCTCCTCATGGACCTTCTAAAGACGCATTACGGAATCGTGCAAGTGCACGACGTGTTTGAGGACCACAAGGTACGTGCAATTCCTTCTCCCACAATGTTTCTTTCAAGCTACACTTCCTGCATTTCCACATATTCTTTCCAGACACCATGTTACACATACACCCTCATCAGCTTTGTCGATCCCTTTTTCCCCGGCCCTTCACTACTCTTCCACTCCCTCTCATCCAGGCCGTTCATCTCGTCATGGAACTCTGCAACGGCGGAGATCTTTTTGACTTCATACAGAGCGCCCCCAAGGGTCGTCTCACTGAGCAACAAGCAGCATCCGTGATGAGACAGCTGCTGAATGCTCTCCACCACTGCCACTCCCTCGGTGTGCTTCACCGCGATGTGAAGCCTGAAAACATCCTCCTGTGCGACCGGATGCCCCTTCAATCAGGCAACGGAGACGTGAGGATCAAGCTCAGTGACTTTGGAGTGGCAGGATTCCTCGATGAGGGTAAGGACCTACCTTCATACATGGTCAGATTTGTGCACTTTCTTTGTTCTCTTTCTCGCTCCTATTCTACTCGGATCCAGCACTTGTATGTGCACATTCTGACCCTGTTCTCCCCCTCCTTCCACCTAATTTTTGTTTCCAGATGGCGTATGCACGGACACCACAGGCACATCAGAGTACATGGCTCCAGAGGTGGCCATGAAAGCACCCTACAATGCCAAGGCGGACGTCTGGAGCGCTGGTGTCGTGCTGCACGCCATGCTGGCTGGCGCTCTCCCCTGCTGGGCGGCGCTACCCGACGAGTTCAGCGAGCAAGCTGAAAGAGCGGGCGGCGGTAGCAGCAGGGGGAAGGGGAAGACGATGCAGGAGGGTATTGCACGGAATAAGCTGACTCTGAAGAGCGCGGTGTGGAGGGGTGTGTCGGAGGAGGCTAAGGACCTGCTGAGAGCCTTGCTGAGGAAAGACCCGGAGGAGAGACCCTCGGCTCTAGAGGCTTTGGGTGAGTGCGGTGCTAGTGGGCATTGGGTGAGTGCTGTGCGGTTGGGCATGGGGTGAGTGCGGTGCTTTAGGCATGGGATGAGTGCGGTGCTATTAGGCATGGAGTCAGTGTGGTGCTATTGAGCATGGGGTGAGTGCGGTTCTATTGGGCATTGCGTGGGTGCGGTGCTATTGGGCATTGCGTGGGTGTGGTGCTATTGGGCATTGCCTGGGTGCGGTGCTATAGGGCATTGCCTGGGTGCGGTGCTATAGGGCATTGTCTGGGTGCTGTGCTGTTGGGCATTGCGTGGGTGCGGTGCTGTTGGGCATTGCGTGGGTGCGGTGCTATTGGGCATTGCGTGGGTGCGGTGCTATTGGGCATTGGCGGTGCTATAGGGCATTGCGTGGGTGCGGTGCTATTGGGCATTGCGTGGGTGCGGTGCTATAGGGCATTGCGTGGGTGCGGTGCTATAGGGCATCGCGTGGGTCCGGTGCTATAGGGCATCGCGTGGGTCCGGTGCTATAGGGCATTGCATGGGTGCGGTGCTTTTGGGCATCGCGTGGGTGCGGTGCTATTGGGCATCGCGTGGGTGCGGTGCTATTGGGCATTGCGTGGGTGCGGTGCTATAGGGCATTGCGTGGGTGCGGTGCTATAGGGCATTGCGTGGGTGCGGTGCTATTGGGCATTGCGCGGGTGCGGTGCTGTTGGGCATTGCGTGGGTGCGGTGCTGTTGGGCATTGCGTGGGTGCGGTGCTGTTGGGCATTGCGTGGGTGCGGTGCTATAGAAATACAAGCCCTTCCTGAATAGTAGGTGTGCATGGTCTCGTGCTGTTGTTGGCTGCATTCATTCTCTGAGACCATGTTGCTGGCATGCAATGTCACCGAAATGTGTCGCTTTTGAGTCGACTCAAAATGAGACCATGTTGCTGGCATGCAATGTCACCAGGATGTGTCGCTGCTCCCATGATCAAATCTGTGCTGCTGCTTGCACTAATATGGTGCTCTTATGCGTGCACAGGTGTCATGGCTTTTGTTGCTTTTTGTTTGCATGCGTGATGACAACTGCTTACTTACAACTGTGATGTGATGTTTTTGTTCCAAACGAGCATCATTGGTGGGATGATCACCTGCTTTATGATGGCAATATCTCTGCCTTATTAAACAGCCGAGCGTACTCCCTCCGTGTTTTTTCCAATGCAGGTCATCCATGGCTGCAGAGTGCCACACTGGAGCACCAACAGACGGAAAAAGTGATTCGACCCTGAAGACGGCAGAGCGATTCAACACTGAAGACCGCAGCAACCATGCAGCGATTCTCCAATGCAGGCCATCCATGGCTGCAGAGTGCCACACTGGACCACCAACGGACGTAGAACACTATCCAACACCGAAGACCACACAGATATGGGAGACGAAGTTCACACACATTCACTAAGACGTCTAGATTAATAAAATGTTGTAACACTAATAATGATGATTTTATTCTAATATCCAATCAATAACCCAACGTGGACTTCTCGAGCGCCGAAGTCGTGCTCCATGCCATGCTAGGTGGCGCCCTCCCCTCCTGGGAAAGCTGAAAGCAAAGCGGCGGTAGCAGGGAGGGGAAGGGGAAGGCGATGCAGGATGAGCTTAACGCACGGTACTTTGAAGAGCCGAGTGTGGAGGGGCGCGTTGGAGGAGGTAATGGAACCTTTGCTGAGAGCCTTTCTGAGTACTCTGAAGAGCTTACTGTACTCTGAAGAGCTTGATGTACTCTGAAGAGCTGAAAGTACTCTGAAGAGCTTACTGTACTCTAGAGAGCTTACTCTACGCTTAACTGGAGAGCTTTACTGTACTCTGAAGAGCTTACTGTATTCTGAAGAGGTTACTGTGCTCTGAAGAGCTTACTTACCACTCTGAAGTGCTTACTGTACGCTAAAGAGCTTACTGTCACAACCGTGCCTTCCCTGTAATCTAGCTCCCGTTGTATGAGTTATCTACGCATGGTGCGGTGAGCGTGGATCGAACACGCGACCTTCAGATAGGAGCCGACTTTTGCACCTACTAAGTCGTTCGTAGGCCGGCAGCACGTGCAACCATGACGCCTACGCTGCCAGAGGCCGGCGCGGTAGAGGACACCTTGGAGGCACGCTTGGTTGATGCGAGGAAATGTCACGAGGGTGGCGAGTACGGGTCGACCCTCCCATTGGAGATCGTCGAGCTGGGCATCCGGGCGCAGTGGGCGACGGAGCACCCTTCCCGTCCTGCATCTCCTCGACCGGTGCGAAACAAAGGTTTCGTCAACGAGGAGGTCGACGGCGGTGCACGAGTCAGTGACGGCAAGGGCACGAAGAAGAGAGGGGTGATCAAGGTCGACGGTGGCATCGATGGGAGTCAGGCGCGAGTGCAGTGGTCGACGATGGCTACAAGCAGCTCGCGTGTCGACGTCAATGGCCGTCGCTCTCCTCAACGAAGCAATGTAAGTCCACATCGGCGACGCACGTGACGGCGGGCGGGATCGCGCCGGCGTATGGCTACTTCAAATTTTCGCCAGAGAAGATCACCGTCGCACCGCTGCAAGGTCGACGGGACCTCATCACGTGGAGGGAGGCGATGGAGCCTTAGCTGGAGGTCGCCGACCTGAAGAGTTTCGCCGATGGCACCGTGCCAATTCCGGCTTAGGGCGAGGCCGAGCTGGGCGGAGAGCTTCGTGCCGCTCACCTGCTCACCTTCATGGTCATCTCGAGGTGCTGCTCGCCGGTGGTGCAGCTAGCGCTTAGGTCGTGTCGACAGCGATTGGATGCTGGTCACCAAGCGTGGTGATTCATCCTGTCGACGTACCAGGCGAAGGACGACCTGTACGAAGGATAGCTGGAGGAGCAGATGACACACCTTCGGATGGGCGAGCAGGAGTCGGCGACGGACTACTGCAACCGTGCTCGACGGGTTCTGGCTGAGATGTGGATGGCGGGTGTCGATTACTCGACGGCGTCCTACATCACCCACGTCGTCAAGGGCCCGCCACACAGCTACACCATCATCATGACGGGAATGAGTTCACCAACTTCGTCGATGGGAAGGGCATCGTTCACGACCTGACATGCCCTTACACTCCGCGCAAAACGGCATGGCAGTTCGGGAGATGCGGACGGTAGTCGAGTTGGTACGGACGATGCTGCTGCACATGGGCGTGCAGCACCACTGGTGGCACCTCGCCCTACAACAAGCTGTCTGGGTGCGCAACTGCTTGGAGCGGTCGACGACGCCCATGAGGACGACTCTGTACCAGCTGCTGACCGGGAAGAAGCCCGACCTCACGCTGGCGCGGGTGTGGGGCTGCATGGTGCAGTTCATGGTCCCCGAGCAGCAGCGCGGTGGGAAGCTGAAGCCGAAGGCCCACTGGGGACTTCACCTGGGCGTGTTGTAGGAGAGCAAGGGCTGGGAGGTGCTCGACTTGACCGACAACAAGGTGGTCACGTCGGTCGAGGTGATCTTCTACGAGACGCGCTCGCTGGAGGTGTGCAAGGCGAAGTATGGGCCGGCGTCGGGGCGGACGCAGACACAACCACCGACGGACACATCGACGGCGACGTTTCCGCTGCTCGCCGAGGTCGATGGGCCTGATGACGAGGACGTCGAAGAAGTCCTCCCTCCGCCCCCTGTTCTTGCTCCTCCCACCTCCGTCGCAGATCGGCCAGCGTCGACTCTGGTGTCGGCCGCCGGCGATGACGAGAGCCTTGAGGCGTTGCCTGTGGCACCGGCCAGAGGCCCGTCGACGAGGATTTGGAGCGGTCAGCAGGGAAGCAGCAGACAGGGCAGTCGACAGGGGAGCTGGTATGGAAGGAGGCAGCAGCAGGAGTCCAGTCGACAGGGGAGCAGCAGATAGGGCAGTCGACAGGGGAGCTGTCAACGAAAGAGAAGTCGGCAGGAGGGCCGACGAGAGGGGAGCAGCCGGGTGAAGGGCCAACACTGACAAAGCAGCTGGTCGACGACGAGAAGGTCGACGAGAAAAGGGAGTTGTCGGCTGGAGAGGAGTCCACCGACAGCGACGTGGTGGAAGTTCCGATCGAGACGCCTGAGCTGCAACGCTCAAAGCCTGAGCTACGACGCTCAGGTCGAACTCGGAGGCCACCAGAGTGGCTCAGCTGCCACGCCTGTCTGCCACCGGCTGCCTTCACCACGGTGTACGACGATGCCGAGATGACCTGCTGTACGACAACGCTGATGATGACTTGCTGTACGACGACGCCGAGGATTACGTCGACCTGCCAGAGCTCGACCCCGACGTGCACGCCGAATTCGAGCACTGTTTGGACATTGCGACGATGATGGTGAAGGAGGCGCTGGCGAACTGGAAGGGTGAGGCGGTAAAGGCCGCCATGGACGAGGAGATCCGCAGTCTCATCAACAACGGCACATGGGAGCTAGCCGAACGCCCGCGCGGGATAAACACCATGAGTGTTGACGAAAAGTACCATGTTGACGAGAACGTCGAGCGCGAGAACGCGAGGCTGGTCGTGAAGAGCTTCACACAGGTGTACGGTGCCGACTATGACGAGACGTACTCGCCGGTAAGCAGCTACGTCTCGTTGAAGATCTTCCTCAGCATCATCGACGTCCTCGACCTCAACATGATGCAGCTCGACATGAAGAACGCTTTCCTGCAAAGCAAGCTCGACTAGGTGCTGTACTTGTACCAGCCGGACTACTTCGACGATGGGACCGGCCGGGTGTGCAAGTTGCTGAAGAGCCTCTACGAGCTGAAGCAGTCGCCGCTGCTGTGGTACAGGGCTCTCGACGGCGTAGTGCTGGGGGCCGGCTGGAATAAGAGCCAAGTCGATGAGGCGCTCTACTTCAAGGTCGGCAACGTCGGAGTGACCTCCTGGGTGCTGATGTACATCGACGATCTACTCGCCGCCAGCAGCAGCGCCGCGATGCTGAAGGAGCTGCTGGAGGCCGCCTTTGAGCTGCGTGAGATCTCGCCGGTCGTCAAGTACCTCGGGTTGGAGATCCTGCGTGACAGGCCGGCAAGGAAGCTGTGGCTGCACCAGCAGGGCTACGCCAACAAGCTGCGTAGGCGTTTCATCGACGAGGAGCATACCAGGCGCATCCCAAAGACGCCGGTCTCTGTCGACGCCTACGCCGGGCTGACATTCGACGACGAGGATGCGCAGGAGCGCAAGGAGGAGGAGTACCGGCAGAAGGTCGGCTTGCTGTAGATCGCGGCGACGACGACGAGGCCGGACATCGCCTTCGCCTGCAGCAAGCTGGGGAGCGGTGAGGAGCGACCAGCACTGGCGCGAGGTCGACCGCTGCCTCGCCTACCTCGCTAAGACCCGTGACACCGCCCTTGAGTTCGGCGGTGGACTAGAGTCGCTGGAGTTAGTTAACTACGTGGACGCTGACGATGCGGGCGACAAGCAGAACAGAACGAGGCACGGGCGGCTACGTGTTCGTCTTTGGAGGGGCCGCTGTCTCCTGGTCGGGTCAGCGCATCAACTGCGCGACGCTCTCCTCGACCGAGTCGGAGTACGTCGCGGCCACGGAAGCCAGCAAGGAAGGGCGTTGACTTCGCTTCTTTCTTGCAGAGTTCAAGCTGCTCGACGCGGCGAAGCCGACCGTCCTCCGGGTGGACAACAAGTCGGCCATCACGGAGGCAGAAGGCTTGGGGCTGACAGGCAACCTCAAGCACATGGAGCGACACTACGCCTGGCTGTAGCACATGGTGAAGCATGGGAAGTTCATGCTCAGGTACATCCCGACCACAGAGCAGCCAGCTGCTTTCTTGACAAAGGCGCTGCACTTTCCGGCCTTCCACTGATGCTTTGTCGCAATCGGACAAGTGTGTCTGGCCGACATTAGCAACGGTGATGATGACGTGCAGCAGTAGGTGCCGTCCCTTCTGCACAGCTGTTGCGGTAACGGTGTGCTGTGTGTAGAGTGCACGCCAGCGACGAGTCTCCGTGGACTTCTGCCGCATGGGTAGGGTGGCCAAGCGTGAGCGCGTCAAGCTAGTGTTAATGGGAATGGAGTGTTGGCCCCGCCCTCGCTTGGGCAATGCCGACGTCCTTGTCGGGTGTACTGGAGAAGCAGCCGACCGTACGCTGTAGGAGGGCAGCTCGATGGGCTTCGTCGAGCTGCAAGACACTTCTGCGATGATGCCGTCGACAGGGAGCCGATGGCCTACTTCTGCGGGGCAGGTCGACGAGGTGTCCGTCGACCTGCACAGCACAGTCGCGGAGCTGGAGCCGTTGACGAATGGAGCTCGACGGCTACACCAACGGCCGACACAAAGTTTCGAATTGGCGTGGCACCTGCATCCAACGGCCAAGCACCTTAATTTCAAACCGCATGCCAAGTTTTCCCTTTTTCCGGACGTTTCTCGCTGCCCCGCACAGCTCGTGCGCCCTTATCTACCGTGAGACGGGCGGATAGGACTCAGACAGGCTATGCGGACCTTTTGCATGTGAAATTAACGTCCTGGAATATTCCGAGCGCACCGTCAGTTCTGCGTTTTGCTGCACGCACAGGCAATGCGCGGACAACTTCCCCACTAGCGGCTCGGGTCACAATAACGATTTGCTCTGGTTCCAAGCCTTCTTAGGCGCGTTCCTAGAGCATTCCTCGTTAGGCTAATGCACAACCCATTTGCGAACGGAACGCAGCCTTAACGTACAGTCGTTTCTCACCTTATCCCGTGTCCAAAGGTCAGCACAATCGAAAAAACAGTCACTCGCGAATGTTTTTGCCCGTGAGTGACTAGATCGAGCATTGTGCTATACTCACCAAGATGCAGAAGAAAATCATATACAGTTCATAAACAATAACGGTTGCCTATCATTAGAAATGTTTACCTGGTAAGAAACAGAAACACCCAACACCAAACTTCATTCCAATTTCACCTTACAATCCCGTTTGTTCCCGTCGCAACAACGGTGAGATAAGCGAAATACCCAAAACAAGTTCCACGCACATGCCGCCCGTCTACCTGGTATGACTGTAACGCAAATCGATTGTATAGGGATTTTCAACTGTTTTCGTTCAACGAAGAAGATTTGCCACAGGGAATTAAGGAGTGATCAAAGTATTGTTTGACGAACTGCGACGTCGAAGGCCAGACGTCAATAGACGTCGAGCTCGACGTCGATCGACGTCGAAAGCGGCACTTTGATCACAATGCCGGCGACGAACTTTCACACAGGACAAATGCCGGCCTAAATAGTAGAACAATTGAATTCAGACGAATATAGGGAATCGCAAGGCATTTTTCGTGTGCATATACAGTACGTCTATTGACTGCGAAAAAACACAGGCGAATTCTATAGCTTCGTCACTTTCGAGAATACAATTCTTGTCGAACTGTTTCGCTGTCTTTTGTGGTCACGTTATCACTGTAGAGATGCGCTCAATACCGTACGTGTGGCGATGGTGGCGTCAGCAATTTTTTAGGCGTACTTTAATCACAAAAACGGCACCCCTCAGCTCACCTACCTCGCCCAACAACTTCGACGTCGGAAATTTGCAGCACTTTGATCACCCCATTAATCGCCTCTGCTGTGAAATGCCCAATACGTAGAATCTGACGTCAAAATGTAAGAGATTACACGTGTAACAATTAGATTCTTCTGGCCTGACGCTTCCAAAAGTTGGCACTCATGCAAGTGGAGTTCTGAGGCATGTGTATCTGCTTCGCCTCTGTGGTTCTGTGGTTTGTCTGGCCCCGTCTGGTCCGGCCGGAGGAGCGTACAGTTCACTGGCGAATTATCGCACATGCACCAAAATGAAACGTTACCATTCCACTGTACTTCATTTAAACTCACATAATTAACCTTGGGGACGAGGGGGAAGTAAGCGAAACGCCTTGACCCGTTCACTCCAAAAGCCGCCAGGTCTGGTGTTTAAATAGTGTATTTGAGCTCGAGTCTCGATTCCAAAGCAGGGCTATTGGTAGGATTTTTGCTAGCTTGGACGATCCGGGCCCCTGTGAAAAAGACCCTGTAAATCCGAGCCAACGGGGAAAAAGCCTTGACTAATCTGGGTTCGAGCCAGAAAAGGCCCGAAAACATGCATTGTACCAGAATTTCGCCGGATGGGGGAGATCGAGAAACTCATACGTATTGGGTTGCACGAGGGGTGAAAGGAGTGGCTCTAGAGGGGGGCGAGAGACTTTTGTAGACTTAGAAAAAAAAAGATGAGTACTTTAAGCCATGTCGACATACAGGGCATCAGACACTTAGAAGCCAACCTGGAGAGAGTGGTAAAGAGATCGACTAACGTGTGTTTAGAGGGAGACGGAGAGGAATGCAAGGCAGGTCGAGGAGACTATGTGCTGCTAATACTATACGGGTTCCCTTGAGAACATCCTGGAGGGATCCGAGCTGACCCTTTAGTTTTACGGACTGGTCCAGAAATCACATTGTCAAAATCAGAGTTTCTTTTAAAAGCCCTATATAATTTCAGTCAAAACAGGGGCCTTGTTCCAAAGACGTCGTCTCACTCGTGATAATGGCAGCCATACACTACCTTTTGGTGTTTTCTGTCATTGGGATCCGCCAATCCCAAGCCAACCCACCTTCTGGTCGTTTTGTTACTGTACAAACAATTTGATTGCACTGTACTATGCCTCACTCGTTTTGGATTTCTTAGTCGAGGTGGCTTCGCCACCACATAAAACCCTGTGATCTTGGGGCACCTCGCATTAATCATTACAAAACGTTTCAAACAGCTTGTTAACGATAATTTCAGAGGCACCCAAGCCGGAGGCTAGGGTTTTGGGGGTGCACCCCGGCTTTATGGGGTGCACTTCATTCCAGCTCAATCGAAAGGAGCTGTGCTGTAGGGGATAGTGTAGTTTTCAAAACATTCGCAACAGAAGGCGAGCGGACGGAGGATTTGGTGAAGGGATGCGCCCCGCCACTCCTGCTCAGCCCCCCATCGTCTCCCTGTTTTGGTTGCCTTTTCTTCCCCCCTTCTGCCTTTCCCGCCTACTTCACCAACTCCCCTTGTGACCTTGTACAGCATGAACAGCAGCACACGACTAGGGGGACACTGCGCATTCAAGCGGGCTTGATTGGTCGGTTCGTCGCCGCCATCATGATTAAAGCTCCAACTCAGCAATTGTTACAAAAGCAGTCTTGTTCCTTGCCTCGCTTTTCCTCTCACAGCCATTTCCGAGTTGCTCCCACACGATTATTTCTTTATCATCGGTTCTTCGAATAATTCATTACATAACGCCAGACACGCAGATTGTCAGACGAAATGCTTTCAGTCGCACGGATCATGGCGGACGATTACAAGCTCAAAGCCCCTCCACCCGTCAGAGATGCGTTCTGCATTCATCCTGGCAATATCGCTGTCAACTCCGCCGCCTCTAGTACTTCCGCGGCGCGCCCCGATGCAATGCCTGCTGCAGAGGCCGGCGCAGCGCACGGCGGCGTTTCCATAAGCGGCCCGCCTGACAGCACGCATGCTGAGCCGAGAAGGCTGGCGCTCAACTCGCGGCGGCAGCACCCGCAGTTGCTTCTCCAGCTCGATCGCCTCCAGCAAGAGATCGAAGCGCGCGGCGGCCATGCCGTTCTTGAGCTCATCCCTGCTACGAGTAGTCACTACTACGGTAGAAGTAAAATGCTGTCCAATGGCGGTGGAGAACAGCCAAATCTATCATCTCCGTATGATCCAAACTATGCTGCTGTTGCTGCTTCTCCTGGCGCTATAGCGCCACAGCGGTATACCAGAACCACAGCGGCGGCAGCAGCAACTCCTGCTACTGCATGTACTACACCTACTGGTGGTAGCCCAAGCACTCTACTACCACCGAAGTCGCCGGCGGGTATTTGGAGAGGGCAAGGGTTCAGGCAGTCGCAGCGACCGCGTCAGCTCGTCAGACCGCCCTCCGTTCCGGCGCGGCTTGACAGCATGATCATGATGACGACGGGTCGTCACGCCGCCCGCGGCGACGGTTGCCGTCAGTTCGATACTAAAATTCCTGCTTCTCGAAGCGCCTGCGGCGCTGCGCCGCCGCGAATGGGCCTCGAGTCGCCCCCAAGCAGCCAGGAATTCGTGCCTATTGGCGACGACTCGTCGGAATCTGAGCCTGAAAGCGCCGGCGCCGCGAACGCCGAAGATGCCGGCGCCTCAGGCGGCGGTGCAGTCAGCCCCCCAAGTCCACTGTCAAGACCCGTTGCGAATCACCCTCACTCCGCCATTTCGGTGCGGCGCCATCTCAATGGACGGGTATCAGCGCGACCTTTCCGCTCGTCGTCAAACATCGATTTGGCCGGGATGGATCGCGCCAGTCTTTATGATGATGCTACTACTACTGCTACTAATACCGGGTCGGATCGGACACCCAATACCGTTTCGACGTCTAGTTCTCCTGCTCTGCTGCCGGCGTCGCCCTTTCCTCGGAGATATGCGCACCGCATGCTCGCCCAGAACCAGGAATTCGAATATGTTCGAGGTCCGCGAACTTCAGAGCCGCCTCCGTCGCCAGGTGGTGTCGTTTCGCCTCGCGGAGAGAAACCCCGTAACGACAAACCGAGTCCCAGGAGCAGCAGCAGCAGCGCCTCGCATACCCTCAAGGATGGCAGGAACCAACTTACGCAAGGCTACCAATATCCTACAGCGATGCACGGTGAAGCAGCGACCGGAGCGGTGCGCGTCGCTCACAGAAACGCGAAGTCAATCGGCGGGGACTTTAGGGTGTGTGACCTAACCTCGACTGCTCATGGTTTCACGGAAAGCACAGAAAATAAGAAACTCGTGGCTGCTGCGGAATTGCGAAGCGGAATCTCATCAGTTGCTGACGAACGACACTCAACGAACTTCCGCGAAGGATTTGGCAGCAGCGGAGCTCCCTCTCCCTCCTCCATGCGAAACATTAGGCTCCTCGTCCATGCGAACTCCAGCAGGGAAACTGGAGTGGGTGGGGCCGTCACGCCAGCAACCAATGACGTCCCATCAGTTCCAGCTCCTTCCCCACGTCAGCCGATCAACTACAGCACACCTGGACGCAGCTTCGCCCAAAAAGTTGATTCTGTGCCATGCTCGCCACGTCAGCTACAGCTGCGAGAGCGCATTCTGGGCATCCGATACAGTTGCGTGAGGGATAAGTTCCACATCAGCAAGGAGAAGATCGGCGAGGGAGGCAGTGGCGAAATCAGAAAATGCCTGGAATGGAGCACTGGAACAGTGTTCGCTTGCAAGACTATTCACAAATCAAATATCACGGTAAGCAATATCCCATTACTTGCAATACAAGAGGAAACTGGGGCTTGTAATAATTTTAATCATGTACTTTCTCATGGGTCACCTATGACTAACTATGCTCCACCTCGCCCTATATTCTTTGTCATTGTTCTTGCAGAATCAAAGTGAGGTATCGGATTTGCGCACAGAGGTTCTCCTCATGGACCTTCTAAAATCACACTACGGAGTTGTGCAAGTCCACAAAGTGTTTGAGGACCACAAGGTATGTGAAACATCTTCCGCTGCAACGTTTCCTTCGAATTACAGTTCCAGCACTCACACGTTTGATATACAAGCACCAACTTTCACTTCACACACTTCACTCCAGCACCAAAACAACCTTGCCAATCCCCTCTTCGCTGGCCCTTCCTCTCCCTCTCATCCAGGCCGTTCATCTCGTCATGGAACTCTGTAACGGCGGAGATCTCTTCGACTTCATACAGAGCGCCCCCAAGGGTCGTCTCACTGAGCAACAAGCAGCATCCGTGATGAGACAGCTGCTGGGAGCGCTCCACCACTGCCACTCCCTCGGTGTGCTTCACCGCGACGTGAAGCCCGAAAACATCCTCTTGTGCGACCGGGTGCCTCATCAAACGCGCGATGGGGACCTGAGGATCAAGCTCAGTGACTTTGGAGTGGCTGGATTTCTAAATGAGGGTAAGGACCGAAATGGTCAGCATTTTTAGTTTGTTCCTTTCTCGCTCTTGTTCCTACTTTTCTCAGATCCAGCACTGTGTGTACTCAGTATGGCCCTTCTCTCCCAACCGGACCTCCACCCAATTCCCTGGTTTCAGATGGCGTATGCACGGATAGCACAGGCACATCCGAGTACATGGCACCAGAGGTGGCCATGAAAGCAACCTACAACGCCAAGGCAGACGTCTGGAGCGCCGGCGTCGTGCTGCACGCCATGCTGGCTGGCGCCCTCCCCTCCTGGGCGGCACTGCGAGACGAGTTCCAAGAGCCAGCTGGAAGCACGGGTGGCGGCAGCAGCAGGGGCAAGGGGAAGACGATGCAGGAGGGTATTGCACGGAATGAGCTCACCCTGAAGAGCAGGCTGTGGAGGGGTGTGTCGGAGGAGGCTAAGGACCTGCTGAGAGCCTTGCTGAGGAAGGACCCACAAGAAAGGCCCTCGGCTTTGGAGGCATTGGGTGAGTGCGGTGCTGCTATGCATTGGGTGCGGTGCGGTGCTATGGTATTGGTCGCTGGGGGAGCGCGGTGCAGTGAGGCGTTGGGTAAGTGTGGAGCTATAAACTGGGTGGGTGCTTCCAGAATAGTAGGTGTGCATGGTCTGGTTGGCATTCATTGTTACGTGTTGCTGCTCACATTATCAACTTTGTGTTGCTGTTTGCACTGCCATGCTGTTTGCACTGCCATGCTGTTTGCACTGCCATGCTGTTTGCACTGCCATGCTGTTTGCACTGCCATGCTGTTTGCACTGCCATGCTGTTTGCACTGCCATGCTGTTTGCACTGCCATGCTGTTTGCACTGCCATGCTGTTTGCACTGCCATGCTGTTTGCACTGCCATGCTGTTTGCACTGCCATGCTGTTTGCACTGCCATGCTGTTTGCACTGCCATGCTGTTTGCACTGCCATGCTGTTTGCACTGCCATGCTGTTTGCACTGCCATGCTGTTTGCACTGCCATGCTGTTTGCACTGCCATGCTGTTTGCACTGCCATGCTGTTTGCACTGCCATGCTGTTTGCACTGCCATGCTGTTTGCACTGCCATGCTGTTTGCACTGCCATGCTGTTTGCACTGCCATGCTGTTTGCACTGCCATGCTGTTTGCACTGCCATGCTGTTTGCACTGCCATGCTGTTTGCACTGCCATGCTGTTTGCACTGCCATGCTGTGCCGATGCTTGCACGGATGCCACTGCTTTTATGGTTTGACGTTGCTTGCATCGCATGCATGATGACGTTCATGAAAGCCCTTTATGCGTCATCATGCATGCAAGCAATGTCAAACCATGAAAGCAGTCGTGTTCGTGATGATGCATGAAGGGCTTTCATGCCTGATGATGTTCATGCAGGTAAGCATTATGATGCAGCACCTAACAGCCGCATGATGATGCTCTGCTGCTTACTTGCAGTTGTTAGGTTCTGATTTTGTTGTGGACAAGTGTTTTGGTTGGAATGCTCAATGCTTTATTGCCGTTATGTTTCTGGCTGATAAATCAGCTGAGAGAACCCTTCCTTTCCTTCATGTTTGCTCCTATGCAGGTCATCCATGGTTGAAGAATGCCACACAGGAGTGGCAACAGCTGGAAAAAGTGACTCAACACTGAATACAGCAGCAGACGCCGTTACGGCTTTCGAATCGACTCACAACTCAGCATATTTGCACAGCTCCAGATCATCTGTGGTTGAAGAATGCCACGCTGAAGTGCCAAAAGCTGGAGAAAGCTTTTCAACACTGCATTAGTGCACTATATGCTAATGGGGGAGAAGCAGTACAGTCACATTATTTACTACTGTAATGGTCAAGATCAATCACCTATGTGACACTGATGTAATGTAAAGATTATATTATATTACTCACCCTGCACTGCAAATCCCACAAGCGCAAGCCCACTTATCTTATCCCCATCCACCTCGCTGGCAGAGAGTTCGTAATACCCTGGTTGTGTCGCTCTGCATAAGCCAAATTCTGGTCATGTCAACCTGACATTTGTTCTGCACCCAAACACACTAACTGGACGTGTTTCCTCACTTCAAAATGTTGTAATACAAGCTGGCTTGGACATAAACATTCCAGCGATTAGATTGCTTTGTAGAAAAATAACTCATAATCTAGAAATCCGAAATTCATGCTCTTGTATGCTCGCATTTTTTAAAATCATTGGGACATAATAAGTCAGTGTTTCAATGCAAGCCCTTCTTTGTATCTATCTAAAGCATTGGATTAATCGTTCTAACAATTACAGATATGTTAGTATTCTAGCTTCTGTAAAAAGAGATTTTACCGGGTACACACCAGTGGATGCCAGTTGGCTAGTATGGGGAGTGTGGGAGCAGTTTCCCCCATACTCGCAACAGTGTGGTGTTCTACGCTTCATGTCAAACGCATGGAGTGCTGTCCTCCTGACCACCACCACAAACTCTCAACACACTGTCTGGCCTCCACTCAAATTGGCTGAATGTGAGCTGGTAAGTGCTTTGAGGTGGCACTTACGATCAGGTGAAATCAGGTGTTTTTTTCGTGCCACCCACACTGAGCTCCAACCGCGCGGCGCACATAGTGCTCGAATTCCAGTTCACGCACCGCGTGGTGCAAAATCCAGGTTGCACAACATTCGATTCGAAAGTTCCCTCGCTCACCCACCACAACAACCATTCTCGAGAACAACCATCTCTCCCACATTGAGCTCGACTGCTGCTGGGGGAGTTACTACTTTTGACTGGTGCTAGGACTGTCCGTCGCGCCCCGTGAGTCCGCGTTGTCTGTGTTTGTTTCCCTACGCAACTTTGTTGGTCTTAAACTTATTCGTTAGAGTTAAGCAGCATATCAGCCCTTCTCCGACCCCAGCAGCAGACACACAGCCTTCGCCGCATTTCATGCACGAAAAGCCAACACCCAGCCAGCAGCCATGACCCAGCAAAGAAGAGCCCGTCTTATCTCGAGAGCCTCAATTACCTTGTCGCTTCTACTCCTCTCGATCACCTTATTCGAGCAGAACTCGCATGATCGCGCGCACGCAGCGTCCGTACTTCCTGGTCAGACCGTCATAACTGGAGACAGTCGACCGCATCTACTACAGTCCATCCTTACCGCCCCGCTTCGCGCAACACGACGACCACTGCGAGACGCTCTCAGAGTCGGAAACCCCGAGGCATCAGATGACGCACAGCGTGAAAGGCGGGAAGGCGCGGAGGCCGTGACGCAGTTGCAAGCTCCCCTGGCAGGCGTCTCCCTTGAATCGGTGCTCGTTCACTCGCTTTTCGAACCGCAGGGCCGAACCCAACCGCCAGGCTCGGCAATGACCGTATGCCCGACCTTCCAGCCAGGTTCGGGGGCCCTGAGCGAAGTCTCGGCGTGCAAATGGACGGCACCTGCGCAGGCTAGAGAGGGTACGCTTTCCGTCGCAAATGACCTCGCAACCTTCGCCTCGCGGTTCCGCGAAGGCGAAATGTTACAGTCGCGAACGCAATGTCGCCAGCGGCCGTGGCTATGGCCCTGGCCATTGTTACATGTGGGCGACGTCTGCGAGGGGGAGGGTGAAAACGGTGGCTTCGAGGAAAAGATTGACGACGAAGTTCCCCCAAGTGTAACAGACGAGACGGGTAAAAGTGCTATTCTTTTATTTCGCGACGTCTTCGTTAACGGGAGGGGCGCCGTGTTCAACGCGAGCCACGTGTTCGAGTTCAGCGCATGCAGCGGCGGCGCTGGCGCCGGGGAGTGGAAAACGCGGACCGATAAGCAGGCTATAGCAGAGATGTCGTACCCTGCAGGAACCATTACTAGCGTCCACGAGCATTTAATTAATTTACTTCCTTATGAGGAGGCCGATGGGTGGGCGGAGCTGGCGGCGGAAGCGGGGGATTTGGCTCAGGCGGAAGGGGGAAGCGGAAGTGGAGCAAGCGCGTGGGCGGAACAGGTGCTCGCGCTGGGCGGAAGCGCTAAGGAGCGGCAGCTGGCGCGTCTGTTGCCGGTGCTGTTCCTGGTGTCGTCGTCGCTCATGCCCACTGCGCGCCGATACCCGCTGCTGCTGCGCGATCGACGGGTGAGACTAAGCTAAATATACGCGGATACGAGTCCCCAGTAGAACCGGATCGTATCGTCAAGGACCGCATGCTTCTGGCAGCACGATTGCATCGCTATTTACTCCTCCTCACTGTTGTCTCTCCTCTCATTCCCCTCTCCCCCCTCTTTTTCTACTCCCCATCCCCCCTGTTTTTCCCCTCCCCCTTGTTTTTGCCCTGGAATGCCCGCTCTCTTCCCCCAGTTGCTGCACCACGTGCGCACTGGGCTGTTCGGAGTGGATCTCGCCGCGCTCTCTATCCCTCTGGACGCCACGTCAGCATATTCCACGTCAGCACGAGGGGCGGCCGCAGTGCGTCCACACCTGTTCTTCGCGAAGAAGCTCTACGTCCCGCTACATCCGGACTCTCTTTGCGGATTCGCCGCTTCCCCCCGCCCCCGCTCCCCCGATCCGCTCTGGCGCACCCTCCGCGCGCACCACCTCCTCCCCCCCAATGGTCTGCCGATCCTCAACCCGAACTGGGTGCCTCGGCTGCCGAACCAGCAACTTAATCATCAGGTTCGGGCGCACATGGTGGTTGGGGAGGCTTTGCGTCGGGATTGGGTGGTGGTGGTGTCGCTGGTTTGGAGTGCGCATGGGGGAAGGGAGGGGCAGGGGGTGGCTGGGGGGGAAGATATCGGATTGGGGGAGGGGGGGCTCGCGGAAGGAGGACCAGGCGGAAGGGAGGGCGTGGAGGGTGATTACAAGGAGGCGGCTGATGCGATGAACCGTGTGATTGTAATGATGCGGGAGCTTTTTGGCGAGGCGCGCGTGGTGGTATACGACGAGCACGTGCCGCTAATTCAAGCTAAGGAGCTCTTCTCCCGCGCGATTCTGTTCGTCGGTCCCACGTCGCCTGCGCTTTCAAATCTGATTTTTATGCCGTTTAACTCCACGCTGATCGAAATCCTCCCTCGCACCGTAGCCATGGCCGCTGCTAACATCCCTGTCATCGGCCAACAGCGGGCTGCCACGTGGCACTTCCACCTCGCTTCCCGCCTCGGCATCCATCATTTTCTCTCAGCCTGTGATCCGACTAAGGTGAACTGGCACTCTCAGGAGCACTGCCACGTGGACGAGGTGTACGGTACAGTCACTGCGATGATCCGTAACAACCCTACACTCCACGCGTTCACCGGGTTACCACCCGTCTCCTTTCCACCGGACGAGCCGGCCAGCCTCGGCGACTTCCGAAGCAGGATCCCAGGCTCGAGGCTCAGGCCCGGAACAGGCGATGCGGCAGCGTTCAGGCAGTGGATGAGCTGCGTGGCGGAGCGCGGCGAGTGGCGGTACAACGCAACGCCTAGGGTTCTACCGTGGGAGGAGAAACAGGTGCAGAGCTGTGACAACCGGCACATGAAGCAAGGCGGAGTGGCGGGAGTCTACGCAGATAAGATCGCAACCGCGGGATGGGATCCCGCTGCTGCTGCCGCGGCATGGAAGGTTCGAGAAACTCTGAAGTACCAATGGGTGGTGCCTCGGGAAAAGTGTCCTGGAGTTATCGGGGGAAGGCAGGCGGTGGTGGGGAGGGAGGGCGTGCAGGGGGAGATGTTTTCGAGATTCGATGGGCGCGCGCTTTGTGAGTTGGCCGCGCGGCGGAAGGATGGTTTGCGGATTGCCTTTATCGGGGATTCGCTAACGCGCGAGCACCACTACTCGTTTATGAATAACATCATTAAGCATATCCCGAAGCCGGCAGTGGGGACGATAGTGAAGCAGAAATGCCTGGAGTGGATCGACGACACGGTAACGGTTACATGCGCTGGTTACCGAATTGAGGGGTGCCCGAAATTGGAGATACATTATGTGGCGACAACTCGGCTGATGCGTGTACAGGAGGAGAAGCTAGAACGGGCAGCATGGCTCCACGTGCCATGGCAACAGGTTCCAGGAATCAGAAACTCCCATGTGCTTATTATGAATCGGGGCGCGCACTACAAGCCAGCAGTGAAGGTTGTGAAGGCAGTCAGAAGAATCTTCAGATTCCTTCGCCATAATCACCCTGACAAGCTTCTCATCTACCGCACCACACCTCCCGGGCACCTCAACTGCCTGAACCACACCCGGCCAATCGCAGAGCGCCAGGACGGCGCAGCATTGCCATTCAGATGGGGGGAATTCAAGGAGCAGAACGAGATGGTGAGGGAGATAGTGGAGGATGCAGGGGGGGTATTCATGGATGTGGATCCGATGATGGCTTTAAGACCTGACGGGCATAGAGGGGTGGTGGCAAAGGATAAGGTCGACTGCCTGCACTACTGCCTGCCAGGCCCGGAAGACACGTGGTCCGAGTTTCTATACAACATCATTCAGAGGCTTGTGCCTGTGCAGTGACCTCCTCCTGAGGCGCCTGAGGAGTTACCTAGGTCTAGTAGCTGACTGGCTGCTGGAAGGGATGTGATCTAAGCTCGTGTGCAGCATTGTTCAGATGCTTGCTGTGGTGGTTGTTTCTGCAGACCTCTGCTGAAAGGCTGCTGGTACAGGACAGTGAGGGGATGCCACCCTACCAGACTGATGGATGGGAGAGGAGAATTGGTGGGATGAGTGGGATGTGGTACGATAAGGGCGGATGGGGAGAGGTGATTCGGTGGCATTAGCTCCAAGGGAATAGTCCCTACAAGGCATGATCTGCCTGTGTTTGATTGGAAGCTCGTGTGTGAGGTTGCTGTCCAGGTCAGGTTTCATTACATGGGCTTCAGAATAAGCGGAGGAGCAGCTGCAGATGTGCAGGTGGAAAATAGCCGCTGTTCCATCAAGATGCCAGAATAAGGATGCAGCGGGGTGTCCAGAAGTTGGAATAATGATGCAGAACCTGCATTTCAAAAGAAGCTGGATAACGGCGTCCATTGACAAGTGAAAAGGGAACATTAGAAAGTTGCTAGTTCATCCAGGTCCCATTGAAATGGATGAAGGGCAGCACAAATTATGCTTTTTGATATTTTATAAGCTGTTTAAGCCATGTGGAAGGTGTCTGCAAAGAGGGAGGATAGTGGATGGAGGGGAAGATCTGATTTCAGTTGATCAAGGAAAGGGAATTCCGTTTTGTATGACTAATTAATTATCTAGACTGTTTGACATGAAATGACCGTCCATACCCCACACAAAATGATTGAACCCTTTAGAACCGCAGATGCCGTTAGCGTCACCAGCACGCTTCGCTCTGCAGCCAAATTTCAACCTGTACTTCATCCAACCACATTCCGCACGCAGCCCGCCGCGCGCTTGACAAAATTAGCTAGGTCGTGGGGCAGTAAAGCGGCACGGTCGAGGAGTTAGATCGCCTTCCTGGGGTGTCCGGACACTGAAGTGGGGACACGGAAAAGTGCACATGGCACGTGTATCTGGATAAGGCTTTGGGATGACGTGAGGGGTGGGCGAACCTGGACGTCGCATCTTCTCACAAGTTCCCTCTGTTCGAACAGCTCGCACGATCAGACGAATTTGTCAACGGTTGGCCCTGACAGGCGGGAAGTTGTTTGCGATCTGGGGACGTATATGCAGTCGCAAAGGTCTATCGGATTGGGCACGACATGTGTGCGTTTCCCAAACGGTCGCACCCTCTTGTGTCGGTTGGCACGTGGGGTAGTGCCACGCTGGACCCACAGAGATGCGCTTTTGGAGATGTCCGTGTCCGGACATTCCAGGAAGGCGATCTTAGTTGAAGCTCGGCTTGTGCCAGTCTCGAATGGCGGGAAAACGCAGAGGCTTTGAGATTTTCACGCACAACTCGTCAGCATGACACGTGGATGCGAGCGATTGGTCGCGTCTCTTACGCGTCGCGTCGCCCGTCGCGTGCAGTACGGAGGCGGTTCGCGTGAGCTTACCTCGTCCGCTGCAGCTGCGGTTTCCAGCTTTCGTGCCACGTGGCAGCAGCATCAGATCTGTCAACCTCGCCAAATCCTCCTCACGCCGACCTGCTGGGTGATCCCCGATCCAGATCTCGCCATACGTGGCAAAACCACTAGTAGTAGTAACGGTATCCGTGGTACTTGTAGCACTAGTTCCATCTATGCATGTGACTATCGCCAGTTATCTGCTGCCACGTGGTGCTCACAACACGTAGGCCAGCCAAGATTAACCTTTTCTGTTGCCACGTGGCTTGGTGGTGGCGGCTCCCACCCTGCGAAGTTCCCGCACACCTTTATTCCGCCGCCAGCGGTCCCCGCATCGGCGGGGCTCGCGTTCGTTCCGCGCTTCACTGCTCTCCGCGGCGAATGGACCTCCCCCTCCCCGCTGCCCGCCACTCCGCCCCCCGCGCATGCAGCAGCGCGGAGGGGGAAGGAGGGCGGGGGAAGCAGAAGGCGGAGCAGGGGGAAGGGTGGGTCTGTAGGGGGAGAAGGCGCAGCGGCAGGGGCGACAAGAGGGGAGGGTGGGGAGGCATTGGGTGCGGATGAAGAGGCTTATATGGAGGATGGATTGTGGGACGAAAGAAGTAGAGAGGATGAAGCAGAGGCGGACGTGAACGCGGATTTAGACCGTCATGGAACGCGGTAGGGGGCATGGTGGGACGCGGTAGGGGGCACGGTAGAACGTGAACTCGTTTGGTGATTAGTCGTTCACTTTCTCTGATTTCATATTGATATAATGGTTTCCAGTTTTCTTGTGGAAACCACGACATTTGTCGCTTCCGTTTCCTCCCCCACCCCACCCCCCCCCCCCCCCCCCCCCCCCCCCCCCCCCCCGCGCTAGCATGCTGGTAGTGCAGCCGCCCCCCTATCCGCGCTGCCTGCTGCGCGCCAAGCTGCATGCACACATGCTCCCCCCCCACCTTTCCCCCCTTCTCCCCTCACCTCCGCTCCTTGCTTCCTGCCTCCCCCTTGTCCCCCGCCCCCACACACAGCATGCTGGTGGTGCACCCGCGCCCCCATCCCCGCTGGCTGCTGCGCGCCAAGCTGCATGCACACATGTTAACGCCCAACCCCCCCCCCCCCACCCACTGCGCTCACCTCTGTTTCCTGCCTCTCTCCCTCCCCCCTCCCCCCTCCCCCCTCCCCAGCATGCTGGTGGTGCAGCCGCGCCCCCATCCGCGCTGGCTGCTGCGCGCCAAGCTGGGGGAGGCACTGCGACTGGTGGACTCGCTTACTGGCACGGACAGCCAATGGGAGATGGAGCAGCGCTCGTGGGGGGCAGCAGGGAGAGGGGCGGAATCACAGCAGGGTGGAGCAGGGAGAGTGTGGCAGGGGAAAGGGGAGCAGTGGCGGCAAGGGGGAGAGGCTGGGGCTGAGGGGAGAGGGCGGAGTGAGGGGAGAGGGCGGAGTGAGGGGAGAGGGCGGAGTGAGGGGAGAGGGCGGAGTGAGGGGAGAGGGCGGAGTGAGGGGAGAGGGCGGAGTGAGGGGAGAGGGCGGAGTGAGGGGAGAGGGCGGAGTGAGGGGAGAGGGCGGAGTGAGGGGAGAGGGCGGAGTGAGGGGAGAGGGCGGAGTGAGGGGAGAGGGCGGAGTGAGGGGTGGGAGCGGAGTGAGGGGTGGGAGCGGGGTGCAGGGAGGAATGTGCAGAGTGGTGATGGGGTGGAGGGTTTTGGGTTCCCGCCGCCGGGAGGGGGGCATCCGTGGGTGGTGGTGCACAGCCGAGGGCAGGGGATACACGCAGGTATGGTGGATGTGGTTGAATTCCGTCTCTCACCCTTCTCGCCTCTCACTGTTATCACCTTCTCACCCTTCTCGCCTCTCACTGTTATCACCTTCTCACCCTTCTCGTCTCGCACCCTGTCCCGTCCCTTATTGCTGACCTTCAGGGTCGTTTTTCGGCAGTGGAACCATCGAGAGCATTGCCGCTCATGTGCATGCTTCACACACCATGGTATGTCATATGGCTTGCACTTTACATCGATTGACATGCAGTGAATGTGAACATGCAGACTCGCTTGCGCATGTGGGTATGGACGTTCGCTCCCTCGCTTGCGCATGTGGGTATGGACGTTCGCTCCCTCACATTGACCTATCCATACGTGCGCTTTTGAGAAAGAGAGTTGTTCCCCCCTCCCCCCCCCCCTCCCCCCCAGTGCTATCCATCTGTGTAAGAAGCTCCTTGAATGCGTATGTGCCATGTGCGTATCTTCTCATCGTCCACCCTACCAACCAGGGCGTACCAGTGGAGGCAGTATTCGTAAATGCTGCTCTCTCAGGCGTGCAGCAACGGAATCTGGAGGTGAGAGCTGGGGGAAGAAAACAGAATACAGAGCTACCGGATATATATATATATATATATACATATATATATTTTTCAGTACAGGCGTGTGCACACCCTTCTTCTTAGCAACACTTCAACCGTATAAAAGCCTGAATTCACAAATTTCACTGCTCTTACCATTCTGTTCATCACCTCCCGTTGAAACCAACACCACCTGTCCAGCTTTCTCACCTCCTAGGACTCACCCATCTACACACCTTCGCGCCTCACGAAAACCATGAGCCTTCGGGTGCTAGAACATGGTGTCAAATTCGGGACAAGACATCGTCAAATTAAGCGATTTCAAGCACGGTGTTTGAGTCACGCTTGCAGCACCTAAAGGCTCATGGTTTTCGTGAGGCACGAAGGTGTACAGATGGGTGAGTCTTGGAAGGTGAAGAAGCTGGACAGGTGGTATTGGTTCCAAGGGGAGATGATGTGGTAAGAGCAGTGAAGTTTGCAAATCCGGGCCTTTCTACGGTTGAAGTGTTGGTGAGCAGAAGGGTGTCCAGATGCCTCCACTAAAAAAGGAAATCCGGTAGCGCTGAATGCTCATGAACGCATAACATGGTAACTTGCTCCAATTTGTTGGAGGGTTGGGGGCAAAGGATTTCACTAACCAGGGGCGAACCAGGGGAGCAGGGTAGGCTGTATTCGTTAATGCTGCTCTCTCAGGAGTGCAGCAATGCAACCAGAGGTGAGAAGGGGATGGGGTGACTTTCGAGTCAACTCAAAAGTCACCTTTTGAATCGACTCAATAGTCACCACTTGGGGGCAAGGGATTTCACTAACCAGGGGCGAGCGAGGGGAGCAGGGAAATTCTCTCTCAGGCGTGCAGCAACGCAACCAGAGGTGAGAAGGGGATGGGGGATTTGTGTTGCTGGGTGCAGTAGAGCGAAGGGGGGGGTGCGGGAGAGGGGCAGGCAGGCAGAGTAGAGGGTGCAGTGACAGAGGCAGCCTTAGTGATCGCCACAACCGTTTTGTCCCTTCTCCTTCCCCTCTTACCCTATCCCCAATTCTCCTTCCCCTCTTACCCCATCCCCCCTTCTCCTTCCCCTCTTCCCCCCATCCGCCCTTCTCCTTCCCCTCTTACCCCCATCCCCCCTTCTCGATCCCCTCTTACCCCCATCCCCCCTTCTCCTTCCCGTCTTACCCTATCCTCCCTTCTCCCCGTCCCCTCTTTCCTTATTCAAGGCTTCGTGGGGCCTGCCGGTGGTGGACCGAGTGGGGCTGATCGTTGAGATCTTTGGAGCTCGCATTGACTTGTGATCCTCCCGCCCTTCCACCCTCCTTTCCCCATACTCCACCCTCCTTTCCCCATACTCCACCCTCCTTTCCCCATACTCCACCCTCCTTTCCCCATACTCCACCCTCCTTTCCCCATACTCCACCCTCCTTTCCCCATACTCCACCCTCCTTTCCCCATACTCCACCCTCCTTTCCCCATACTCCACCCTCCTTTCCCCATACTCCACCCTCCTTTCCCCATACTCCACCCTCCTTTCCCCATACTCCACCCTCCTTTCCCCATACTCCACCCTCCTTTCCCCATACTCCACCCTCCTTTCCCCATACTCCACCCTCCTTGCTCCTTCCGTTCCTTGCTCCCTCCTAGGTGGCGTGGGGCCTGCCGGTGGTGGACCGGGTGGGGCTGATTTCTTGAGATCTTTGGAGCTCGCGCCAACACAGCACCTGATCCTTCCCCTCCCATCCTCCCCATTTCTTTATGCTTCCGTTACCCCATTACCACTGTGCTCCTTCCCCTTCCTTCCAAAGGCGGCATGGGGCCTGCCGGTGGTTGACAGAGTAGGGCTGATCATTGACATCTTTGGAGCTCGCGCCAACACACGCGAGGCCAAGCTGCAGGTGGACTGGCTTGGGTTGGGCTGGGCTGGGATTGGCAGGGTTGGGTTTGGCTGGGTTGGGCTGGTCGGTTGCTCGGTGACCCTTTTCTACTTGCCTAGTTTGCATATACTGGTTCGGTACCCTAAGCCAGTATGCCCTCTCATTCAGTTACTGGAGATGTATATTGTCAACACAGTGCGTGTTATCAAGAAGAAAAATAAGTATAAATACATATGTATATATATATATAAATAGAAGTCTACCCTCCCATCCCTTCTCCCCGGTTTGCTCCCTTGTTCTACTTCCATTCCACACCTCAGGTCGAGATGGCAGGTTTGGAGTACCAGCGCAGCCGGCTGGTTCGGCAGCGGGGCTCGGGGGGGCGCAGGCTCGGGTTTGGCTTGGGAGGGGAGCAGCAGGTGGTGAGTGCGCGAGGGAGGGCGGCAGGCGGGCGGGGCTTTTTGGCTGGAGCAGGGGAGAGCGAGCTGCAGCTGCAGAGACGACGGTGAGAGGGGGAAGAAAGAAAAGGGGGAAGGGAGGAGGAGGGGTTGTGGAATTTTCCACCCTTTAGGCGCACTCATCGCTGCCCCATCCCTCACCCTTCCCTCCCTCCCTCCCTCCCTCCCTCCCTCCCTCCCTCCCTCCCTCTCACCCCCTCCCTCCTCCCTCCCACCCTCTCCCTCCCTCCCTCCCTCCCTCCCTCCCTCCCTTCATCCCTCCCTCCCCTCCTCCCCCCTCCTCCCATGCCAGCATATCGGAGAAGCAGCACAAGCTGAAGCAGCAGATAGCACAAGTGAGGAGGACACGTGGCCTGCACCGATTGGCCCGCAGACGAGCCTCCTGGGAGGGCGGGGGGAAGGGGCGAGGGCTGCCGGTGGTGGCGGTGGTGGGGTATACCAACGCGGTGAGTGTTTCTCGTGGTTAGTGCATGCGGTACAGTGCGTATCTTGTATTATGTGTTGAACAGAGGGGTGGGGAGGGAAGGGGAGAGGGCTGCCAGTGGTGGCCGTGGTGGGATATACCAATGCGGTGAGTGTAGTTTGATTCGTTATGCAGTTGTTGTGAATGGTATCAGAATGTATTTTGTGAACAATAGCTGCTGTAATAATATAGCAGGAATTGTCGTAAATATACCTGCTGCAAATATACCTGCTGTAAATATACCTGCTGCAAATATACCTGCTGTAAATATACCTGCTGCAAATATACCTGCTGTAAATATACCTGCTGCAAATATACTATGCTAGCCTGTTCAAGACCGGGGACTCTAAGGCGCTTAACCCTCTCGCATGACTCATCATCCTTGTCGATGCTCATGTAGCGCATGCTTATCATGTCATCATCTGTTTTGCATGTTCATGCCATGTTCATGCCATGCCATGCCATGCCATGCCATGCCATGCCATGCTATGCTATGCTATGCCATTTGCATATCTTATTCATGCACGTTCGATGTGCATCGTTGTTCCATGCACATGCGTACAATGTGCAGGGAAAATCAACGCTGGTGACGGCACTTTCACAGTCACCGCAGTACATTGATGACCGGTGGGTGATGAGGGATTTAAGACACGTGGGATAGGACTGGAGAAAGGTGGGGAGTGGGGGGTACGTTTGTTGTCAGGGACTTCGCTGCATGCAAGAACAAATCAAGTTCTGAGACAAACGTACCTTCCCACCTTTCTCCAGTCCTATCAAGTTCTGAGACATCTAAAAGTTTGTTTCGGAAGGACATTTGAGGCGCTCACCGCCTCGCCAGCGGTGCAGGCCTGATTTGTTTGTCTGTTTGTTTGTTTGTTTGTTTGTTTAATTGTTTAATTGTTTGTTTGTTTGTTTGTTTGTTTGTTTGTTTGTTTGTTTGTTTGTTTGTTTGTTTGTTTGCTTGTTTTTTGTTGTTTTTTTTTCCCCCCATTTAGTATTGCTTGCACTCCGATTTGCCCCTGCTGTCGCTGTTTGGTATTCTGCTATCCTTGCAGGTTATTTGCAACCCTGGATCCTCGAGTGAGAGCAGTCAAGCTGCCATCAGAGTGAGATGCTATGAGGGTGAGATGCTATGAGGGTGAGATGCTATGAGGGTGAGATGCCATGAGGGTGAGATGCCATGAGGGCTGAATGACAATGTCGTTGTGTGCGTACCTGTTGCATCTCATGCACGATCCAACGGTCATCTTTCATTCACCTACAGTCAGGGAGCTAGTCGTACAGGCTGCACTAATATCTTGCCTAATGCAAAAGTTATTCACATCGTGTATCGCCCAAAGTGTGCGCATGAGTGCATGCGTGCATTGTTGTATCTTTCCTAATCCAGGCGCAGGGTGCTTCTGAGTGACACGGTGGGGTTCATATCCGACCTGCCCCATCAGCTGGTGGAGGCGTTTCACGCCACACTGGAGGAGGTGGTTGAAGCTGACCTGCTGCTGGTAAGGACATATGTATCATGGCATGCTATGGTGTGATGCTGGCATGAAATGGAACATGGTGGAGGATGTTGCAAATGCTATGGTGTGATGCTGGCATGAAATGGAACATGGTGGAGGATGTTGCAAATGCTATGGTGTGATGCTGGCATGAAATGGAACATGGTGGAGGATGTTGCAAATGCTATGGTGTGATGCTGGCATGAAATGGAACATGGTGGAGGATGCTGCAAATGCTATGGTGTGATTCTGGCATTTCCATTTTGGATGTTGCAAATGGAACATGCACCATGCCGTGGTAAAGATAAGGTGGAGGTGGTAGAAGCTGAGCAGCTGCTGGTAAGGACACATATATCATGCCATGGTATGGTATGATGCTGGCATGAAATGGAACATGCACCATGCCGTGGTAAAGATATGGTGGAGGAGGTGGTTGAGGCAAACCTGCTGCTGGTAGGGGCGCATAAATATTTATGTTTATCAAAACTGCTATTTCTTTGTATTTCACTGTTTTGGTTATAGCTATTTTTGATGCTGTTAAACTGTTTCCTTGAAACCCTTTCAACACTGTAGTCCCCCCTCACCTCTCAACCCCTCCCTCCCCTCTACCCCCTCACCCCCATCCCACCACCCCGCCCTCTATTGTCTACCTGTCCACGTCAGCATGTGGTGGACGCGTCAGCACCGGACATGCATCAGCAGCGGCAGGCAGTGATGCACGTGCTGACGCAGATGGGGGTGCCCGTGGATCCAGGCATGACCGCTGACGTCAGCATGGCTGCTGGGGGGAGCAGCATGGGTGTGGGACATGGTGGTTTTGGTGTGGATGGTTCAGGAATGCATGGCTATGGCAACAGGAAAGAGGGGAGGTTCTTCACTCATCCACACATCATTGAAGCTTGGAACAAGGCAAGTCTGCCTGTTTTGTTTGCTTGTTTGTTTGAACATCTGTTCTTACCACTTTCAGGATGTTCTTGTGTCAGTGCAGTGCATCGTGTCAGTGCAGCAGCAGCGCATAAATGTGCATGTTTGTCTCCCTTTCCCAACCTCTGTCCTTTTGTCCAATTGTCACTGTTTCATGACAGGTGGACCTCCTTCCTCCCTCTCACCCCCTGCTCTCTGGCTTTGAGTTGACTCAAAACACAACTCCTTTCCCAACCTCTTTGTCCTTTTGTCCAATCGTCTGCGTTTCCTGACAGGTGGACCTCCTTCCTCCTTCGCACCCCCTGCTCTCCGGCTCGTCCATTTTAGAGTCACATCTGCATAAGAGCACACTACACCCTGCTGTAGCACTGCCCAAGTCCCAGGATCCGTTACAAGCACAACATGGTCCATTACTGATAAATCCTGCGCGGCAACAAGAATTCCAGGAGGACAGTGCAGGAGTGCAGATGGGAGAGGGAAGCGGGCAGTTGCACGCTCCTGTCACACTCAGGCTTGGTGGTGGGAGCACAAGGAAAGGGGAAAGTGGGTCTGGCAGTGTACAGAGTGAAGCTTGGAGTACGCCTGGTTCCCAACTGGAGGAGGGGGATGAGCATGGTGAGGACGAGGAGGAGAACGAGGATGAGGAAGAGAAGGGAGACGAGGAAAACGAGGATGGGTGTGTTGAGAGGGAACGTGCCGAGGAGGAATATAGGTTGGGTCAGGTGGAAATTCATGGGCAACGGGATGCTGTCTCTTGGATGGGGAGTTTTGAAAGAAGTTCAGAAGAATTTGGTGGAGGTTCTACGCTCAAAGGAGCTTTTGCTCAAGTCCGAGCTTCGAGACCGATTTTGATCTCAGCTGTTCGTGGCACTAGGTTCGATAGGCTTTTGAATGATATTGACGAAGCTCTGACCGAAAGAGGCTTATGACAGTGGATGGTTTTGCTGTGCTGCATGTATTAGATTGATTGAATCATGGAGTATGAACCCATTGCATGACAAGATCTATTAAGATCTGAATTAAAAATAGTCACTAAAGTGACATAAACGAGATTGATATATCGAATTCCCGTGTTTGGCGTTTCCTGCATTCATTGCCAGCTGGCAAGAGTCAGTTTCTGCCAAAGAACACCCTCGTGGCTGCCGCGTTTGTTGGCCTGCCCTTAAAACTACTCAACAGTAAAAGTCACGTAAATATTGTCACGTAAAGATGAGAGTGACTCCACACAGCCCCGCAACAACACTCGGTTTGAAAAGCACCGATAGCAGTTGACACACAACGATCTAAACTGAATGCTCACTAGCAGTTTCGGTGGCAAGACTAAACCATTACACTTTTCTCTCAGTTGTTTTTCACCACATTTAGGTATCCACGTGAGAGATCTCGAGAGAGGGTGTGAAATTACCTCGTACAGTAAAGACACAACTCATTTCATTCTAGCCGAGTATATCTCAGCGAACAAGCGAATCCACCCGAAGGAGCTCGCTGCCCGTGGGCAAAAAAAAAAAAACCACCCCAGACGGGCATGCATCCGGTCAGGGAGGCATCATCACTAAATGCCGGGAGGCATGGATTTAGACTTGATGCCTCCCTAGGATGGCATGCCATCCGATGGAGTTTTAGTTTTTTCTTGCCCGCGGGCAGCAGGTCGTCGGGTCGTGGGAGGGTCGTCGGAGCCGACGACCCGATTTCGCTGAAACATTCAGTGCGATATATACGAGCAATATAGTCATTCTGCAAGATAACCGAAGCCAATATAATACAGAAATTGGATGCTGTGAATATAGAAAAAAGACGCATACTATACTATATATCCATAAGAAATATGGGTAAATCTCCATAACAAAACTCGAAGCCTACGATTCGAACCCTCTTTATTGTGTACACTTTTCGAGGGCACGTCCCAAGTATTGTTTTTCATGACTAAATCACCCATTATACGAAATATGGCATTGACCGACAAAGTGTTACCATAGAGGGTGCGGTAGTGCGTCCGTTAACGTGAAACCTAGATACATTTGGATGTTCCTAGAAAACAGAATCACAAGAAGAAACTGGGTGTATAGACGGAATCGTGAAAACTTCAGGCAGGCGATCTTCACACAGCAGGGTCTGGTACAGTTCAGCTGAAATTTGCTTCTGCCCACTGGCGTATCTTGCCCGCACTTCACATGGCCGAAAATGGAAGGCTCTCTTGATGTTTGTGACTGAGGGCGTGGGCCCAATCGGGTTTGATCGGGACTAATCTGATCGGGGCGGATCTGATCGGGTTGCTTGTGATCACATTGCCCGAGCCGCCCGATTAGCGGAATTTTTCGTAGAACATTCGGGTTGGCTGCGCAGCAAGCAGTGTCCAATTACCAAGCATTTTCGGCCCAATTTTAGCGAGAATTGCGAGCTGACGGAACCTTGCGAAAATATTTGTATCCCTGTAATATCGCCAATCCCACTCCGCACGTGTTGTTCTTTGCGGAATCTTCCACCAATTCGTGAGGGGTTGACGATACCTTGTAATACATAGTAACATTTCGCAAGCGTCGCTGTGGCCCCGATCAGTAGCGATCAGTTGATCTTATGTGATCGAGGAAAATCGAATCTGATCGGGGTGAAATTCGGTTCTGATTGAGTTTGGGCGATCAGCTGATCGCGATCAGCTGATTGCCCCCGATTGCCAGAAAATGGCTTCCAGGGTTCCTGGAAATTATTGATCGCGGCTGATCTAGGCGATCAAACCCGATTGGGCCCACGCCCTGACAGCCCTTGAAAAACCAAACTCGTTGCATTACGTGCGCGGCTCTCATAAAACCAAACTGGGTGCCCTCTCATACCATCGTTCCCTTCTCTTGCTCTCTCCCTTCCTCCCTTGGTGTACAGAACAAACCCGGAAAAAAAAAACTAACTTACACACACTACTGTTGCCATGCCATCCACTTCCACCCTACCTCCAGCTCACCCTCACCACCCTCCATGACTTGTTCCACCCACCCCCTCCCCACCCCCTTCACGAGACACCACCTGTTGCCGAAACAGATCAAATTCGGAGATCGTATCCACTCTTTGTCTCGTTTGCCGAACCTTCTTTTCCGGCCCTTCCATACCACCTCATTTCAGGGGCTCGTTTTACAGCTCCAAATTTATTGCTCTGCCAATCTCCTCGCTCTATTACACATATTTGCTGACACGCCATGCCCGATTTTCCGAAAATTCGTCGCACCTACAGCTGGGCTCGGCACCAGCCAGCCCAGTCAGCCACCCAACCAGTCCACCAACCAATCGCCTCAGGGAACTGAGAGCCTCAGGGAACTCCAGATTCCGAATCGCGCAACTGGCATGGCACGGCATCTCCAGTCAGCAGCAGCACCAGTCCATCCCCGTCTTTTGAGCTGGTTCATCGCGAATGGGAGAGGGAGAAAGGAGACCCATCAAGTGCTGCTGTCGCAAGTGACACCTGTACTCCTTGAGCTGTGAATGTGAAGTGCAGCAGCAACCTACTGCGCGAAGCGCCATACGCCCAGAGGAGAGCTTACCTATGGCTCGTGAATGGAATGTAGGGTTGGATTCGATGCCTGTGTGCTGTCGGTCTGTCTGTGGGGCTGTCTTTGGCGGTGCGGATGGTTGTCTGTACTGTGGACTAAACGCCGATTAGTGACAGTCGCGATTCTTCTGCCTTTCAAGGCTTCAATCCTAGTGACGTTTTAGCGATTGTCGTCCGTGTTAGTGCCCAGAAGGAGTTCGTGGCGGGGCGAAAGATGCACACGCGGTGGGAGAGGAATAGTGCCATCACGTTAATAAGTTTGTTTCCACCTCCAGATCGCTTTTACCGCGAACGATTACTGTAACGATACGATAGTAGTATCGCGTGTTCGAAGCGTCGTCTCGAAATAGCGAGAACAGCGACGTTTTTTTCCGGTCAAGAATTAATGTAGCGGCGTGACGTCAGGAGTCAGGAACTCGATCGACCATGCCGCGCAACGGCGAGCATTGCTCGTACGCTTACATCTCTTTTGTTTCGTAGTAGCCCGCGGTCATGGAAGCGACTTACGCAGCTCGACGGTTCGAGTTCGCGGGAGCTATGGCGGACCGCCGGTTGGATCCGCGCCCTCTCGAACCGCACCCCTTCAACTCGCGCCCCTTCGATCCCATCGTCGCTTTCGAGCCGCGCCAAGCGCGTCCGTTAGAATCCGTAACGTGCAGTGGAGCGGAATCCGAAAGTCACAAGTCAGGAGTAATGCATCCGTCGTTCTGCGGTCAAGGTGACGTCGATTCGGTTAAATGTAACAGTAGCGCGGCGGTCCCATCGGCGGATAGGTATCGCGTAAGTCCTGCTGCGACGCCGCGACACAGCACATCGCGGCAGTCGTTCGACAGTCGCAACCCGTCGCAGTCGCAGGACGACGGACGTCGCAACCCGTCGCATTCGTTCGATTTCGATATCGACTGGTGTAGGAGCGCAGACGCTTTTGCCGATCCTCGTGAAACGCCCCGCGCCGAAGGAATGCGAGGGGAGGCGGTTGCGCGGGTCGGCGCAGATTGCGCTTCTCCTCAACTCGGAAGGGGAAAGACGGCGGAGTTGCGCGGAACAAGCATGTGCACTTCGAGTCCGCTCAACTGTCTCCAGGGTATGGTAACAGGAGGCTCGGGGACAAGCTCGGGAACGGAGAAGTCCGTCACATCTCCAGCTTGGCGCGGCGGGATGTCCGCGGACGACGGCTTTTGGCGCCGCGCGGCGGAGGACGGCGGGGCGGCAGAATGGCCGCGCGAAGGCGGTGGTGTTGGTTGCGGCGGCGGCAGCGGCGCCGGAAGCGGAGGCGGAGTTGGCGGAGCTGCATGGCGGAAGCCGGGCGCGTTCCTCCCCCCGCGGTTGCTCCTCTGCACGGGGCCTCCCGCGGCCATCTCCCCGTGCTCGACGCTCGAGCGCCAGCTCAGCCCGTGCTGCTCTTCCGCTGCCACGTCAGCTGCGTCCAGCCCGTGCCACGTGTCGAGTCCGCTATCGGCCGCGTTCAGCCCACTCTCCGCGCGGAGCGCCTCGCCGCTAGCCGACAAAAGCCCCTCCCCGTTACCCGGAAGAAACGTCTCCCCCTTAGCGGGGAGAAGCCGCTCTCCCCTTTCGAGGGGAAGCTTTTCCCCCGTGTCGGGGGGAAGCGCTTCCGCCTTGACGGGGGGAAGCGCCTCTCCGGTTGCTGGTTGCGGTAACTCCTCCCCCCTGTTTGGGAAAAGCGCTTCCGCGCATTCTGGCGGAGCCACCTCCCCGTTTCTTCCGCGAAGCCCTATGCCTCTCCGCAGCCCGTTGCCCGCGCTCGCGCCCTCCTCGCCCCTCCGCCCGCGCAGTCCTCTTTCCGCACAGTCCCCCGTCTCCCCGCACGTCAGCCCCGCGCATGCGCGTACCCGTTCCGCCTCCGCCAAGAGCCCCCTTGCGCGCCGACCGCTCGGCCCCTCCGCCAGCCCCCTGAATACGGTTGCACCGCACCCTCCCGTTTCGCTTTCACCTGCGCCGCTTTCACCCGCGCCGCTTTCACCTGCGCCGTTCGATTTGACTATAAAGTCGCCTCGGCGCGGAGATGGAAGCAGCGCAGGCGCAAGCAGCTGTAGCGCAAGCGGCAACATCTCCTTGTTTCGAAGCAGCACCAGTTGCAGTGGTACCAGCAGCAGCAGCAGCGCCTCCTTTTTCCGCACCGCCAGCAGCAGCAGCGGCAGCAGTAGCACCAGCGGAAGCGGCAGCATCAGCGGCAGCAGCGGCGGCCACAGTTGCAACAGCAGTCCGATACGCGGAGGGGCGCGCGCGGCGCAGGGGCCCGCGTTCGTCAGGCGACCCAGCCTGCTGTCGCGCGCGCAACCGCCCGCCTCCCCTCCGCCCGCCTCCGTCCCGCCCGCCTCACCTCCGCCACTGCCCTCTCCGCGCGCCTCCCATCCATTTACCGCAACACGCGCTCAGCCTCCGCCGTCCGATCAACCCCCCGCCTCCCCCTCCTTCTCCAACCCGCCCGCCTCCCCTCCCCCATTCTCCCGCAGTCAGCTTCCGCCTTCCCCTTCCTCTCTGCTCCCCCACTCCTCGACTTCCAAAGCGCGCCCAGTCTCCCCCCTGCGCCGAGTCTCCCCCCTGCGCCGAGTCTCCCCCCTGCGCCGAGTCTCCCCGCAAATGCGCCCAGTCTCCCCCCTGCGCCCAGTCACCCCCCAAATGCGCCCAGTCTCCCCGCAAATGCGCCCAGTCTCCCCGCAAATGCGCCCAGTCTCCCCGCAAATGCGCCCAGTCTCCCCTCATCTGCGCCCAGTCTCCCCCCATCTGCGCCCAGTCTCCCCCCACCTGCGCCCAGTCTCCCCCAAAATGCGCGCTAGTGCTCCCCAGCGGTCTCCCCCCGCGCCGTACGCAATGCGCCCTGTCTCGCCCGCGTTGCCTCCTGCGTCGCCCCACCTTTCCCCCACCTCGTACGCGCCACACCCTCCCTCCCCCTCCCCCCTCCTCTCCCCTCCCCCGCTCCTCCGCGCCCCTCCCTTTCCCCTCCGCCCCCCCTCCCCCCTCCTCCGCCCGTCTTCCCCCACCCTTCCCCCTGCCACGCCGTCGTTCCTCCGACCATCCGCTCAATTCCCCCCGTCTCCCCCTTCCCCAAACACCACTTGCCATCCCACCAACGCCGTTCCCTCCCCTTATGACCCTCCCGCCGCTCCACCCTCTCCCAACCCTTTCCCCTCTCCTTCCTCGCTTCAACCTTCCATCGCTCCCACCGCTCCCAACCACTCCTTCTCCCCTAGACCATCCCTCGCCCGTCCCACACCCTCGTGGAGCAGCGAGAGGGAAAGGCGAAGCGCAACGGTAGCTGCACCCGGTGGCGCTGCCGCCGCTTCAGCAGCACCAGCAGCAGCACCAGCAGCAGCACCAGCAGCAGCAGCAGGACCAGCGTCAGCAGCAGCGGGAGGCGGAGGGGCAGTTGGCGCAGGGGGAGGAGGAGGTGGGGGAGGAGGAGCAGAAGCAGGGGGGAAGGCGAAGAGCGGAGGGAGAGGCAGCAAGGCGGGAGGCGCGGAGGTGCGCCGCGCCGTGGGGCTCTCGGAGCTGGCGAGGGGGAGGGGCGCAGCCGGCATGAGGGGTGTAAGCGGCACGCGGGGTGTGGGCGGTAGCAGGGCGGCGGCAGGGCAGCAGCGAGAGGGGCGTGCCAAGGCGGCGCCATGCGAGCAGCAGAGATCGTGCCACGAAAGCGTTGCTGCACCCGCGCCTGCTGCGCCCGCGCCTGCTGCACCCGCGCCTGCTGCACCCGCGCCTGCTGCACCCGCGCCTGCTGCACCCGCGCCTGCTGCACCCGCGCCTGCTGCTGCCGTGCCTTCTTCTCCCGCGCCTGCTGCGAGTGTGCTGTTCCAGCAGACTGCTGTTCCTGCTGCTCCCGTGCTCGCTGCGTCTCGTGCCGTGGCTTCCCAGTCCCAAGGGCAACCGTCCCCACTCTTGCGGACAGACCCAGACCTTTCCCCTCAGCTCGCCGCTCGCTCGTCCCACCCGCCTTGCTCCCCCCACACGCCCTGCGCGCCCTATTCGCCGCGCTCACCCCGCACGCCTCACTCCCCCCACACTTCCCGCGCTTCCCCACGCCCCGCTCTCCTCTACGGTCCATTACCCGTGATTCCCACACAAACTCCCCTCTCTCCTCCCCACTCACTCCCCCCCATCCTCACTCGCTCTTCTCTCCCACCACCACCCCTCCTCGCCCTCCCCTCCCCTCCCCCCTCTCCTCCTCCTGCTCCACCCTCCCTGCTCCCCTCTCCTCTCCCTTGGGATCTCCAGCTCCGTCCCTCGCTCGCCGAGTCTCCACCTCTGCTTCGGCAGAAGGCTCGGTCCCGGTTGCTGGGAAATCACCCCTGGCAGCAGGTTTGGGTCTGGCAAAGAGCTGGAGGGAACGAACCGAACGGTCTGGTTCGGCACAAGGCACGGGGTCAGGCTCGGCGCGTAGTCACCTGAGCAGAAGCAGCAGCAGCAAGGAAGAATGTGGTAACCGTAACGGTCACACGACCACAAGCAACAACAACAGCAGCAGCAGCAGCAGCAACAGCCGCTACCACCACCGCCATCACCACCACAAGCAGCAGCAGCGGTGTGAAGGCAGCAGGGTTCCCATCACTGCCGCGCCTGCGCATGCGCACCCCTCTCTCCCACAGCATGGACGCCCGCTCGCTCTCCCTCCTTGCCCTCTGTGCGCCCTCTGACGGGACAAAGCCACGTGGCGTTGCTGGTTCAGCCAGTGTTGATGCTGCTGCTGCTGCTGCTGCTGCTGCTGCTGGTGGTGGTGGTGCTGCTGCTGGTGCTGCTGCTGGTGCTGCTGGTGTTGTGTGTTATCATGACCAGCTGAAGCAGCTGAACCAAAAACAGCTGCTGCTGCAGGAGGAGCGAGAAGAGCAGCCGGAGGAGCTTCAGCAGGAGATGAAGCTACTCCAAGACAAGCAGCAGCAGCAGCAGCCGGAGGAAGAGAAGTTGGAGAAATCGCACCAGCAGAAGCAGGAGCAGCAGCAGCAGCAGCAGGAAGGGGCAAGGGCAGCAAGGGCAGCAGAAGCAGCAGGGGGAGGCGCGGGTGCGACGTGGCAGCGTGGCAGTGGACGGGATGGGCGACTCCTTCCAGGAATTCAGGAGCCTCCGGCCGGCGGAGTTTGTCCTACGCCGCACATACTCAGACGTACACACCTCCTACAGTATAGACTACCAGGGAACCCCCCTCGGCACCGGGCAGTTTGGGGTAACCAGACGGTGCCTGAGCAAGCGCACAGGGGAGGAGCTAGCGTGTAAGACGATAGACAAGGCGAGCATCAAGACGCATGCGGATGCGGAGGACGTGCGGAAGGAGGTGGCTTGCTTGGAGTTGCTGGCTGGGCACCCCACTGTTGTCACTATCAAGGACGCATTTGAGGACTCCCAGGTCAGTCATGACTCGTGTCTCGTGTCTCGTGACTCGTGACTCATGGCCATCCCCTTGTGTTTCCTCCCCACCCAACAGCATGTGCACATTGTCACAGTGCTCCTCACAAGCCCTCATTCTTCCTCACACCTCCTCTCATTCCCCCCCCCCCCCCCCCCCAATCTCTCCTCCTTCCCCCATCTCTCCTCCCCACCCCACAGCACGTGCACATTGTCACGGAGCTCCTACCGGGCGGCGATCTCTTCGACAGAATCAGATCGCTCCGCCGCCTCTCCGAGCCGTCCGCCGCCCGCCTGTGCGCCGCCCTGATCGAAGCCCTTCTCCACTGCCACTGCCGGGGCATCACGCACCGCGACATCAAGCCCGAAAACATCCTTCTTACAAGCCTCTCCTCCGACTCCGATATAAAGCTCATCGACTTTGGCGTGGCTACATCCTTCCAACGTGGCGTGCCGCTAACCGATGCGGTCGGGACTCCGGAATATATGGCTCCTGAGGTGCTCAGGCAGAGCTACGGTCCCGAGGCGGATATATGGAGTGCGGGAGTGGTGCTTTACGTGGTACTTAGCGGCGCGCCCCCGTTTTGGGGGTCTAAAAGCCGGACGGTGGTGGAGAGGATACTTAAAAAAGAGGTGGCGTTTAGAGGGGCTAAGTGGGAGGGCGTGTCGGAGGAGGCTAAGGATCTTGTTGCTCGCATGCTGGTGAAAGATGCAAGCAAGCGGATCGGAGCTCTTGAGATTCTCGGTGAGTTGTGTAACCCGTTACGATGTTACATGGCATTCGACCATGCCGCTCACTCGATGTCGCCTTACACTTGTTTGCCTTGACTTACATCCTGCTGTTTCTCCTGCCTTGACTTACATCCTGCTGTTTCTCCTGCCTTGACTTACATCCTGCTGTTTCTCCTGCCTTGACTTACATCCTGCTGTTTCTCCTGCCTTGACTTACATCCTGCTGTTTCTCCTGCCTTGACTTACATCCTGCTGTTTCTCCTGCCTTGACTTACATCCTGCTGTTTCTCCTGCCTTGACTTACATCCTGCTGTTTCTCCTGCCTTGACTTACATCCTGCTGTTTCTCCTGCCCTGCACTCCTCGTATCCTTGACTTCGTCTTGTTTCTCTCAGAGCACCCATGGATTCAAAAGTGGAAGTTGGCTTCTCGCACGTGAAACGTTGTGACGCTAAGGATTGTGACACGAATGAGTTGAAACCAGACATACATGTGATGCAGCAGTGCAGTGGATAGGATACTGGCTGAACGCCACTACGGAATTGCTTCACATGGCTTGCGGGGAGGAAGGTGAGGACTCGGAGAGGAGGAGCTTCACGGAAAAGCAGTTGAAACCAGAAATACATGTGATGTACCGGTAGCAGCGGAGCGGATGGATACTGGCTGAACAACACCACTACGAGGTTGCTTCATAGTGCCTGCTGGGATGAAGGTGGAGAGAAGAATTTCATGGCTAAGGGCTGAATAAGGCAGCATTGGCTCCCTGCATTAGGGACTTCCTGGGTAAGGGGAGTCTGAGGGGAGAACCACAGATGTGGGGTGTGCTTTGGCAAGAGCATACCCCGTGTTGTACATTATGTAAGAACAAAAACTGTAGAAAGGGAGAGTCCATAAGGATCTCTCAGAGCTTGTTTGCTGATTATTTGTTTCATTTCATTTCATTAATTTATTCATTCTATTTGAAGTCAGTCCTCCTATGCATGCCTTGCCTTTTGATTCTTTCCCTTGTAAATTTGAATCATGGACCAGTAGCGAGGTTCAGTTTGAGTGTAGGTTCAGTTGGCAGTTTTGTAGCGAGGTAGTGGAGTGAACTGGGAAATTGTTGAGTAGAACAAGTCCCAAATAGAAGCTCTATTACAAAAATATTTGAAGTAGCGAGTCCCACCGTAACAGGTATGCCGCTGCCACGCCTCTTGTTCCCCCCAAGCACAGTCATACCACACGCAGACCGTCCTACTATTCGCAATCACCACGAAGCAGGTTTGATTGTTAGCTATCGACCAGAGCCGCAGCATCACGGTAGAATTTCTGTTGTTCTGAGAAAACACTGAGCATCCAATGCTGTAGAAAGGAAAGCCAGTCGTGAAATGATGCACCGCCTGGCTCGCAGCAGCGGCGGCAGCGGCGGCGGCAGCGGCGGTGGAGGTGGAATACAGCCGCCTCAGGTAGCATAATACGCTCATATAGCGTGGCCTGTTCCTGAGGCGATTTTTGAGGCTCCTCAAATATCGTCTCAGGTAGCATAATACGCTCATATAGCGTGATCTGTTCCTGAGGCGCCTCTACAATAGGCGCCTAAGCTAGCAACCTTATAATGGCTACATAATGCGCTCATAAAGCGTAGAGGCGGCACAATCGTCGATTTAGATTCATTCGTATCAATTCTTATCGCACACGTTAGTCGCGGATGAAGCTGTTCGCGTTCATCGAGTTTCTCCGCGCGTCGCTGTCCGCACGCGACGTGCTCGTCTCCCTGCTCGCCCTCACCCTCGCCTGCCACGTCGCACGCCTTCCGCAATGCGCGGACCTCTCCCATTGGCGCGTCGACGTCAGCAGCCAATTAAAGCCCGCGACGCTTCCGGAGCGCCTCGGAGTAGACCAAATTGTCGTCGACTCGCGAACCGAGCTGCTTCAGAGTCCACCCCGAGTCATTGTTCAGAATCGAATCGCGCACGAGTCCTTCTGGAGAACTCTCAAGAATGCCTCGGGATTGTCTCGAGTTCAACGGCTAGAAAACGGCGGACGAAGAAAGCTCACAAGTCATAGTAGTTACAATGTCGCACCAGGACGTTCGAGTTCGGGTTCGGGTCGAGCCTCTCCAACAGGCTCGGGAGCTGGTTCTTCCGAACCAAGCCAGGGTCGGCGTTTCCCGTCGCTCGCGCTGTACACGGCTCCTATCGGGTACAACACGACCATGACGGCTTTAAAGCGCGCCGTGCTCTCGTGGCTGCGCCTCGCGCCGCCTCCCTATACCCCTCACGTGTACTTAATAGGCTCGCACCCTCTTAATTACTCCCGGCCCCACCCGTCGCTGGTTTGGCTAGCCAGGCAATTCCCAAGGCACGTGCACGCTATAGGCAGTGGGAGTTCCCGAGGGAAGGGAGTGAGACGGGGGAGACGCGGGGGAAATGGGGTAGGGGAGGGGGAAGTGGGGTACGAGGAAGTGGGGGAAGGGGAATCGGCGGAAGCGGATGGAGGGGGAGGGATAACGGGGAAAGGGGGAATGCAGGGAGGAGGCGTGGATGTGACTTATGACGGTGTGACTAAAATGAACTCGTTGTTCGCTCTGGCGATGGGGAACAGGCGGGCGGATGTAGCGGGCGTGATAGACCCTGACGTGGTGCTTCTAGGGGACGTGATGGCGGCTGTAGCGCGGCTGACGTGGCAGGAGGAGCAGGAGCGGCGGGAGATGAGGAAGTGGGGGAGGGGGTGTTGGCAGGGAGTGGGGAGGTGGGAGGGGGAGGCGGAGAGAGAGGAGGAGGAGGAAGTGGGGGGAGGGAAGAGGCACAGAGGCAGGCTACTGAAAAGAAAGGAGTCCTTGTCTCTTGAGGCTCCTAAAAAGTTGTCTCCCTCAGAATCCTCCTCCTCCTCTCCCTCCTCCTCCTCCTCTCCCTCCTCCTCCTCCTCTCCCTCCTCCTACCACTCCTCTTCTCCCTCTCCCTCGCCCCCTCTCTCTCCTAGATGGATCATCACCTCTTCTCTCTGGCGCGCTGCATGGTTCCCCTTTGTTCTCGACAACCTTCCCCCGGAAATCCAGCCGGCCAATCACAAGCCGCCAGCTGGCGTGGACGAGGCGGGGGTGCGGAGGTTCTTGAGGCGGCATGCTGAGCTGGACAGTGGTGGGCCGATCGGGTTTGTGATGTGGAGCCAGAAACAGTTCCGGGAAGCTTCCTCTGCTGCAGGTAGAGATGCAGAGACCACCACAGCAGCAGCAGCAAGCAACGTAGGAGCGTCGTCCGCATTCAACCGGAACGGGTTGCGGGTTTCGTTGTTTTCTGAGCCGATGCCGCCCTTCCTATATGGGCGGGGCCCGCAGGGATGGCAGTGGGTGCTTCGACAGCTGGCTTGGGCGAGCCATGGAGGGGGGAATGGTAGCGGCAAGGGGAGGCAGGGGGAAGCAGCAGAGGGAGGGAAGGCACGAGAGGGGAGGACCGGAGAGGAGCAGGTGGGGAAGGAGGGCAGATGGGCTCACAATAGGGTATGGCACTGGTTGGGGGGGAAGAGTGCAGTGGGGCGAGGGAGGGGACTTAGAGCGCAGCAGGCGATGCGGCATGGGTTGCATGGGGAACATGGGGAATTGGAAAGACATGGGGAATGGGAAGGACATGGGGAATATGCGGGGATCGAGCCTGACTTGGCACATGTGGTGGATGGCACGGGTGCTGCCTCTGCTATCCGCATTGACCCTCAGTATGACTCGGTGAAAGAAGCCGAGCGGGCGCGGGGGAGTGCGGAGCAGGGCAGGGGAGTGGGTGGGGAAGGGGAGGGGGAGAGGGGGGGGAGTGGGAGGTGGATGGCGCTGCCAGCTGTGCGGGGTGCCACGTGGCATGGGCAGGTGAATGAGATGCTGCTGCGCGGGGAAGTGGGGGAATCGGGGAAGGAACAGGGGGAGGGACGGGAGGAGGAACTGGGGAAGGAAGGGGCTAATGGGGAGAATGGGGTGGGGGTGAGAGGGCAGGAGGAGGAGGAGGGGGGAGAGATTGCGTGGGAGTGGGAGAGGATAGGGGGAGAGCCAACAGTGGCACATCTGCGATGGCACCTGCCCATGTGCCATGGGCCCGAAGGTGAGATGATAGAGCGTATGTTTTGTGAAAATTCTAAAAAAACTCAGGAATTCTGGTGTTGCATGCTGCGGAATCAGGTGCTGGCAGTGGCACATTTTTGGTGGGATGGCACCTGGCCATGCGCCATGGGCCAGGAGGTGAGATGGCAAGGGAAGGGAACGATGGTGACTGCGTGCGGCAGAACAAACTTGGTACTGCATGAGAAGGGCAGAACAAACGATGATTTGGTGTTGAGGGCTGAGACGTCAGTGGCACATCTGCGATGGCACCTGCCCATGCGCCTTGGGCCCGGAGGTGAGATGGCATCTGTTCGTGTGCCACTGCCATGGGCCAGTTATGTAATTACGGCGTTCCATCGCCCAGAGGCAGATGATAGAGGAATAACGGTGCTGAGATCTCAAGACACGCATGCGATGCAGCCATCCACTGTGCATGCATGGATGCATGCATCCATGCTCCCTTCCCACCCAAGCGAGCACCCCTGTGCCATACGCCACATCCGCCCACGCCTCTGCCACACCCTGGCTTCTGCCTCTGTGAGCACGCCCACGCCTCCCTCCGCAGGGTGTGTTTCCTTGAACGAGACGTGGGTGTTTAGCCATTCTCTCTGCATCCACCCACATTCCACCCCCCCACCCAAGCGAGCACCCCTGTGCCATGCGCGCCGCATGCGCCCCTCCATCTGCCTCTGTGAGCTCGTTTTTGTGTGTGAGGCGCTTTCTCAGCTGAATTTCAGTTCACCCACTCACGTCCCACATCTCACCCACACAGGCGAGCACCCCTGTCTCATGCGTCGCATTTATCCGCCCCGGCATCTGCCCCTGCGAGCATGCCCACACCTGCTGCAACAAGGGTGCTCCCCTACTTGGGATGTGCCTGTTCACCCATATCTCTCTGCCTTCACTCTCATCCCACCCGCACAGGCGAGCACCCCTGTCTCATGCGTCGCACCCGCCCTGGCATCTGCCCCTGCGAGCACGCCCATGCCTCCCGCCGCTCCTCCCTCCCCTCCTCCTCCTTCCATGCTGCCCCCTACTTTGTCTGCGTGAGGTGTGGGTGTTCAGCCATTCTCCCCCTTGCCTTCCCCCACATCCCATCCCACCCGCACAGGCGAGCACCCCTGTCTCATGCGTCGCACCCGCCCTGGCATCTGCCCCTGCGAGCACGCCCATGCCTCCCGCCGCTCCTCCCTCCCCTCCTCCTCCTTCCATGCTGCCCCCTACTTTGTCTGCGTGAGGTGTGGGTGTTCAGCCATTCTCCCCCTTGCCTTCCCCCACATCCCATCCCACCCGCACAGGCGAGCACCCCTGTCTCATGCGTCGCACCCGCCCTGGCATCTGCCCCTGCGAGCACGCCCATGCCTCCCGCCGCTCCTCCCTCCCCTCCTCCTCCTTCCATGCTGCCCCCTACTTTGTCTGCGTGAGGTGTGGGTGTTCAGCCATTCTCCCCCTTGCCTTCCCCCACATCCCATCCCACCCGCACAGGCGAGCACCCCTGTCTCATGCGTCGCACCCGCCCTGGCATCTGCCCCTGCGAGCACGCCCATGCCTCCCGCCGCTCCTCCCTCCCCTCCTCCTCCTTCCATGCTGCCCCCTACTTTGTCTGCGTGAGGTGTGGGTGTTCAGCCATTCTCCCCCTTGCCTTCCCCCACATCCCATCCCACCCGCACAGGCGAGCACCCCTGTCTCATGCGTCGCACCCGCCCTGGCATCTGCCCCTGCGAGCACGCCCATGCCTCCCGCCGCTCCTCCCTCCCCTCCTCCTCCTTCCATGCTGCCCCCTACTTTGTCTGCGTGAGGTGTGGGTGTTCAGCCATTCTCCCCCTTGCCTTCCCCCACATCCCATCCCACCCGCACAGGCGAGCACCCCTGTCTCATGCGTCGCACCCGCCCTGGCATCTGCCCCTGCGAGCACGCCCATGCCTCCCGCCGCTCCTCCCTCCCCTCCTCCTCCTTCCATGCTGCCCCCTACTTTGTCTGCGTGAGGTGTGGGTGTTCAGCCATTCTCCCCCTTGCCTTCCCCCACATCCCATCCCACCCGCACAGGCGAGCACCCCTGTCTCATGCGTCGCACCCGCCCTGGCATCTGCCCCTGCGAGCACGCCCATGCCTCCCGCCGCTCCTCCCTCCCCTCCTCCTCCTTCCATGCTGCCCCCTACTTTGTCTGCGTGAGGTGTGGGTGTTCAGCCATTCTCCCCCTTGCCTTCCCCCACATCCCATCCCACCCGCACAGGCGAGCACCCCTGTCTCATGCGTCGCACCCGCCCTGGCATCTGCCCCTGCGAGCACGCCCATGCCTCCCGCCGCTCCTCCCTCCCCTCCTCCTCCTTCCATGCTGCCCCCTACTTTGTCTGCGTGAGGTGTGGGTGTTCAGCCATTCTCCCCCTTGCCTTCCCCCACATCCCATCCCACCCGCACAGGCGAGCACCCCTGTCTCATGCGTCGCACCCGCCCTGGCATCTGCCCCTGCGAGCACGCCCATGCCTCCCGCCGCTCCTCCCTCCCCTCCTCCTCCTTCCATGCTGCCCCCTACTTTGTCTGCGTGAGGTGTGGGTGTTCAGCCATTCTCCCCCTTGCCTTCCCCCACATCCCATCCCACCCGCACAGGCGAGCACCCCTGTCTCATGCGTCGCACCCGCCCTGGCATCTGCCCCTGCGAGCACGCCCATGCCTCCCGCCGCTCCTCCCTCCCCTCCTCCTCCTTCCATGCTGCCCCCTACTTTGTCTGCGTGAGGTGTGGGTGTTCAGCCATTCTCCCCCTTGCCTTCCCCCACATCCCATCCCACCCGCACAGGCGAGCACCCCTGTCTCATGCGTCGCACCCGCCCTGGCATCTGCCCCTGCGAGCACGCCCATGCCTCCCGCCGCTCCTCCCTCCCCTCCTCCTCCTTCCATGCTGCCCCCTACTTTGTCTGCGTGAGGTGTGGGTGTTCAGCCATTCTCCCCCTTGCCTTCCCCCACATCCCATCCCACCCGCACAGGCGAGCACCCCTGTCTCATGCGTCGCACCCGCCCTGGCATCTGCCCCTGCGAGCACGCCCATGCCTCCCGCCGCTCCTCCCTCCCCTCCTCCTCCTTCCATGCTGCCCCCTACTTTGTCTGCGTGAGGTGTGGGTGTTCAGCCATTCTCCCCCTTGCCTTCCCCCACATCCCATCCCACCCGCACAGGCGAGCACCCCTGTCTCATGCGTCGCACCCGCCCTGGCATCTGCCCCTGCGAGCACGCCCATGCCTCCCGCCGCTCCTCCCTCCCCTCCTCCTCCTTCCATGCTGCCCCCTACTTTGTCTGCGTGAGGTGTGGGTGTTCAGCCATTCTCCCCCTTGCCTTCCCCCACATCCCATCCCACCCGCACAGGCGAGCACCCCTGTCTCATGCGTCGCACCCGCCCTGGCATCTGCCCCTGCGAGCACGCCCATGCCTCCCGCCGCTCCTCCCTCCCCTCCTCCTCCTTCCATGCTGCCCCCTACTTTGTCTGCGTGAGGTGTGGGTGTTCAGCCATTCTCCCCCTTGCCTTCCCCCACATCCCATCCCACCCGCACAGGCGAGCACCCCTGTCTCATGCGTCGCACCCGCCCTGGCATCTGCCCCTGCGAGCACGCCCATGCCTCCCGCCGCTCCTCCCTCCCCTCCTCCTCCTTCCATGCTGCCCCCTACTTTGTCTGCGTGAGGTGTGGGTGTTCAGCCATTCTCCCCCTTGCCTTCCCCCACATCCCATCCCACCCGCACAGGCGAGCACCCCTGTCTCATGCGTCGCACCCGCCCTGGCATCTGCCCCTGCGAGCACGCCCATGCCTCCCGCCGCTCCTCCCTCCCCTCCTCCTCCTTCCATGCTGCCCCCTACTTTGTCTGCGTGAGGTGTGGGTGTTCAGCCATTCTCCCCCTTGCCTTCCCCCACATCCCATCCCACCCGCACAGGCGAGCACCCCTGTCTCATGCGTCGCACCCGCCCTGGCATCTGCCCCTGCGAGCACGCCCATGCCTCCCGCCGCTCCTCCCTCCCCTCCTCCTCCTTCCATGCTGCCCCCTACTTTGTCTGCGTGAGGTGTGGGTGTTCAGCCATTCTCCCCCTTGCCTTCCCCCACATCCCATCCCACCCGCACAGGCGAGCACCCCTGTCTCATGCGTCGCACCCGCCCTGGCATCTGCCCCTGCGAGCACGCCCATGCCTCCCGCCGCTCCTCCCTCCCCTCCTCCTCCTTCCATGCTGCCCCCTACTTTGTCTGCGTGAGGTGTGGGTGTTCAGCCATTCTCCCCCTTGCCTTCCCCCACATCCCATCCCACCCGCACAGGCGAGCACCCCTGTCTCATGCGTCGCACCCGCCCTGGCATCTGCCCCTGCGAGCACGCCCATGCCTCCCGCCGCTCCTCCCTCCCCTCCTCCTCCTTCCATGCTGCCCCCTACTTTGTCTGCGTGAGGTGTGGGTGTTCAGCCATTCTCCCCCTTGCCTTCCCCCACATCCCATCCCACCCGCACAGGCGAGCACCCCTGTCTCATGCGTCGCACCCGCCCTGGCATCTGCCCCTGCGAGCACGCCCATGCCTCCCGCCGCTCCTCCCTCCCCTCCTCCTCCTTCCATGCTGCCCCCTACTTTGTCTGCGTGAGGTGTGGGTGTTCAGCCATTCTCCCCCTTGCCTTCCCCCACATCCCATCCCACCCGCACAGGCGAGCACCCCTGTCTCATGCGTCGCACCCGCCCTGGCATCTGCCCCTGCGAGCACGCCCATGCCTCCCGCCGCTCCTCCCTCCCCTCCTCCTCCTTCCATGCTGCCCCCTACTTTGTCTGCGTGAGGTGTGGGTGTTCAGCCATTCTCCCCCTTGCCTTCCCCCACATCCCATCCCACCCGCACAGGCGAGCACCCCTGTCTCATGCGTCGCACCCGCCCTGGCATCTGCCCCTGCGAGCACGCCCATGCCTCCCGCCGCTCCTCCCTCCCCTCCTCCTCCTTCCATGCTGCCCCCTACTTTGTCTGCGTGAGGTGTGGGTGTTCAGCCATTCTCCCCCTTGCCTTCCCCCACATCCCATCCCACCCGCACAGGCGAGCACCCCTGTCTCATGCGTCGCACCCGCCCTGGCATCTGCCCCTGCGAGCACGCCCATGCCTCCCGCCGCTCCTCCCTCCCCTCCTCCTCCTTCCATGCTGCCCCCTACTTTGTCTGCGTGAGGTGTGGGTGTTCAGCCATTCTCCCCCTTGCCTTCCCCCACATCCCATCCCACCCGCACAGGCGAGCACCCCTGTCTCATGCGTCGCACCCGCCCTGGCATCTGCCCCTGCGAGCACGCCCATGCCTCCCGCCGCTCCTCCCTCCCCTCCTCCTCCTTCCATGCTGCCCCCTACTTTGTCTGCGTGAGGTGTGGGTGTTCAGCCATTCTCCCCCTTGCCTTCCCCCACATCCCATCCCACCCGCACAGGCGAGCACCCCTGTCTCATGCGTCGCACCCGCCCTGGCATCTGCCCCTGCGAGCACGCCCATGCCTCCCGCCGCTCCTCCCTCCCCTCCTCCTCCTTCCATGCTGCCCCCTACTTTGTCTGCGTGAGGTGTGGGTGTTCAGCCATTCTCCCCCTTGCCTTCCCCCACATCCCATCCCACCCGCACAGGCGAGCACCCCTGTCTCATGCGTCGCACCCGCCCTGGCATCTGCCCCTGCGAGCACGCCCATGCCTCCCGCCGCTCCTCCCTCCCCTCCTCCTCCTTCCATGCTGCCCCCTACTTTGTCTGCGTGAGGTGTGGGTGTTCAGCCATTCTCCCCCTTGCCTTCCCCCACATCCCATCCCACCCGCACAGGCGAGCACCCCTGTCTCATGCGTCGCACCCGCCCTGGCATCTGCCCCTGCGAGCACGCCCATGCCTCCCGCCGCTCCTCCCTCCCCTCCTCCTCCTTCCATGCTGCCCCCTACTTTGTCTGCGTGAGGTGTGGGTGTTCAGCCATTCTCCCCCTTGCCTTCCCCCACATCCCATCCCACCCGCACAGGCGAGCACCCCTGTCTCATGCGTCGCACCCGCCCTGGCATCTGCCCCTGCGAGCACGCCCATGCCTCCCGCCGCTCCTCCCTCCCCTCCTCCTCCTTCCATGCTGCCCCCTACTTTGTCTGCGTGAGGTGTGGGTGTTCAGCCATTCTCCCCCTTGCCTTCCCCCACATCCCATCCCACCCGCACAGGCGAGCACCCCTGTCTCATGCGTCGCACCCGCCCTGGCATCTGCCCCTGCGAGCACGCCCATGCCTCCCGCCGCTCCTCCCTCCCCTCCTCCTCCTTCCATGCTGCCCCCTACTTTGTCTGCGTGAGGTGTGGGTGTTCAGCCATTCTCCCCCTTGCCTTCCCCCACATCCCATCCCACCCGCACAGGCGAGCACCCCTGTCTCATGCGTCGCACCCGCCCTGGCATCTGCCCCTGCGAGCACGCCCATGCCTCCCGCCGCTCCTCCCTCCCCTCCTCCTCCTTCCATGCTGCCCCCTACTTTGTCTGCGTGAGGTGTGGGTGTTCAGCCATTCTCCCCCTTGCCTTCCCCCACATCCCATCCCACCCGCACAGGCGAGCACCCCTGTCTCATGCGTCGCACCCGCCCTGGCATCTGCCCCTGCGAGCACGCCCATGCCTCCCGCCGCTCCTCCCTCCCCTCCTCCTCCTTCCATGCTGCCCCCTACTTTGTCTGCGTGAGGTGTGGGTGTTCAGCCATTCTCCCCCTTGCCTTCCCCCACATCCCATCCCACCCGCACAGGCGAGCACCCCTGTCTCATGCGTCGCACCCGCCCTGGCATCTGCCCCTGCGAGCACGCCCATGCCTCCCGCCGCTCCTCCCTCCCCTCCTCCTCCTTCCATGCTGCCCCCTACTTTGTCTGCGTGAGGTGTGGGTGTTCAGCCATTCTCCCCCTTGCCTTCCCCCACATCCCATCCCACCCGCACAGGCGAGCACCCCTGTCTCATGCGTCGCACCCGCCCTGGCATCTGCCCCTGCGAGCACGCCCACACCGCCCGCCACAGGGGGGCTCATTCTCCCCTTGATGGGATGTGGCTGTTCGTTCTTCCTGCCTTCCCCCACATCCCATCCCACCCGCACAGGCGAGCACCCCTGTCTAATGCGCCGAATCCGCCCCGGCATCTGCCCCTGCAAGCACGCCCATGTGCGTGTGAGGTGCTTTCTCAGAAGACTTTCCACTCACCCACCCACCCTACTCCCCCACCCTCAGGCGAGCACCCTTGTCTCATGCGTCGCATCCGCCCCGGCATCTGCCCGTGCGAGCACGCCCACGCCTCCCGCCGCTCCTCCCTCCCCTCCGCCCCCTTCCGCGCTGGCCCCTACTTCGCCTGCTCCCCTGACCCTCCGCCTCCCCCTCCTCGCCCTGTACTTGATATAAGCATGCCTAACACCTCGCTATTGGCAAGAACGAGGACAATAGGAGCAGTAGGAAGGGAAAGGAGAAGAGTGGGAGGGGAGGGACAGGAGGGAGGAGAGAAAGGGGAGAGGGGGAACGGAGGGACTGAGGGGGGACAAGGCGAGGAAGGGGAGGTGGAGGTGGTGCGGGCATGGGGGTTGGAGGAGGTGGTGGGGGAGGTGGCGGATGGGAACAAGGCAATAGTGCTTGTGGCGGCCACTCACCACTATGCCTCCATGCTCCTCAGCTTCGCTTGCATGTGGGTGCGTCATTCTTTCATGTGCATGTGGGTGCGTCATTCTTTCATGTGCATGTGGGTGCGTCATTCTTTCATGTGCATGTGGGTGCGTCATTCTTTCATGTGCATGTGGGTGCGTCATTCTCTCGTGAGGTGACTTCAGAGTGAACTCAAAAGGGACTAGGGTCATCTCAAACCTTCTACTCTTCCATCGTTCCTCGCATCTCCCTCTCCCCTTCCCTTCCCCTCCTCAGGCTCCAAAGGCTCTCAGTACCCAACCTACTGGTAGCAGCTCTTGACCCCACCGCCTACCGCATCGCTCTGTTGCACGCCCTCCCAGTCTTCTACAACAACACTACCGCTGCAGCAGCAGCAGCAGGAGCGTTACCGCCAGGAGCACAAGGAGCAGAGGGAGCAGTTGGAACAGGGCCAGAGGCGTGCCCCTTCAACAGCCACTGCTTCCGGCACTACTCCAAGCTCAAGAGCCGCTCTTTCCCTCTTCCCCTTCCCCACCCCTTCAGGCTACGTCGTCTCTCAGTACCCAACCTACTAGTAGCAGCCCTCGACCCCACCGCCTACCGCATCGCTCTTCTGCACGCCCTCCCAGTTTTCTACGACAACACCACTGCTGCAGCAGCAGCGGCGCTACCACCCGGGTCACATGGACCAGGGGCGGATGAAGCAGGCCCAGAGGCGTGTCCCTTCAACAGCCATTGCTTCCGGCACTACACGAAGCTCAAGAGCCGTGCTGTGCTGCGCGTGCTGCGGTTGGGCTATGCGGTGCTGTGGAACGATGTGGACGTGGTGTGGTTTGAGAATCCAATGCCGCTGCTGTGGCAGTATGGAGAGGGGGTGCTGGCAATACAGGTGAGATGCATATGGGATGACTCAGCTTCCATGTGCTGCGCGTGCTGCCAGTGCTGCGCGTGCTGTGGCTGGGCTATGCTGTGTTTTGGAGCGATGTGGACGTGATGTGGCTTGACAGTACCATGCCTATCCTGTGACAGTACGGGGAGAAGGTGCTGGCGATTCAGGCGAGGGGTTGGGTTGGGCTGTACATGCTTGTTGCACAGGGGGTGTATCAGCTTCCTTGCTGTGCTGCAGGTGCTGTGGGTGCTGCGAGTGCTGCGGTCTAACACCACTTGGGCGCACTTGGCAAAATCACCAAATTGTGCTTCCCAAATCACCATTCGGGGTGGCAGAAGCATAGCCATATTCAAAGGCCATGGCAAGCACTGTACCCGTAACCCAACCCCTCCCAGCCAGTCTACTCCACCCGGCGCCATCCAGCCAACAGTGGCTGCTTCGATCCCGCTTGCCCTTTCTATCGGTTCAATCACCATGTCCCCTGTCCCTCCTTTGACCCCTTATCATCCCTCTGTACTCCTTGTTGTGCCGTGCATTGTATGAGCCTGACCCCCCGCTCCCAGCCAGCTCCATTCACCACATCAGCAGTGGCTTCTACCTCGCTCTCTACCATGATCAATCGCATCACCCTCTGTGCTGCACTCCCTCTCTCTAGAGCAAAGGGCCCCAACCCTCACTGCCAGCCAACTCCATCCGCCGCATCTTCTACCTCGCGCTCCCTTTATACTTCCCCTTATCACCACCGCCTTTTACCTGCCACCATGCACACTATGCCTGCACACTATGCCCCTCTCCTCGCACTTCAGAGCAACGAGCCCGACCCCTCGCTCCCAGCCAACTCTATCCGGCGCATCAACAGCGGCTTCTACCTCGCTCGCCCCGACCCTCTTACCATCGCTGCTCTCACCGCCGTGGTCAAGCATGCGGCACACTCACGGCTGTCGGAGCAACCTTCTTTTTATGATGTGCTGTGTGGGGAGCACGGGGAGCGACGGGTGAGTGGCTTGTTCTGTTTGCTGTCATTGCTCGTACTCGCACTTCTGTTCTCCCTAACTTGTGCTGCCTTCACTCTCACCGCTGTGGTGAAGCATGCGGCACATTCTCGGCTGTCGGAGCAACCTTCTTTTTATGATGTGCTGTGTGGGGAGCACGGGGAGCGACGGGTGAGTGACTTTCTCAGCTGTCACCGCTGCTGCCGCTGTTGTCCCTAGTTTGTGCTGTGCTGCTGTCACTCTCACTCACCGCTGTGGTCAAGCATGCGGCACACTCACGGCTGTCGGAGCAACAGTCCTTCAATGATGTGCTGTGTGGGGAGCATGGGGAACGGCGAGTAAGTGGCTACTTCTGCTCTCACTGTCGCTGCTGTTACTCGCAGTCATTAACCCTGCTGTCCTTTCATCCTGCCGCCCGTGACCGTGCCGCCCATTCACTGCTCTCATCCCATCACCCATCCTATTCCAACTGCCCCATGCCAGGTGGGCTCTGACGCGTGCCAGTGGACCAATGGCCTGCGAGTAGTCTTCCTGCCACGTCAGCAGTTTCCCAACGGGGCAGTTTACCAGCTGTGGGGGCCCAGGGAAGGAGATGCTGGCAGTGGGCAAGGGGAGGTGGTATCTGGTGCTGTTGGCCAGGGGGAGGTGGTATCTGCTGGGAGTGCAAGTGCAAGGGAGGAGTGTGAAAGAAGAGGGTGTGTGATTCTACACAATAACTGGATCGCAGGTGGGTTGTGCTAGCAGCTTCAACACTTCACAATAACAGCACTTTAAGCAGCAGCGCTTGCCTCCATTTGACACTCCTCCCCATCCTCATCTATACCCTTGTTAATCTCCGCATTGTGTGAGCCTCCCCTCTCCCCACTTCCCCTTCTTCCCTTCCCCTCCACCACTGCTCTAATTATAACCATTCACGTGCAACGGGATTCCCTCGTTTACCATCTCTCCATTTGCTATCTCACGGTTCCCATCTCTTTCAGGCTACGATTCGAAGGTGTCTCGGATGAAGAGCCATAAACTATGGTACCATGACTCATTAAACCACATGTGCATCAATCCGTAATGCAATTTTACATGAAGCGCAACTCTGTAAGAAGGTTTCGTATTATTTTCTAGGATGAGATATTTTTATCTTAAATATTATTTATACCCTTTCGTTATAGTTTATCAACGATCACCACAGAAACTCTCTTGTTCGCGACCAATCGCCTATCGTAGTCCAGCCAACTCTCCAAGCAAAATCGCTCGCCAGCTCCAGTAATCTTCGCAAAGCATGTCCGGGTTACCCCCTGCCACTATTTTGAAAAATCAGCCTAGATTTTGGGGGCAGCGGAAGGCACAGCGGTTTGTGTTTGTGACAAACAGTTGGTGTTTTTGCGGGAAAACTTTACCTCGCTCATTTCACAGTCCTCGCTGTGTCATTGGTGCAGTTCATTCTTCAAGCACGATCCATTGCACCTGCGACTCGACGACCGAGGAGCGACAAAGGGCGAGCATCAAACGACGAGTGACGATGTCGTTAGGGTTTGCGCGCGACAGCGCGGCGGAGGTGCGACTAGACGCCGCGTTGCAGCGACTCCGCGCGCTCGACTCGAGCGTGCGGCCGTCGTCCATCGTCGCCGTCGGTGACGCCCTTCCCATTGGCGCCGATGCATCGTTCCTCAGGTAATGCCTTTCTCACGTAGCACCTTACTCAGTTAACACCTCCCTGTCTAGCTCGACTCGAGCGTGCGGCCGTCGTCGATCGTCGCCGTCGGAGACGCGCTTCCCATCGGCGCCGATGCATCCTTCCTCAGGTAACACCGTCCTCAGGTAACACCGTCAGGTAACACCGTCCTCAGGTAGCACCGTCCTCAGGTAGCACCGTCCTCAGGTAACGCCGTCCTCAGCTTTCTCAAGTTATACCCTTGTCAGGTAACATCGTCCTTAGGTAACGCTGTCCTCAGCTTTCTCAGGTAGAACCCTTCTCAAGTAATGCCTTAGGTGATATATGCTTCCGTGAGATGCTCACTGCGTCTGCAATCACTCAAACACTTTTTAGCTAACAATGGTGCTGCTGCTCTGCGCTGCTCCTCCTCCCTTTCTGTACGCCTGGATGGAATTGGCAGGGGGCATGGCACGAGGGAGGGCGAGGAGGGGCAGGTGTGCGCCACGGTGTGCGGCGTGGTGAAGCGAATCAACCGCCTGCTCTCCGTGCAACCACTCAAAACCTGGTGCGCTGCGGTGCATTGTGGTGGGTTCCGGTGTGTGTGTGCGGTCATGGCATGTCTATGTGTGCGTGCGTGAATGGCATGTGTGGTGAAGCGCATCAACCACCTGGTGCTTTGCATTTTGCTGTCATGCATTGTGATGTGAATTCAATGTCACGTTACGTTATGTCATATCATGTCGCATCGTCTGGTGTCGTGCCGTGTCCTGTCCTGTCATGTCATGTCATGTCATGTCATGTCATGTCATGTCATGTCATGTCATGTCATGTGATGTGCTTCATGGGGAGACAGATACAGGCCACGAAGCATATGAACGGGGCAACAGAGACGGCAACAGAACTCCCTGGCTTCGTTACACGGGATTTAAGGGCTGACTACAGGTAAGTGGCGCAGACAGGAGATGGACGCCACGGAGCTCGCCACCAGGCGGTGAAACGAATGGCAATGCACCTGTGGACCATGACATCCCAACCCACCTTCTTCCCCTCTCCTCCCCACACTCCAGGTGTGTGGCGCAGACAGGGGACGTGGCGGTGGGGCGGGTGACAGAGCTCGCCCCCAAGCGGTTGACAGTGGGGCTCTGCACTTGAGACAAAACACCCAACCCCCCATTTCTTCCTTCCTTCCTCCCCCCCCCCCCCCCTCCCTCCCCACACCCCAGGTACGTGGCACAAACGGGAGACGTGGTGGTGGGGAGGGTGACAGAGCTGGCACCAAAGCGGTGGAAGCTGGCTGTGGGGCACACACTGCAATTGTGGAAATAAACACCCTCCCCCCATTCCCCTTCTTGCCTCCCTCTCTCCCCACACTCCAGGTATGTGGCGCAGACAGGGGACGTGGTGGTGGGCCGAGTGACAGAGCTCGCACCAAAGCGGTGGAAGCTGGCTGTGGGGTCGGCACATGAAGCGCAGCTTATGCTCTCCGCAATTAACCTACCAGGGGGGGCGCAGGTGAGAGAGAGGGGGGGCGCAGGTGAGAGAGAGGGGGGGCGCAGGTGAGAGAGAGGGGGGGCGCAGGTGAGAGAGAGGGGGGGCGCAGGTGAGAGAGAGGGGGGGCGCAGGTGAGAGAGAGGGGGGGCGCAGGTGAGAGAGAGGGGGGGCGCAGGTGAGAGAGGGGGGGCGCAGGTGAGAGAGAGGGGGGGCGCAGGTGAGAGAGGGGGGGGGGGGCGCAGGTGAGAGAGAGGGGGGGCGCAGGTGAGAGAGAGGGGGGGCGCAGGTGAGAGAGAGGGGGGGCGCAGGTGAGAGAGAGGGGGGGCGCAGGTGAGGGAGAGGGGGGGCGCAGGTGAGAGAGAGGGGGGGCGCAGGTGGGGGTGCGCAGGCGGTAAGGCGTGGGTGAGGAGAAGGGCAGGCGGTAAAGAGGGGGTGGTAGGGGAGGAGGTGGTGTTGCACCGTGCCCCCAAGAGGTGGAAGCTGGCTGTGGGTTCGGCGCATGAGGCTCAGCTCATGCTCTCCGCTATCAACCTGCCGGGGGGTGCTCAGGTGAGACCTCTATCAACCAGCACAAGGCAGAGGTATTGAAAAACTCGAACGAGCATCTGTAACGGGGTGGTACAGACGAAGCCTATTCTAATTCTTACTTGTCAACAGCGATTGTGTTTGTTTGTTTCCAGTGTTGTTGGCCCTCTCTTTTCCCACCCTTTCCTTTTATTCTCTATTGTCCTGGGTTTCCCTGGCTTTTACCAGAGGCGGCGCACAGCAGTGGATGAGTTGAACATGAGGAACATCTATGTGGAGGGGGACCTTGTCACGGTGAGTAGATCAGCTCTAAACACTCTTAATGCGTCTTAAGAATCTGTCTTTGAGGCGGCTTTTGATTGCCTCACTTCACGTCACGGCGGTGGATGCGTTGAACAAGCGGAACAACTATGTGGAGGGGGACTTGTCGTGGCGGCTAGAGCTCTAAGTTTTGGCTATGCTTTGTTGTTTGTGTGTGTGGTATTTGGGATTAATGGGCTCACTCACGGCGAGCAATTTCTCTTTCTCGCATGCACTGGTGCTTTCTGGGTGCTGTGTTCTTGGTGTGTAACAGGTGTGAGTTTGAATCATCCAGTCCATTACATAGAGTGTATAATATTGTGAAAGCTTGCTATTTGTCTTTGCAAATGCAACGTCTCATTTCAACTGGCAAGTACAAGATTTTTTATCGTCCAAGCATTTTACATGATAAAAACGATGAATTCTCTACTAGACTAGGGTGGGAGGGTGGGGAACTTGAAAACTGAAAGTTTGAAATGAAAAACGTGGGTGAAGGCCAAATGGCCTTCGCCCCCTCTTTTATACCGAAAAAGAGGGGAAGTAGCGGTTCGCCGAAGCATTTTGCTTCGGTACAAATATCTTCGCTATTCACAATACACAATTTTAGAAAGTGTTACACACTTTCAAAAATTTACATATTGTGAAAGCTTGCTATTTGTCTTTGCAAATGCAACGTCTCATTTCAACTGGGTTTTCTGAGACATGGTGAGTGCTTGTTGGCGGTGTCGAGTAAGGGCACGCTCATGCTGCGAGGGGGACGGAACGTGCGCCTGATCGTGAAGGCGCCGCGACGCAGCAAGGAGGTGATCCTGTAAGATGGTGACATAAAGGTCCTTCGCGGTTTCGCTCCGCCATCGCCCCAGTCTTTTGAAAAGGCGGTCCGTGATGCCCGTGCTCGCTGCAACTGTTGCTGCCCCTTTGCGGAATGAATGGGTGCCGAGGTTTGTAGGGTCGATGCCAACTGCTTGGAATGCATGCAAGCACCACGTGCGGACAGTGGGGTATGATGGGGCGGTATCCTGCGAGGATGGCGGGGGGTTGCGTCGAAAAATACGAATCAACGGGCCCTTGGTCTTTGGCCTGTACTGTGCCAGCTTGATGAAGTGCCTGGTGCACCGCACGGGGCAGAATGGTCCGTCAGTCGCGGCAACGGGGACCCATACGCCCTTGCTCTCCTGATCGGTTTTTGAGTGTGGAATTAGGAGCCACATTGCCGTAGCCTCGAACTGGATGTCCTCCCACTGGATTGATACCAGGTCCGAGAAGCGAAGGAAGGCCGAGTACATGAGCAGCACGATGAGGCCCTTCTGGTAGGTGCCGGGTTCGCTTGACTGGAGAAAAGGTCCCGCCATTGCCTGGACTTGATGAAGGGAGACAGGCTCTTTCACTCGTGTAGGCCGAGGGCAGTGTCGTTTGGCGTACTCTCGGACTTGCGTTGTGAACGGGCCGTTCGCTGGGTTGGCTGACCCTGTCATGCGATGGGCAAAGCTGACTGCAGCGCATGTGAGCTGTACGCTGGAGACTGTGGCCTGGTGGTTGATTGCGTGCACTAAGTAGAGTGCAAGCGTGAGATCTGCGGCAGGCAAGAAATCCACTTTGGCCTTCATGCAAAAGCTGCGAAACTTCTCCCAGTACGGTTCGTATGTGTTGATTGTTGATTCCGATCGTGTCTTGGCTGTCATAAGAAGTAGCTGGTGATGCAACCTTGGAAGCATATCTGTAATCATAGGATACAAGAATGGTACATCAAGGTTTGTAATTGACTTTCAGTGCTAAGATACGACTGACTGGAAGACCAGCACCCGAGAATGCATGTTCATGGGAGCCCACATGCAAGCATTGACTACCACTAGCAAGGTAGAGGATGGAGGAGATGCCGATTGCCCAGGTGTGTGGGGAAGGTCTGATTAGGGGCCACCAAGCAGCGCCTGTCCATTCGGGAACGACTAGTGTCATCGTGGCGTTCGTGCGTGCGGCATGGTGCAGGTTTGCTGGGATGAGGTTCGGCGGCGGGAACGCGAAGCCGTGCTCTAATCCCCAATCGAGCGAGAATGCATTTATGGCAGTTGCACGTGGGTGCGGATATTTAGAGCAGAAGCGCGGGAGCTGTGCATTGTTGGCGTTGGCGAATAGGTCGATGGTGTGTGATCCCCAACGCCTTTCCAATAATCGAAACCAGGGGAGCTTGAGCGAGTAGTCGTCGTGGTCTTCCAATTTGGACAGTGCATCTGCATGTGCATTGAGGGCACGTAGAATCCATTCGACGGCCAGCCGGGTTTCGTGCGCCATGCAAATTGCGACGATGGCCTTGCACAGAAGAGTGAGCTCAGGCTGGCGAGAGCCGCCTTTGCGCAGAATGAAGAAGACGCCTTGGTTGTCTACTCGCATGAGTACGCGGCGACCTTGGATCTGGTCCTTGAACGTCTGCAGTGCCCATAGCACTCCCTCGAGCTCTCGGCGTGTGCTCGATGTGGAGAGAAGTTCTTTTGGCATGGGGCTGCTTCCTTGCGAGCTTCCGCCGGGGAAGGATGAAAGGGTTGCACCCCAACTGTGTGCGCTAGCGTCGACGTAAATGACTGTATCCAGACTGTGGGGCATGTGAAACGGGGCCCCGTTAAAACGGTCAAAGTGGTCAAGCCAAAATTGTAGCTCGTCGCGAGCTTCCGAGGTCAGGGTCACTCGTGCATTCCATGATGGCGCCTCATTAATGAGTGTCAAAAGTTGATGGCTGAAAGAGCGTGCCGTCGCACCAAGGGCGAGCGCCATGGATGCAAGGATGGCAGTGACGCGGGCGACGAGGCGGATTGATACCCGCTGGTTGTGCTCGTAGGTGAGAAGCAGTACATGTAGTGCTTGTGTGAGTTGCGCCTTTCTCTCCTGGCCGATAGTGAATCTCCCGGATGCGGTGTCCAGCTCCATTCCGAGGAAGTGCAATTTTTGAGTCGCGATCAGGTGCGACTTTTTTGCGTTGATGACGAGCCCCGACTCCTTGAGGTCTCGAATGACTGCACCACTTTTCAAACGAGCGTCCTGTTCCGAGTCGCAAAGGAACAATATATCGTCCACATAGGGTATGACCCGAATGCCTTGCGCTCGCCATTTCCGTGCCAACTGCTTGATCAACTGGGTGAACAGGAAGGGCGCTGTAGCGAGGCCGAACGGCAACGACTTGAAAACATAGTCGGTGCCTTCAAAGTGAAAACCTAGAAATGACCAGCAAGATGAGTGAATATCGATGTGATGATAGCCAGACTTTAAGTCAACCGAGAACATCCAGTCGCCCGGCTTCGCCAGTTCAGCGACACGAAGAAGTCCTTCGTACTTGAATTTGGGGACAATTAGGTATTGATTGACCTTTCGCAAGTCGAGAATGAGGCGGCACTTGTTGCGTTGTTCCACAACGTTGAGTGGGCTGATGCATGTAACGGCCGATGAGCTAGATGCAACTGCTGCTGCTCCTGACGTGAGCAATTCCTGAATTGCCGATCGGGTGAAGTCGGTGTGCTTCAAGACTCCGGCGTGATTTTGATCATGGAACGGCGGTGGTGAGAATGCCTTCCAAGGAAGCCAATATCCATTGACAATGACCGACAGGATCAAGGAGCTCTCGCACCAGGAAGCCCACCAAGCGAACGCCTGTCGGAGGCGACCACCCATGGTTGTGACATCACGATCGGTGACTGCATTTGCCAAGATCTCGTCCTGCTCCTCCGACCATGAAGGCGTGGCGGCTGCCATGGGGTGTTTGGTTGCGGGATGGCAGAGGTACAGGATCGAACCATGGCGTTAAATTGCGTGATATGTATCAGCGCGCACGTATGAGCAGGTAATTCACGCACAACGACATGCACCTCGTGGTTTTGATAAGGGTAATGAGGTTGCGAGTGCACGTGAGTGAGGTGCGGCTAAGAGCCTGTTGGATACAACATGTATCACCCCTCTTTGTGGGTGTCAAAGTGAGAACCGTTCAAGTGAGGGTCCATGCGCGTTACGCGCGCGCTTCTCTTTGTTCTTCTTCCTCTCCCTCTCCCTCTCTCTCTCTCTCTCTCTCTCTCTCTCTCTCTCTCTCTCCCTCTCTCTCTCTCTCTCTCTCTCTCTCTCCTCTCTCTCTCTCTCTCTCTCTCTCTCTCTCTCTCTCTCTCTCTCTCTCTCTCTCTCTCTCTCTCTCTCTCTCTCTCTCTCTCTCTCTCTCGCAAGGCATGTCAGCTGGATGGTTTGGTAACAACAGGCACTATTGTCCAACGGGAACTCGCTATGCCTTGCCATGCGAAGCATTGTGACTTTCTCATGCTATTGTGTTGGTCGTTGCCTTCCCATACCCTTCTCCCTCTCTCTCTCTCTTCCTCATTTGTTGTTTTTTTTTTGGTGACATAACTTGTCATAAGGCTGGATCTCCAAGGCCAATGTACTGAGCAACATTCCATTATAATTAGAAATACAAATTCATAGCCACCCGGGCTTTGCGTAAAAACGCACACACATGCATACACACGTACACAAACAGCCTAGGGCACTCCATGCCTCTAGCCTTGGGCTAAGCAGCCACTACCAAGGACCCCTGGTCCACACCCGGCCCAGCCCTCCCCCACCCTCCATCAAAGGCAGCCAAGGTATGAGAACCTTGGGTGCGGGGAGATGGGAGGGCGAGGTTGCTTAGGGCCTCTCTCACACCACCGGTGCGGGCCCATTGCCCCCATGGCCTCCATGGGGGCATGCGCTAGCCATGTGGCCATTCTGGCCGCAGCGGAAACAGGTTCCCTTGAAGCCCCGACAGCCGTTGCCGCTGCCCATGGTCTTTGGCACGAAGTGGGGGGAGTCGCGGGGAAACGGACGGCTCCCGCGGGAGAAGCCGGTCTTCATGCGCTTGAGGGCTGCCATATCCGCCACCGCCATCTTGAAGGAGCGTGAGGTGAGCACCGCCGTAGTCTTGAGGAGCTGGTAGCGCTCAGCCACGTCGAACCCGGCATGGTCGGCGACGACCAAGACGTCGAAGCGGCGCTTGATGAGGTCTTGAGCTTGACCGACGGTTTTAAGAGCACCGGCGGCGTCGCCTCCGCGGATCTTGTGTTCCACGTGTGCCTCTCAGGTAAGTCTGAAGCGCCTCGAACACCTCCGCCTGGTCACGGACGCCTTTGCGGTTGAAGGCGGCGGCCGCGGTGGAAGGGTGAGGAGAGGGGAGAGGGGGGAGGAGATCATTAGGCACGAGGGGCATAGGATTGTTTGGTTCCTCACCCGCATCGCTGTCGGAGTCGGAATCAGCGTCGTCGGGTGCAGCGGGTTCATCTTCGACGGCTGGCGCCTTTCCCTTGTCGGCGCGGTGAGATGCGGCGATTCTCGCGGAAGTGGCGACGTTGTTGCGGATGTTTGCAGTTTTAGCGGAAGCGAAATTTTCCGCTTCTGTTGTAGCTGCTGGCGTTGTAACGGGGGCCGCGGCCTGCTTTTGGAGAAGTGCCAGCAGTGCCGCCACTTGTGAGGGCGAAAGATTCGCCGCCGCCCCTTCGGTTGCAGGCGAATCCGTCGCCCTCCGCTTTGGGGTGGCGCGCGATCCTCCCGCGTCAGCGCCAGTGATGACGACGAAGTCGTCATCATTGGCGACTGCAGGCCCATGAGCCTGCTCGTGGGACGCGCGTGGCTGGGGAGCGCGCGAGCGTGTGCCGCCGCCCTCGCCGAGCAGCACGTCCACCCCAGTGCTGGGGCCCTCGGCGTTTTCCTCGGTGGGGCGTTTTCGCTTCTCCGCGCCGGTTTCCCGAGTCGTTTTCTCAAGCCCCGAAGAAGGTCGAGGAGCTGCGTCCTTAGCCCCGGGGCTATTGTTGTTCGTCGGCGCCATAGTCGAAAGGTTGCGGTCGAGGATGTCGGAGAGGAGCGTCGATGGAGAAGTGAAGCGAGGAAGGCTCTTAGTCCTCGCCAGCTTGGACGAAAAAAATCAAGAACTTGAAAACTGAAAGTTTGAAATGAAAAACGTGGGTGAAGGCCAAATGGCCTTCGCCCCCTCTTTTATACCGAAAAAGAGGGGAAGTAGCGGTTCGCCGAAGCATTTTGCTTCGGTACAAATATCTTCGCTATTCACAATACACAATTTTAGAAAGTGTTACACACTTTCAAAAATTTACATTTTTTTACATACTTAGATACATCATTCTATATGTAGATATATTTAAGTATATGTATACATACTTGGACATATCATGTGTCCTCCTCTACTTCCCCACCCACAGGCAGAGGTGCAGAGTGTGTTCCATGATGGCTCGGTGGTGCTGCACACCCGCAGCGATAAATACGGCAAGGTACTGCTGTGTTGTGCTTTGTGCCATCCCATGTCTGAACACACACTGGAGGGGATTGCCGACCATCTATTTTTGAGGCGCCTAAAAAATAGACTGCTGTGTTGTGCTTTGTGCCATGCCTTGCTTTGTATCATGGCTGAACACATACTGGAGTCGACTGCCGACCATCTGCTTGTGCACGTCCCCTCGTACTTCCAGTCCAGTGGTGTCTCAAGCAGTCTTCTTGCTCCCATCCCCCATGCACTGTTTCTCTGCAGTTGTCAGGGGGTCTGCTCGTGTATGTCCCCCCATACCTCGTGCGACGTCTCAAGCAGCATTTCCACATGCTCTCGCCCTCTGGCCGTCTCCTTGTTTTTGTCTCTTGCACGCACCCATTTCCCATGCAATGTTCCCCTGCAGTTGTCAGGCGGTCTGCTAGTACACGTCCCCCCGTACCTCGTGAGGCGCCTGAAGCAGCATTTCCACATGCTCTCGCCCACTGGCCCACTCCTTGTCTTTGGCTGCAACGGCTGGTTATGGGTTGGCCAACCGCCGCCCTCCACCTCCCCATCTGGCTCATCTGGGACCGCGGGTGAAGGGGCTAGCGGGGGTTATGGTGGTAGTGGTGGTGGGAAAGGTGTGGCTGAGACGGTTGTGGGTGTGGAGGAACGGGAGAGGATTTGTCGAGTGGCGGCGGCGATTCGGGCGCTAGAGAGGGGAGGTCTGGCGGTTGATCCGCCGGCGCTGGCGAGGGTGGTGGAGTGGAGCGTTGTGATGGGCGTGTCGGTGGCGGAAATGGGCGATGAGGATTTTGTTGCGACTGTTGTGGAAAAGGAGGTGGAAAAGAGGGAGGCCGATGCAGCAGAAGGGAGCTGAAGGCTGATTTGTCTCTAGATAACTTAAGGCTGAGTTATGCATTTGTTGGCGATAAGGCCAAGTTAGATGAACATATTTTCTAGCTCCATATTCTTAGCAAGCTCTCAGTTTCCAGTCGGAACCAGTTTGGCGAGAGTACTGTATCGGAAATACACACCATGCGAGTTCGACATTACCGTGGGCGGGCACCACCCCATTTCGTACTCTGACAGATGGACACAAATTGTGTCGTTTCGTGACGCACTTACTGTGGAGACATCAATTTTGCGGGTAGGAGTTGTCGCTAAAAGTGATGCTTTGATTTCTACAAAACCTGTAGAGCATACAGTTCTTCGTGAACGTTTGCACATCCGTCCGTTGTCGGGCAGGTGGATGAAAGGACAACATCAGCCGCCTTCAAACTCTGACGAGACACCACCACCAACCCCAGATGGGTGACGTCACTGTCAAGCCATAGCAGTTGGAGTGTCGACTAAAATAGGTAACTCTAATAGGTAGTTAATCTAATCGCGGTTCCTAAAAACCCGCACACCCCTTCTTACCACATTGAATTTACCTGTCTGCCGTCGTGACCTTTTCCACTACCTTTGAATAGCCCTCATTATTATTGATTCTATCCAGTGGCATGTGTCTTTATCAGTCTGACACCAATGCAAGTCACGTTACGTATTCTAAAGCGAATCTGACGGTCTAGGTGAACGCATGGAAGTAGCACACAACTCCGCACACTTAACTTCTAAACCGCATCATCCAGCATTAGCGCTCGCCGCAGAACCCGCTGCGATGGACGCGTTTCCGTCCGAGGATCGTTACAATGAGTACGATTTGCAAGCTGACTATAACGAGTACGGAACGCGGGACGCGATGGGGGATGGTTCGCATGAGCATGAACATGCTGGGTTTCACGATGACTACGCGTACGAGAGTAACGTTTATGATCAATCAGGCTATGATAATCCTGCCGACGAACTGTACGGTCATCCTCATGACACGTGGCACGAGCAGATGAAACAGCACCAACAGCAGCAGCAGCAGCAGGAGCAGCAGCAGCAGAAACAGCAGAAAGGAAGGAAGGTCAAAGTAAAAGCGTCGACGCAGCAAGCTGTTGCAAGAAGCAGAAGCACCGAGGAGCCTTCAAGAGGGGGTCCGGGTGAAAGATACAAGGAGAGGGGACGGGGGCGACACAGGGATAGTTATAACGACGTGGAGTATTTAAGGGACGAGGAGAGCGGAGAAGCGGAGGAGGAGGGAGTCGACGTAGGGTTATCCGGAGAAGAGGAGTTCAATAGCGGGGATGGCAGGCTTCGGGTGATTACTAGCAGTGAAGTCTGTAACGCGGATAACAGCTGTGCTGTTGTGGGAGAGGTTGTGGATCCGATAGAAGACGTCCCGAAGCCTAATAACGAGTGGGACGACATTCCGTTAGGTTACTCTATCTCTACACCGGTGGGAAACTACCCTAACCAGCATCCGGATGCGCTAAGACAGAGCATCTTCAAACGAGGACGTGGTGTACAGGTCTTAGACGAAAAGCAGTTAGAAGAGCATAAGCAGCGGCAGGAACAGCAGCAGGAGCAGGAGAAGCAGCAGGGTGGGGACTTCGCAGCAGAGGAGCACTTGGATCCGTGGTTAAGAGGGCCAGTGAGAAAGGTTAACGCGTGGCTTGAAACAGCAGCTGTAGTTGATCCTACCGTTGCTGCTCCTCTTCCTCCCCCTGCTCCCGCTGCTGCTCCAGCTGCTGTTTCCGCTCCTCCTCCTGCTCCGGTCGCTTCTGCCCCTGCCTTGGTAACTGGCAGTGGATTAAAAGGGCGGAGACGTGTGGAGGGTGCATATAACGAAGGTGAAAATATTGAGAATGCTCCTGCTCACCCGAGCAGGGATATGGATGGTGGGGATGCGATCTGGGAGCAGCAGGAAGGTGACTATGAAAATGGCCGTAAAGCTAGTGGGGGTGACTATGAATTCCGTGACAGAAACGAGGGGCAGACAGGGGTGCGTGAGGCTGGGAAGCGTGGGTCTAGAGGGGGAAGTGGAGGTGAGGGGAGTGCTTATAAAGGGCGGGACGATGGCGATTTATTCGGTGGGGGTGGTAGGGAAGGGGAGGAATGGGGAGTGGTGGAAGAGGAGGAGGGGGGAGGTTTGGAAAGGGGGAAGGGCGGAGGTGAGGAGGAGGAGGAGGAGGAGGAGGAGGAGGAGGAGGAGGAGGAAGAAGAAGAAGAGGAAGAGGAGGGGAGGACAAGGACTCGGAATTTAAAAGACGAGTCTTTTGAAAATGGTGGAGTATATGGTGATGCTGACTATAACGAGTACAACGAAGATGCTTATGACGGGTATGGCGGGCAAGGGTTGGGGGTGGGTGGGAGAGGTGGAAGCAGAGGTTTTGGGGGGGGTAGAGAGGAGAGAGAGGAGGAGGAGGAGGAGGAGGAGGAGGAGGAGGAGGAGGAGAGGAGGAGGAGGAGGAGGAGGAGGAGGAGGAGGAGGAGGAGGAGGAGGAGGAGGAGGAGGAGAAGGAGGAGGAGGAGGAGGAGGATGAGGAGGAGGAGGAGGAGGAGGAGGAGGTGGAGGAGGAGGAGGAGGAGGAGGTTAAACAGCAAAGACACGCACAGGGGACCGTACAGGGACACGCACAGGGGACCGCACCGCTATTGGTGCGTGATGGGATGCGGGTGGTGGGAGGGGGAGGGGAGGATGAGAAGGCGCGATGGGCAGAGAAATGTGCTTCGCGGCTGAAGGAATGGGAGAGAGAGGAGGATGATGATGATGATGACGTGGGGGAGGGGAGAGGGGAGAGGAGAGAGAGGGGAGAGGGAGGAAGAGGAGGAAGAGGGGGGGGAGGAAGAGGAGGAGGAGGAGGAGGAGGAGTAGAAAAGGGGGTGCGGACATGTATGGAGAAGACTACCCATTCAATAGAGAACGGGAGAGAGGGGTATGGAGACAGGGGTTATGGGGAAGAGGAGTATGGGAAGGGGGAGTATGGAGAGGGGGAGTATGGTGATGGGGGTTACGGAGAAGAGGGGCATACAGTGGGGGAATACGGAGGGGAGGAGTATGGCAGGGACGGGGAGGGGGAGGGGGAGGGGGAGGGGGAGGGGGAGGGGGAGGGGGAGGGGGAGGGGTATGCGAGTGGAGTGGGTGGAGGAGCCTGGCAGGAGGAGCACGTAGGGGAGGAGGAGGTAGGCGGGCAGATGAGAGGGCCGATGGGAGGGGCGATGGGAGGGGCGATGGGAGGGGCGATGGGAGGGGCGATGGGCAGGCATAGGGCAGGACAGGTGAGTGATATGTACGGGTCGTTTGATGTGACTGGGCCAGCGTATGGGAACGGGTCTGGCCGGTATTTGTCGCATGGAGATGGGTCGGGTCAATACTCATCGCAGGGGGAGGGGTCGGGTCGATATTTATCGCTTGGGGATGGGTCTGGCCGGTACTCGTCGCATCGGGATGGGGGGGAGGGGGAAGAAGAGGAGGAAGAGGAGAGGGGGCAGGGGGAGGAGGAAGAGGAGGAGGAAGAGGAGGAAGAGGAGGAGCAAGAGTGTGACGAATCGCAGGTGGCAGGTGCGGTTACCGCGCGAGCCATCGCTCTGGTTCCCGCTGGGGGTGGTTGGTCGGATGACCAACCTAGGGGACCCGATTTGCCTGCTCCCTTGCCCACCACTCCCCTTGCCCGCCCTGCTGCCCGTGCCACGGCCCCAGCCACTCTCCAATCCGCTGCTGCTGTTGCTGGTGGTCCCGCTGCTGGGATTGGTGCTGTTGCGGGTGCCGGTGGTGGTGCTGGTGCTGGTGGTGCTGGTATGAGGGTGGGTAAGGGGCAGAGGATGGGACGGGTTGGTTCTGGTGGGGATGGTGTGGGGAGTGGAGGGGAGAGTGACGGCAGTGCGAGGGGTAGAATGAGAGGTGGAGCGGGGAGGGGGATGGGTGGAGGAAGGGGATCAGGGGCGAGTGAGGGGGGACGAGGAGGAGGAGGGGGAGGGGGAGGGGGAGGGGGAGGGGGAGGGGGAGGGGGTGTGGGGCGGACGCGGTTGGGGCAACGTTCGGATGATGAGGGATGGGGGGGCGAGCAGTCAGGGGTGGGGGGACGAGCCGAGGAGGGTGGGAGTGTGGGGGAAGGGGGCGGATGGGGGAAGGGTGGTGGGGTGGGTGAGGGGGACGTATGGGGTGAGCGTGGGGAGTATGGTCAGTATGGGTACCAGCAGCAACAGCAGCAGCATCAGCAGCATCAGCAGCAGCAGCATCAGCAGCAGCAGCAGCAGCATTACCAGGAGCAGCAGCAGCAGCAACAGGGAATGGGATTACAGGGAGCAGCGGCAAGCAATGGTGGTGGTGGCGAGTGGCATGAGCATGACTACCAAACCAGACACGACCCAGACACTGGGTTTGATGATGCATACGGGGATACACACGACCAAGACACTGGGTTCAGGGATGGGTATGGGAACAGCGGCATGCAGGATGGGTTTGGGAATGATATGAGGGATGGGTTTGGAGATGAGTATGGAGATGGGTATGGGGATAGGTATGACGATGACTATCATCCTCACTCCCGGCCACACTTACCGCAGCAGCAGCAACAACAGCAGCAGCAGCAGCAGCAGCAGCCCTATCCACAGGGCCAGCAGCAGGACTCTCAACAACATTACTCGCAGCAGTCTTACTCGCAGCAGCAACAACAGTATGCAGATGCTTTCAACTCTTACTCTCAGCCATCCGACCCCTCAACCTCTTTCTCGCAGCAGTCTGTTGATCCGCGGCAGCAGCAGCAAGCATACTCGTATGACCAGCAGCAGCAGCAACAGCAGTCGTTTTCCCAGCAGCAGCAGCAGCAGCAACCGTATTCCCAGTATCCCCAAGACACCCAGCAGGCATATTCTCACGGATCGCAGCCCTACTATCACCCGCAACAGCAACAGCAGCCATACAACTCACAGCAAACCCCACCCATGCAAAGCCCAATACCGTACTACAACCACCACCACCCCCTGATCCACCCCAAGAGAGCCTTTCCCCTGCCCAGACGTACGGGCAGGGTAGCTTGCCTGCTGTAACACCCCGGCGGGCAGGTAAAAAGTCCATTCAGTTCCAAACCATGCCCGGGGATGGTTTCGGGCAGCTGCAGCAGGAGCAGCAGCAGGAGGAGGTCTATTGCCCTCCTATCACTCCTGGTCGTTCTCTTGGGGGGAGTGGAGGCAGAGGAGGGAATGGGAGTGGGCAGGAGGGAAGGGGAAACTACCAACAGCAGCAGCAACTGGCAGTTTCAGCAGCAACAGCAGCAGCGGCGGCGGCACAGCAACAGTATCCTCCCACTACCCCCGGACGCTTGAAAAAGGCTATAGGGGGAAACCATCAGCCAATCACACCGCGACATGTGTCTGGTGGGGGGGTGAGTGAGATGAGATTTGATCCTGTGACTCCAAGATATGATCCTGTTACTCCAAGATATGATCCTGTAACTCCAAGATATGATCCTGTAACCCCAAGATATGATGCTGTGACTCCAAGATACGATCCTGTTACTCCGAGACGAGCCAAACAACCGAATCAACAGTACCCTCAGAATTATCAGCCGCAGCAGCATCAGCAGCTCCAAAACCAGCAGTACGGTTACCAGCAGGATGAAGCACCAGTAGCAGCAGGAGAAGCGGTTACCAGGCGCAAGCAGCGTGTGGCCTTTGACGACCAGGTCGAGGAAGCTTATATCGAGGATGGAGATGTACAGACGAATGTGAGATCTCTTAGCATGAGAAGAGTGGAAGAGAGGAGAGGCGAGAAGGCAAAGGCTGGTGTGGGCGGAGCAGGGCCCTCGGGGAAGAGCGGGCAAGCACAGGGGGGACGGGAGGAGAGGAGGGGAAGACTTCAGAGACCTATGGAGGACGAGGAGGAGGGAGGGAGGGGGAAGAGGTATGGGGGTGATGTTGCTCGGACCCCCAGGAAAGGTGGGGAAGGGAGGGGAGACGGGAGAGGGGGGGAATGGAGAGGGGGGGAATGGAGAGGGGGGGAATGGAGAGGGGGGGAATGGAGAGGGGGGGAATGGAGAGGGGGGGAATGGAGAGGGGGGGAATGGAGAGGGGGGGAATGGAGAGGGGGGGAATGGAGAGGGGAGATGCGCGAGGTGGGGAAAGGGATGGGCGGAAGGGGGAGGGGCAGGAGGGGTACGGCAATCTAGGTCTAAAGAGGCAGCTGAGTCTGAAACTTGCTGTTCCTACAACTCCCCAGGGAGAAGCAGGGGGGATTGGCGGCGGACCGAAGAGCGTGCGAGGACGAAGTAAGAGCGGTGCATGGGAGATGGAAGAAGGCGGGAGGAGAAGGAGGAGGAGGAGGAGGAGGAGGGGGAGGAGGAGGGGGGGGGGGTGGGGAGTGGAGGGGGGAGCGGAGGGAGTGGAAGAAGAGAGCGTTTTGATGAGTTTGGGGATTCGTATGGTTCAGGTGGGATACAGTACGGTGGAATGCAGGGGTCGGGAGGAGGAGGGGGGCGGGACAGAAGGTCTCGAGGGGCAGGAGCCCAGGGAGCAGGAGAAATGGCTCCCAAGACGCCCAGGGAACACAATCCTAAGACCCCCAGGGGTACAGCAGCTAGTGGTGGTGGGGGTGGTGATAGTGGGTTTGTACGCGCACGAACGATGGATAGAGGAGAGGGGAAGTTGGGTGAAAAGGGGGATAAGAGGAGCGCGGACAGAGGAGGGTTTGGGCAGGGGAGGACAGGCAGCAAGGAGGCGAGGGAGCGAGGGGAGCGAGGAGAGAGGGTGCAGGGGGGTGCATCAGGAGCTACGAGGAGGATAGAGGTGACTAAGAGCACATCGAGTAGAGATCTGGGGAAGGGGGGGAGTGGGGGAAAAGAGATGAGCAAGAGTATGAGTTTTTCACTGAAAGCTGCTCTGTTTGGAAGGGATTCGAAAGAGGGGAAGGGAGGGAAGGAGAAAGAGGGGAAGGAGAAGGAGAAAGAGAAAGGGAGGGAGAGGGAGAGGGAGGGGAAGGATGGTGGGTGGTCCAGAAGTCGAACGATGGATAATACCGAGGTGAAGATGCAGAGGCAGCTGAGCTACAAGAGGGGTCCGTTTTGAAACAACTGTACTGTAGCCTTTTAAGCGCCTCAGAAGGGGAGGGATAGTGGGTGGTTGAGGGGTCGAACGATGGATAAGTGAAGACGCAGAGACAGCTGAGCTGCAAGAGGGGACTGTTTTGATGTTACTGTAGAAGAGGCCCTCAGATATCAGGATAATTATCCTGATTCTCCTGAATTCAGGATAGGTGTCGTGTGCTTCTCCTGAAAAAACAGCATAAGGGAATTACTTGTCCTGTAAAATCGGAATAATGGTTATTTTGCGTACTGGAAACTCAGGATAACGCTGTAGTTTCAGCGCTGACGACTCAGGATAGTGTCGAGTCTCGCCCTGAAGCGAGATGTACTGCACGAAAAATCTCCTGGGTTTCGGGGACATACACGGGTGAGCACCTCAGTAGAAATCGAGCCAGGAGAAATCGAGCTAACGATCTACTGTATAACGACTGACGTTTCACCCACTCCGCCACTTCACGCTGTACTGTACTATATCAATTCATAACAATGCATTTGCGCGCGACTTCCACTGCCAGCCATTTGCATTGCAGGTGCGCCCCAGCATTAGGCCGTGTTACCGTACATTTTTCAAAATCACTGAAAGTCCGTACGGTAGTCCGAACGCGCGCGAAGATTGCGACGTCGCGCGGTCGCGTGGCGACCAATATGATGTCGTAAGTAAGCAAAACGAAGCATGCGACGTCGTTTAGACTCTAACGAACTCACTGCCGATATTTAACGAGTTTTGTAACCACACAGTCGTTCGGACGGTGGCCCATCCGGACGAAAATTTTAAAAAATGTAACACGCCCTCACACACTTCGAATGTGGAGACATTTCCAGCATTTCTATCCCCGCTAACATAACACTCGCAAAATACACAGTCTTGTACGAAATGTAGCACTGACATTTCAGGATACCTCACCCTGTGCAGCCCTGACAATTCAGGGCAAATTCTGATTTCCCAAAAAAAACTGCCCTGAGGCCTCAGTGTACCCCCAAACGAATCTGAGGGCCTGCTGTAGAAGATGATTAAGGGGGGGGGGGGGGGGGGGGGGGCTGCTGTTCAAAACACTAAGTAAAAAATATGCCGTATGAAAAGACCCGGGTGGTATATTTGTTTTTCCTTTGTTAAGACCCCCCCCCCCCCCCCCCCCCCCCCCCCCCCCCCCCCCCCCCCCCCCCCCCTCCCCTCTTTTTTCTAGGGATTTAGCATAAGACCCTAGGGTCTTCTATCCGGGGAAATACGTTTATTGGTGGACCATTATGTCAAATGTTGTAGCCTCCCGCTCCTCCCGTCCACGTTCGTTTCGCCCGAGCCTGTCTCGTTCCGTAGTCCTACTCGCGCCTGTCTCGCCCGAGCCTTCGCGCTGCCGCGCCTGCTCGTTAGCCCGCCGCCGCGCCTGCTCGTTAGGCCCGCCGCGGGCCCTGCCTTCGTGCCGCCGCGCCTGCTCGTTAGCCCGCCGCCGCGCCTGCTCGTTCGACCCGCCGCGGGCCCTCCCTTCGCGCCACCGTGCCTGCCCGTTACGCCCGCCGTCGCGCCTGCTCGTTAGGCCCGCAGCGGGCCCTGCCTTCGCGCCGCCGCGCCTGCCCGTTACGCTCGCTGTCGCGCCTGCTCGTTAGGCCCGCCGCGGCCTCTCCCTTCACACCGCCGCGCCTACCCGTTCGGCCCGCCACGGGCCCGCCCGTTCTCCCCTACCGCGCCTGTCAGTTACGCCCGCCGCGGGCCCGCCCCTTGCGCCCGCCACACCTGCGTTTTGCGCCCGCCGCGGGCCTGCACTCGCCGCCCGCCATCCCTACCCGTGCCGCCCGCCACGCCTGCCCGTTGCGCCCGTCGCGGGCCTCCCCGTGACAGCCGCCCCGCCTGCCCTTAGAACCTTCCGCGGCCCTGCCCTACCTGCCCGCCGCGCCTGCCCTTTGAGCCCGCCACGGGCCTGCGTTCTTGCGCTTGCCGCGTCTTCCCTTTACGCCTGCCACTGCGCCCTGCCGGTCTTGTAGCTTCTGCTTTCGCTATGGTGGCCCCTAGGGTCCTTCGCTTTGACGCCAAGGGTAGGCCCCTCGAGTTCTCTGTCTGGCTCCAGCGTGCGCAGCGTCTCCTAGAGAGTCAGGTTCAGGCAGATGAGTCCCTATGGGCGCACGCATCCGGTGAACTCCCCGCGCCCCCCGCTCCTGCTACCCTAGGACCTGACGCGACCACTGCGGACAGAGAGCGTGTTGCGCGTCAGCGTGCAGACCTGACTGCCTGGCGATCGCGCGACGCTGTGGCCTGCATCACCCTTAGCAGCCTCCTCCCTGAGTCTGAGGAGACCCATTTCGCACAAGCTCGCACGGCTCAGGAGTTTCTAACTGTGATTAAGGCCCACTATGCTTCTCCTTCCACTGTCTCTCTTGGCCGCCTGTTCCTCCCGTTCCTGTTCCCTGACCTCGCCTCATTTGAGCGCTCTGCTGAACTTATTGCCCATATGCGCTCACTTGACGCTAGCTTTTGCGCTGCTTGCACTGACGTCCAGCTTGCACTACTTTCATCGCCACTAGCCTCCCTGACCGCCTTGCTTCGGTTCGTGACGCGCTTCTTCTGAAGCACCCTAGCGAGCTCACTATCGGCGTCCTTGAGTCTGCTCTCAAGGACGTCGAGAGCAACCTCCGCTCCGTAGCCTCCGCCTCTGGTGCTGTGCCCCCTCCCCTGTTTCACGGGTGCACTGTCCCTCAGCTGCCCACCTTTACTGCCTCCCTCGCCACTGCTGCTACTGACGTGACCGCAGCTGCTGTTACGACTTCTTCGCGGTCTCGGGGTAGGGGTGGCAAGAGGAGCGGCCAGGGTGCGGGCGGGGGTGGCAGAGGCGGCGGGGGGGTGTCGTGGCGAGCGGTGGCGGCGGGAGTGCAGCGGCTGGAGGAGCGTCTCGTGCAGTGACCAGTGACTCCTCTGCTGCAGCTTGTGGATGTGCCGCCCTGCTTCGTCTGCCAGCCTCCAGGGGTGGAGCAGCGGCGTGGTACCTGACTCAGCGACAGCAGCAGCAGCAGCAGCCCCTCCCCTCGCAGCAGCCCCCGCAGCAGCAGCGGCAGCAGCAGGTTTTGGGGCAGGGGTCAGGACAGCGTCAGCTCCAGCGCAGTGTCGTTCACCCTCCGTGCACCTATCACGTTCTGACAGGTGCCCGCCGAGGCCAGCCCTGTGGCCGCACCCACCCACCGGGTCAGTGCTTTGCTCGGCTTACTGACACCGTTCGCTTGGCCTACGGCGTTGACGGCCCTGCCCCTGACTGGTTTCCTCTTGTTCAGTCGCATGGCCTCGCTCTGTGGGGCATGTCTGCTTCTCAGTTGATTGATCTGTTAGGAACTCCTCATGCTATGTATGCTGTTGTTGACTCTAGTGCTTCTGACTCTGGTTATTCTGGTGTTGTTAGCTTAGGTGCTAGTCTTGCTGAGGTGCCTGTTGCTAGTGTAGGTACTTGTGTAGACTCTAGTTTAGAAGCAGCTTCAGAGGATGAGACGCTGTCTTTCACTCTGGACTCTAGAGCTTCGCACTGTTTCTTCTGCGACCACACAACGCTCACACCGCTTCCGGCGCCAGTCTCTGTCGCACTGCTGATCCCACTTCGGGACGAGTCACTGCTCGCCACACTACTGCTCTTCCGTGCCCAGCTGTTCCCTCTGGGTCTCTGACCGGCTTCCACGTCCCCTCGTTCTCGAGGAACTTGGTGGGTGTGAGGCCTCTCGTGAGTCAACACGTGGGTGTGTGGTTTGAGCCCTCTGGCGAGACGGCGGTTTGTGTTGACGGGGACTCTTACGCGCCTCTTGCCACCTTTACTGCTGAGCCGGGCTCCGGTCTCTACACACTTCACACTGGCTTTGGTGGGCAGCAGCAGCAGCAGCAGCAGCAGCTCTTGCCCCCGGCCCTTCTCCCTGCCCCCCGTCAGGTCCCTGTGCCTCACCAGGTTGTCGCGTCCCCCCAGGTAGCTGTGTCTGTCGTGTGTGGTTTAGTGTTGTGGCGTCTTGCTCCTGCCGGTCGCTTGCCCACCCCACCGTTCTGTGGCACCACCGGATGGGGCACCCGTCCATTCCTCGTCTGCGCGCTATGTCTAGTCAGCGTCTTGTCTTAGGCCTCCCGCGTGTCTTGCCGTCGCTGCCACCTTCGCTTGCACCACCGTGCGGTCCTTGCGTCGAGGGTCGGCTGCGCGCCACCCCTCACTCCTCCTCCCAGCCACCGAGACTTTTGAGACTCTCCACTTGGACGTCTAGGGCCCCGCCTCTCGCCTTGGCTCTGAGAGTGAGCGTTTCTTTCTGGTGATCGTTGACGACTACTCCCGCTACACCACAGTGTTTCCCCTGGCGAAGAAGTCTGAGGTGACTTCTACGCTGATCAGGTGGTTGCTTACCACTGCAGGCACTCGTGGTCGTCGTGTCAGCTGTCTTCACTCCGACCGCGGGGGTGAGTTTCGCTCCGGCATTCTCGCTGGATTCTGTCGCGAGCAGGGCATTCGTCAGTCCTGGACGCTTCCAGAGTCCCCACAGCAGAATGGGGTTGCTAAGCGCCGCATAGGCTTGGTCATGGAGATCGCCCGCACCTCCTTGACTCACGCCCGTGCCCCCCATTTTCTGTGGCCCTACGCGGTTAGGTACGCCGCTCACCAGCTGAACCTCTGGCCACGTGTCTCTCGGCCAGAGGCTTCACCGACCAGTTTTTCGACCGGGTCCCCTTGTGTTGCATCGCAGTTTCGTGTCTGAGGTTGCTTGGCTCTTGTCCGCGACACTTCCGCGGACAAGCTCTCGCCTCGCGCCGTTCCCTGTGTCTTCCTTGGTTTCCCTGAGGACTCCTCTGACTACACCTTTTACCACCCTCCCTCTCACCGGTTCTTTGACTCCCGTGATGTCTATTTCGAGGAGTCCACCCCCTACTACGTCAGGTACCCCTGTCGAGGTCTCCCGGTTCCTCCTCCCCCTCTCTTCCTCACTTCCGCTCCCCCTCCTGCTCCCCCGGTACAGCCTCCCCCCCTGGTCCAGCCCCGTCAGGTGTGTCCCACGCTACCCCTCCCCCCTCGGGGGCCCCTCAGGTGCGGTCTCCTTCCCCGCAGTCCTCCCCACAGCTTGCAGCAGACTCTGCGGGGGGCGGTGTTCATGGCGAGGCCGCTGGGGGTGCTGGCTCTCGCAGAGTTGGGGTTGCAGTTGAGAGCGTCCCTGTGCCGGATCCTAGTTCTCGGGGTGCTGGAGTTGGAGCTGAGTCCGTGGCTGCAGGAGACTCTAGTCTTCCGGGAGCTGGTGTTGGTCGCGCTAACCCTAAGGGTGAGTCTGGTGCAGGTGCGCCCTCTACGGGCCCTGGTGAGTCTGGCCGTGTTGTTGCTGGTGGTAATGGCTCTGGGGGTGACGTGTCTGGTGCTTTGGAGAGCGGTCCTGGGGCTACCACCGCCCCGGACACTACTCCTCCTCCCCACCCCTACCCGACTCGGCTCGAGGCTCGTGTTCGCCGTGCCCGTGAGGAGCAGCTAGAGTTGGAGAGAGAGGAGAGAGAGTTGCAGCAGCTGCAGCAGCAGCAGGAGCAGCAGCAGCAGCTACTGCTTCTGGAGGAGGAGCAGCAGCAGCAGCAGCAGCAGCTGCAGTCGCCCCCTCCTCCTCCTGTCTCTGGTCTTCGGACCCTCGGTCTCCCCTCTCGCTCTCCTTCCTCCTCCCCCTCTCCTCCTGTCTACGGTCCCACGTTTCCTCCTCCTGACTCTTTCCCAGCTGATTTCCCTCGTTCTCAGCCTCCGTTGTCCCCTCCTCCTTCTCAGACTTGGGCCTCTCGTCGCTCTCCTCGTGCTCGTCCCTCGTCTCCTGTTCTCGTTACTGACCTTCGTACTGCCCTCTTTCGTTCTAGTCCGCCTCGTTCGTCCTCGTCTCTCCTTCCGTCTCCTCCTGAGTCGGCCCTCACTGCTTCCCTCTTCACTCCTGTCACTAACTACTACTGCACGTACCGTCCTGTTCTCTCTCGTGTTCTCGCCTCTCTTGTTACCGACCCTCGTGCCTCTGTGTCCTCTGTCTCCGCTCCTTCTACCGTAGTCACTGAGTTTGCCTCTGGCTGTGATGCCCTAGAGGACAGGCAGTTTGAGCTAGAGTTCCTGGCCGCCGCTTCCCCTCATCTCTGTGCCATGCTGCTCGCCCTTGAGGGAGACCCCGACGCCCTTGACATACCGACTCCTCGCACTTACGCTGAGGCAGTGTCAGGGCCTTGGACCTCTCAGTGGAGAGCTGCCATGGACGCAGAGATGGCCTCCTATAGATCCACAGGCACCTACGTCGACGAGGTTCCCCCCCCTTGGGGCGAACGTAGTCGATGGCATGTGGATCTACAGGGTGAAGCGGCCACCGGGATCTCCTCCGGTCTTCAAGGCGCGCTACGTGGCTAGAGGTTTCAGCTAGCGCGAGGGAGTCGACTTCTTTCAGACCTTCGCGCCTACCCCGAAGATGACCACTCTTCGGGTGTTACTGCACGTAGCAGCACAGAGAGACTACGAGCTACACTCTCTCGACTTCTCCACTGCCTTCCTTCAGGGTAGCCTACACGAGGAGGTCTGGTTGCGTCGTCCCTCTGCCTTCACTGGCACTTTCCCTCCTGGGACCCAGTGGAGGCTGAGGCGACCGGTCTACGGTCTCCGTCAGGCTCCTCGTGAGTGGCACGACACCCTTCGTTCTACTCTGTCTGATCTCGGTTTTCAGCCGTCTTCTGTCGACCCGTCATTGTTCGTTCGTCGTGGCTCCACACCGTTCTTTGTACTGGTCTACGTCGACGACCTGGTTTTCGCCACTGCTGACAGGGTTGCTTTGGCTGACGTGAAGCACAAACTGCAGAAGAGACACACGTGCACTAACCTTGGTGAGCTGCGCCACTACCTTGGCCTGCAGATCACCAGGGACAGAGCCGCTCGCACCATTACACTCTCACAGTCACACATGGTGCAGCAGGTCCTTCAGCGGTTCGAGCTTCAGCACTCCACAGTACAGCGCACACCTCTTGCTATTGACCACAGACTCACTGGACCCTTTCCTGATGAGCCGTTTGAGCCTAGTGGTCCCTACGCAGAGCTTGTGGGCTGCCTCATGTACCTGATGACTTGTACTCGCCCGAACCTCACCTACCCTCTCAGCATCCTTGCTCGCTTTGCTGTGCTAGGGAGACACCGTCCTGTTCACTGGATCGCAGCTATGAGGGTGGTGAAGTACCTCGCGACGACATCAGGCATGGGGTTGGTACTTGGAGGGACACAGCCGGTCGTCCTTACTGGTCACTGTGACTCTTCTTACGCTGACGACGCCGAGACTCACAGGTCTACTCAGGGTTACTGTTTCAGCCTGGGCTCTGGAGCTGTTTCGTGGAGGTCCACGCGCTCCTCCTCGGTCTCGACCTCTACCGCTGAGGCTGAGATCTACGCTGGAGCCATGGCGGCACAGGAGCTGCGTTGGTTGACTTTCTTGCTCACAGACCTTGGTGAGCGGCCGAGCTCTGCACCGACCTTGTTCACTGACAACAAGGCGGCGATTCTTCTCTGTCAAGAGCCTCGACTGGAGAGCAGAGTGAAGCACATCAACGTCAGGTACTTTCTTCTGCGAGAGTTGCAGAGGCGTGGACAGGCTCGCTTGGACTTTGTGGAGTCCGAGGCCAACACTGCCGACATCTTCACCAAGGCGCTTCCGCCTTGTGACCACCACAGGTGTTGTGTGCAGTTAGGTCTCGTTGACTCTGGTTCTCGTCGTGCATAGTTGTTGCTTGTTGTCTTGTACTCATTACTTATATACCTCTGAACTCTTTGACTGGCCTTGTGGCCCTTTGCTTGCGCTCAGAATGTGTGGTGACGTTGTGATCCACCCTTAGCTTTATTTGTTCGTGACTGGTCTTGTGACCGTACTCTTTTGTCTTTGCTAGATACTCCTCACTTAGGCTATGGGGGTGTGTCAAATGTTGTAGCTTGTAGTGAGGCTTGTCTTAGGGGGTACAAATGTTAGGGTTTGCTATATGTACCCCAACCCACATCAATGAACCATCATTCAGTTTCTGACACATTATTGGTGGGGATGGCTAGACTTTGGCAGGGTAGCTGCATGGATAAATACCCTGTTGTCTGCTTTCATAATCCATTCCATTGAAAAGCTTCCAGTTCTGTTCTGTTATACAATCAAGGCTTCTGCTACGATGGCACTATGCCTTTCTAGCATGGTATCAGAGCTACTCTAGGGGGCATGCTGCCGAAATTTGGTCAGAACTCTATTACAATTCATATTGGGCAGCCACATTAGCAACTTGGCATAACAAGAGGCAACGATTGGATCAAGGCAATGGCACGGTTCGACGATGAAGTCGACACTGCATACGAGGCCTTTGAAGAGGCCATCATGGCTCAACATGATTACCTGGAGAGCATGATTGCAAGGGCACCACCGGCACTCCAAACGTCATTAAGAGCAAAGTTCAACATGCAAATTGGTGAAGGGAGTGGCAAATTGGATAACGTGGGCGTGGAAGGCGTAGGACTTGAATCCTACGCTTTTTGTGCTCCCCCAGTACGACGTCTTACCACTAACGTTCATCCCCTTGGAGTTTTCGCAATGGGCAGATCTCACCTTTATGACGACAACATCGTACCTCCTCGTGCGCCGCGTCTACAAATGGGAGTGGATCATGCATGGAGCATGGAGCGCACAAGGCACAGGATACAGTTAAGCGATGTTATGCGGGGTGATCCCGTGGATGTGGTGGAACATTACTCCTGCGGTCAAGACGGCGAGATGCAACACATGGATGGTCAAGCGAGTAGAGACAAGTTACATGCAAAGGAGAATACCGGGACCAAGAATGCTGCATCTTCAAGCGGAGGGCAGCAAAAGGAGAACACAAACGGCAATGATGGAAGGGGAGGCTGCAAGACTCTCGTGTGGTGGTTCTGCATGCAACAGGGCACCCGTTCTATAAGTGCCCCTCGGCACCACCAGGATGGTCACCACTGGGGTGGAAACGACAAAACAGAAGGAGGACCAACCATCACACTAGAAACAGCCATTCTACATCCCCTCGAAGGAGCAACAGCCCCAAATGCGACAACAATGGCATAAAGCAGCAAGGAGCAGCCGGCGGAGACAGCAACCGAACGATTATATGCATTGCAACGATTTGGTCGTCACAAACAACCTTACCAAAGAACGGAGGGCCGTTGTGGTTGCTGGACAGCGGTTGTAGCCAGCATATGACTTCGGGCAAAAGATGGTTCGAGGATTTGAAGGAGTTGGACAAACCTGTACACGTGGAGCTTGCTGATGGGAGCACTCTGAACAGCTCAATGGTGGGCACAATCATAGCAATGGCACCCGATGGGACAACAGTTAGGTACACTGAAGTGCTCTACGTACCTGGTTTGAAGAACAATCTCCTCTCCTTCTGTCAACAGCTGAAAAAGGGAGCTCGGATCAACACAAATGATGATGGCGACACCGAGATCACCATGCCAGTTGGAGAAGGGCATGTACGGATTGGACTTGGCAAGGACGTGCATGGAGTGCTCATGGTGGAATATGAGCCAACACTTGCCTTTGCCCATGGATCTGGACATACTCATGAGGATGCATCATCGAATGCGCATGGTCATGGAGGATTGAAAGGTCAATCTGCTTCTGCATCCGTCACCTACCGTATCACGCACATGGCTCGTGTCGTAAGGAGCATGACACGTAACGTTGACAAGGGCTCTCACCCACCGCGCACTTTTGATGACATGCTGCTGAACGCTGGCACTTTGCTTCGACACCAGCAGCACGCGAATGGAGTCTCACCGCACGTTACGGTGTGGACTTCAGGGGGAGAAAGAACTGAAGATGGACCATATTTTGCAAAGCAAGGTCTACCTGGACATGATGCAGCTGTTGTTGTCATTACAGCAAAAAGGAAGGGAGTTGCTGCAGCAAATGGCTTACCATCAGGGGAGGATGAAGATGATGCTGGAAGCAAGGTGAGATATGCAACTACGGGCGTACGCATGGCTGACTCGACATACAAGGTGACAAATGACATGATCAAGGATCAGCCCACACTCGCCAAAGGACATGACATCACCTGCAGCCGCATGTGCGGCTTCCAACCGATTCCACATGGAGCATTTTCTACAAACAGACAGCAAGTCAAGGGTGCTGGAGCTGCACTCACATGGACGGGCTCCTCAAGGTGTGCTGCCCAGCCAAACATCACGTAGCACCACACTCCTCTCTCATGTGTTTGCACATGTGGATGCTTACAAACACATGAGTGAGAGGGGGAGTGGGGTGTGGAGCACTATATACACTGGAGTGGGGTGTGGAGCATAAGTTCATTCTTCAACTTTCATTGTCAACTACAAGACCATCAGGCACCACAGGAGCAACCTACTGCTTTACTGAACAAGACAAGGGATACTGATGCTGCTGTCGTGCGCCAGGAGCCGCTGTTGTAATCGGTCAGCACTTGATGAAGTGCTCCAGTTGCTGCTGTCCGCAGGCAGCCGTTGTTACAAGTGTACCTGCTTGTCCCAGGGGGAGTATACTGTAACAAGTCAACACGGGTTAAATTAGACTTGGCATCATCCAAGACGAAGGGTTCAACACAGCACAAGAGCAGGAATCACGCGTGGTGGAGCTGCATGAGATGCAGCCACAGGTCTGCATGCTTACCATGGAGCAGCTGCTGCAGGCCGTGCAGGACGACAACTGTTGTTGATGCAGGCTGCTAGCTGCTGCTGCTGCACTCCGCCAAGTGCTGGTGCAGGGCGCCAACACTTATGGTGCTGACGGGGACCAGGTGCTGCCACCATGCTGCTGCAGCCGTCCGCCTCCGCTACTGCCATCGCTGCTGTGTGCTGCCAGGTGTAGCTGGTGCTGGCGCAGGCTGCCAGCTGTTGCTGCCCACCGGCTGCAGCTGCTCCCGTGCGCCAACTGGTGTGAAAAGAGGAGAGCATCACACGTGGAAGCAGGTATGAATGACTTTGCATTCAGAACATGACAAGGCATTACGAGGCGCAGGGTACCATTTCAACACGAGGCCGGGGGAGCAAGCTGAGGATAAACTCACCACATGCTGTAAAAATGTAGCTTGTTGTACATCGCAGCCAAACCAACTTCTGCCCTGTACCAAGGATCGACTAACATGCAGCTAACAAGGTCCCATCCCTGATCCCCAAATATTTCTGGGATGGAATGCTGCTTAATTCTGACCATCACACCAAGGTGTGTACAATGTAATGAATGTCTTTAATCAATAATTATTTGACAGTGTCGATTTTGCACTACGGAGTTTATTTGTGTGTAACGCGGTTTAGAGTAACTTCGCAAATTTCGTCGTCGATCCATATTGTCTTCCAAGCGACGAGGCGCATGAATAATTTCCAACAGGTCTCCCTGCCTCAATCGCGCACGTACATTGTGGACCGGGTTAGATGGCGTTCACAGGAAGTTCCCCCAAAGCGAACCGCGGTCAACAACAGTGCACAGATATTTCTTAAGCACGTGTTTGGGGTTGCTTCACGAAAGTTGTGTCATGAGTGATCTTGAAGTCGACGGGGTTGCATGCACCTGATTGGGTTTAAAAAATAACTCAAACTCGTTTAGGTGTGTATCCAGATTCGCATGGCACGTGAAGTGGGTGTGGTCAGTTGCAAAACTGCCACGCTGAACCCAAATATATGCACTTTTGGGCCTCTTGGGACTACTTCGCTTGGGGGAACTTGCCGTGAACGCCATCTTACTCTACATGCAAATGTGAGGGTGGTGCACAAGGCACTCAGAAAGGATACCCCTCCCTCCCCCCCCCGCGAAAAGGAAACGAGCAATAGGATAGGATGTTTATTCCGCGCCAAATTTCAGGCTTCGTTGAAGGTAACCAGGACCAGGGCCATCTCAACGGGAAGGTTGGGCTCAGCAGGGATGTTCATTGGCATTCGTGGTAACGGGCGAGACCTTTGTTCGACCAAAACAAGTCTCGCAGAGTTCGTGAGGCTCTGTCGGCGAAGGTGCAGAGCGTTCGGCTGGCAGGTTTCTGTGACAGAAAGCGAAATCTGTCACACTTGCACGTGCATACTGCCATGTCGCACGTGCTTGCCAGTCCCTTCCCAGGGCAGCTTTCCAGCCACCACAGAAGGGTTCTAAAAGAATCCCTGCAATTTGAATTGCTGGAAAAGAAAAACTATTCCACCCGGTAACGGGCATAGTTTTTAGGGTTGATGCCTGCCCGAGTCGCGTCCCTTTCCAAATTAGTTTTTGCACACGTATCCCTTGATGACAAGGATCCCCTTCGACGAACTTGTTATCGGGTGGCACCATCAGACAGCTGGCAAAGTATACCTCAGCGGACGAAAAACTCCGCCCAATTTCGCGGTTGCGATAGGACAAGGACCCCCCTCGGGATTGACGAACTCCCGATGACCTCCGAGTGGCAAGCTCGGGCGAACAGGCTGTGCTTAGGGCACGGGAGCCCTCGTGAATATCGACGAGCTGACAACCTAGGTTTCTGCTGAGAGAAACCCGAAAGGTAAATCTCAGCGCGTGACACCTTCCTAGCTCGACACGCCCGAGCCGCGATTATCGTCACGCGGCCTGATGGGGACGGCCGAGATCGTCCCCGAGATCGCAGGGGCATTTTGGGCTGCCACGACACCCACATCGTGGCCACGCGTCACTCCACGGTTCTAACTGCTTTGCGCGGGAACACGACGAGCCGACCACATTTGTCGGCGCGCTGTCCACGCGGCAAAAAACGATCCGTCAAGGCATTTACAGGTGTCTGGCATCGCGCGCAGTTCAGCAAGTCAGTGTCGACCTTAGATCCAACGGCGGTTAAGCGAGCCACGCGGCACAATCCGAACGTGCCTCAACACTGTCTAGGTAAAATGAATCTCACGAAACTCAGAAGCGTGTCGAGGGAATGTCGGCGCCGATCAAGAGGTGCTCATTGTGGGCTTGACACGCAGCTCTGCAATACGTCCGGGCCCTTATGCGCTGGAAGTCGGCATGCCGGCATTTGTGCAGAGAGGCACCAATGTTGGGCCCATGCCACGTAACGCACACCCATGCCACCGTAGAATGGCCCAGGCTTACGCTCAATGAGGGCAGAGCGGCGTGACATTAGCCATGCATGGCACGTGGCACGTCGGACACTGCGCCGCCGCACGAGGACACATGCATAGCGGCACCTGCAAAGGGGGTTGCGTGGAGCGCGGCAGATGCGGAGTCGCTCACGACCATACCCCTCCGTGACCATGCGCAGGTGCTCATTCTGCCATTCTGTCTGCGCTCCTTCCCTCGTATCACATGCGCTCTCTGTCACTTAGATTTTTCTCTCCCTTACAATCTTCATGAGTGTAGGTTACTCGGGCGCCGACCAGACGATCTCGTCGGCACAGTTTGTGTCGACCTGGCTGAGACGAAATAGGTCCGTGTTTAGGTCACCGATCGGTCAGACACCGCCGAATTCGCCGTAGTAGGGTTTAGGGCAGCATCTCAATAAGTCGGCATAGTAACAACAACTCTGCCGACCAACCAAGCCAGGACGATAGAACCTTCCTAAGTCGGCGTCGCAAGGCCAGAAGACGGCCTAGTGCGCAGCAGCCCCAACCCATCCCACCCCCTGCCGACACTGTAGACGCCGACATCAAATCGCAGCTTGAACGTGCAGAGATCGCCGCTGAGTTAGAAGCACTTGAGAGGGAATTCAAGCTTGACGCCCGCGCAATTCATCGGGCGTACACCGCCAACGTGACTCAGTACCGACTCTAGTGGTCCAACCTTTACCTCCCACAGGGATCACGTTAGAGCATAAGATTGAGAGTCACATGGCCGACGTCGACATGTTGGACGTTGCCCCCCTGTGGGCACGGGGGACGCGGGCCGATATGAAGACCAACCCGAGGCTTCCCACCGCCGTCCGACCACTATCCCTCCAGCGATGCTGAAGTTGCTCTACGAACTTGACGCACTGGCAAAAATACCAGACTCAAGGGAAATTTACCAAGGACATTCCTAAACCGCCTATCGGGGAGATTACAAAGCCGCGACGCAAGTCAGCTTCGACGCCGGATGGACAGCCTGGCCCTTCGTCAGTGCTGGGCGTGTCGGGAAACCAGGATGAGGAAATCGATGAGTCTCCGTCTAGCGACGACGAGGACGAACACGACGTCCAGCCTCCGCGTAGCACAAATCCGCGCACGCTTGAAGAACAAATTCGGGGGGGGGGGAAGAATACATAGACGACCTGTTGGACCAGGACGAGGAAGAGGACGAGTTAAACATGGCGGTGCCATGCTCACAGTGGAAAGCGGCAAACTTCATCGATGATGATATAGTCAGCTCGTGCGTCGGCGTACTCATGCTGGACGCACTACGCCACCTACTAACCGTGGAGGGAAGCAGCACCCTCCGACTGTACACCTCGTGGATCTACCACTACAAGAGGTGAGTGGCGAAGGTGCTCAAGGAAATTCATGACAAGCTTCCCAAGGAGCATAAATTGAGGCACGTCGACGAAATCGGCCGCTACATCCGTGAGGACAAGAGCAAGGATTTGGACAATGAGACCGTTGTCCCTCAGAAGTATATCTGGCTGCATGGCCCGCAGGTCACAGAAACACGGCTACGCGCCTACGTCAAGTTCGTGAGGCGTCAGTGCAACCTCGATGCCGAGTCGCCCGAACAGGAGAGCAATGCATCGGGTACTAAGCCAGTAACAACTACCACGGTGCACACGCTCCTCGACCGCATCAAGGCATGCCAGATGGCGGCGAGGGTGGAGGCGACGATCTACCAGGAGAAGGAGCTGAGCATCATGCGGGAAATCTCGGTGATCAGATCGGAGGTGCGGGTCATGGTCCGCACCAATGAAGAATAGCAGGGACATCAGGTACGCTGGTCGACACCGCCACTGTCAAACTTCATCGCTTTGACGTCGAAGATGCCGAATTAACATTTAATGTGGCTTCCTTGGCAGAAATTGCGCCGACCGGCGTTTCGACACCATCGGCGACACTTACACTGAGAACCGTACCTTCGTAGACGCTGAGGAGGTTCTCCTCATCAAGGTGCTGACCCTCCTCTCCCACCACACACTCCTGCGTGGTGCCAGCATCCGCGAGATCACGCTCCCCGACATCTTCTTGTACCGACTGGCGAGCACCTCGTCGGTGAACCTGAACAACCAGCCCGTCGTCATGGTGATTGCCACGCGGAACTCGAAGACGTCCAAGGATGCTCGTCTCCAGCAAAGCTACGCGGCGAGGCACTTGGAAGCGGAGGTGTGCGCACTCGGCGAGCCCGGCCTGTGGTATCAAAATAACTAGGCAAGAATGAATGAACTAGCAGAAGTTTGGGTACAAATATGAAACCCTAGTTGGGGTTGTACCCCATATTGGCTACCCCACTACAGCCTACCAACATATAACACATTACAATTTAACACACCCCCATAGGCAAAGTGGGGGAGAACAAAGGGTCACAAGACCAGTCCAGCAAAGCAACGCAAGCCCAGGGTGGATCACAACGTCACCACACTCCGAGCACAAGCAAAGGCCACAAGGCCAGTTCACATGCAGTGCTAGATATAGTACAAGACAAGCAACACAGTGATCAAAACCTAGCAAGCAAGCAACAAGATATATATAAAGTACAGTACAAAGAATGTCAAGCAGTGAGCAAGTGAGGAAACGTGGACACAAGGCCTAAAGAAGTACAGTGCCGCTGATGATCACTAGGCGGGAGCGCCTTGGTGAAGATATCAGCAGTGTTGGCCTTCGAGTCCACGTACACAAGCCGAAGCTGACCGCGCTGCTGAAGCTCTCGAGCAAGAAAGTAGCGAAGAGCAATGTGCTTCGTCCTGTGCTCCAGTCTGTGCTCCTGACACAAGGCAAGGGCCGCCTTGTTGTCGCCGTACAGAACTGGAGGAGAACTAGGCCGCTCTCCCAAGTCAGTCAGCAGGTAGGTGAGCCAGCGTAACTCCTGTGCAGCCATGGCCGTGGCGTAGATCTCAGCCTCACAACTAGAGCTGAGAACAGAAGAAGAACGGGTGGACCGCCACGAGACAGAACCAGAGCCAAGGCTGAAGGTGTAACCCTGTGACGACCGCTGCGTAGCCAGGTCGTCCACCCAAGAAGCGTCCGAGTGGCCAGTGAGGACAACTCTGTCGTGTCCTCCAAGCACCAGCCCCATGCCTGATGTACTGCACAAGTAGCGCAGCACCCTCTTAGCAGCCTCCCAGTGCTCTCGCCTGTGTCTCCCAGGCGCAACGTAACGAGCAAGGATGCTAAGAGGGTACGCGAGGTCAGGTCGCGTGCAAGTCATTAGGTACATGAGGCAGCCCACAAGCTCTGGGTACGGGCCACTCGGCTCTACGGACTTGTCCGAAGGTGGAGCTGAGAGCGAGTGGCTGGTAGCCAGAGGTGTGGCCTGTGGTGAGGAGAACTGGAAGCCGAAGCGCTGAAGGACCTGCTGCACCATGTGTGACTGAGTCAGGGTGATGGTGCGGCGAGCTCTGTCCCGGGTGATCTGCAAGCCAAGGTAGCTACGCAGCTCACCCAGGTCAGTGCAGGTGTGTCTCTTCTGCAGCTCCGACTTCACACGAGCGAGTGCCTCAGTGTCAGCAGTAGCAAAGACCAAGTCGTCGACGTACACGAGAATGTAGAACGGCGGCAGCGACGTGTCTGTGCGCAGAAACAGCGACGGGTCAGCAGTAGACGGCGCGAACCCAAGAGCCACAAGTGTAGTCCTCAGTGTGTCGTGCCACTCGCGTGGCGCCTGGCGGAGACCGTAGACTGGCCGGCGGAGGCTCCACTGGGTACCAGGAGGAAACGACCCAGTAAAGCCAGGTGGGCGGCGCAGCCAGATCTCCTCGTGCAGGCTGCCCTGCAGGAACGCTGTGCTGAAGTCAAGAGAGTGAAGCTCGTAGTCACGCTGAGCAGCAACGTGCAGCAGAACCCGAAGAGTGGTCATCTTCGGGGTGGGGGAGAAGGTCTGGAAGAAGTCGACCCCCTGACGCTGACTGAAGCCTCTAGCAACGTAACGAGCCTTGAAGACAGGCGGAGAACCTGGCGGCCGCTTCACCCTGAAAATCCACATGCCATCGACGATGTTCGCCCCAGGAGGGGGAACCTCGTCGACGTAGGTGCCTGTGGACTTCCAGGATGCCATCTCTGCGTCCATGGCTGTCTGCCACTGAGAGGAGTAGGGACCCGAGATCGCCTCTGCGTAAGTGCGCGGAGTGGGGATGTCTAGTGCATCCGGGTCTCCCTCAGGGGCAAGCAACCAGGCCACGAGATGAGGTACAGCAGCCGCGAGAGAGTCAAAGTCCTCCTGCCTGTCCTCAAGGACGTCCGTGCCAAGAGCACACTCACCCCCGACGGACGGAGGACAGACAGACGCAGACTCAGACCCAGCAACAAGGCGAGCAGCGTAGTCTAGACGACAGGCAGCAGCAAAGTCAACCAACTCAGCGACCAGAGCAGACGCAGCCGAGGACTCAAAGGTAGGGTCAGTGACAACAGTAGCTAGGAGACGCGTGACAGTAGGGTGCTCAGCACGATACCGGTCAGACTCAGGGTCCGGAACAGCAGGCAAAGAGGACGCAGGAGGAGACGGCAGAGGGACACGCTGAGGAGCAGTAGAGGGACGCAGAGTCATGTAGTGAGTGCCTGGGACAGGAGGAGGACGCTCACGACGGACACGACGACCAGTGCGAGCAGTACGGACAGGCGACGCAGGACGAGACTCAGGCTCACGACGCTCTGTAAGACCTCCTGTGGGACCAGTGTAAGGAGAGGGAGCAGGGAGAGGCGAGGCAGGCGGTAACTGTGACTGCGGCTGGACAGTCGGAGGACACTCTACGGAGGGAGGAGGACAAGGAGGAGGAGCCTGCCCAAGAACCTGCTGAAGGAGCGGTACGAAGTACGGCCGCGGCCGCGCAGCGTCTCCAGAAGCAGAAGAGACTCCAGCGTCCGGGTCCCCAGCACCAGCAGCAGCGCCACCGCTCGGGTCCTCAGCTCCAGCAGCAGCTCCACCAGGTGGGTCCGCAGCACCAGCAGCAGCAGCACCCCCAGGGTCGGCAGCTACAACTCCGCTAGCGCCGCCAGCTCCAGAGTCCCCAGCTCCAGCAGCTCCAGTCGTAGTGCGCCCAGAACAACCAGTCCCGGCAGCTCCAGTACCCCCAGCTCCAGCCGAGCCACTAGGACGGCGAAAGCGCCGGACGTACCAGTCACGAAGCTGCTGTGGTGTGAGAGACTGCTCAGCACCCCGAACCGGAGCACCCCCAGACGCAGCAACCCGAGGCTCCGTAGGCTCAGTAGCAGTACCCCCAGGCTCAGTACCCGCAGGCGCAGCACCCCCAGACTCAGCACCCCCAGACTCCGCACACGCCGGCTCAGGACCCCCAGTCGCAGCACCCCCAGGCTCAGCACCCCCAGGCGCCGAACTCTCAGGCACAGTACCCTCAGCTCCAGCACCCGTAGTCCCAGCACCCCCAGGCCCAGCACCCTCAGGCTCAGCACTCCCAGCAGCACCACCTGCAGCAGCACCTGAGTCACCTGTGACCTCGACAGGCTCAGCGACGGGAGGAGGGTCTACCTGAGAGACACCTGAAGGAGCAGGACCCTGAGGGGGAAGGGGGTCTACCGGAGGGGGACCAGGAGCAAGGAAAAGCGGCGGGGGAGGGAGGGGGGCAGTACGGTAGGGGAAGAGACGGTAAAAAGGGACCGACTCGTCAAAGGTGACGTCCTGAGAGGCGAAGACCCGGCGCGAGGTGGGGTGGTAAAACTGCCAGCCCGGCGCGTCAGGGACAAAGCCAAGGAAGACACAGGGAAGCGTGCGGGAGGAGAGCTTGTCCGCGGACGTATCGCGGACAAGGGCACGAGCACCCCACACCCGGAAGCGCGACGCATCGCCAACCTCCCCCGTCCAACGCAGTGTGGGCGAGGTCTCCGGCAAGGAGACACGGGGCCAGAGGTTGAGCTGATGCGCGGCGTACCGGACAGCAAACGGCCACAGAAAATGGGGAGCCGCCGCGTGGACCAAGGAGGTACGAGCGACCTCCATGACCAGGCCAATGTGGCGCTCAGCAACCCCATTCTGCTGTGGGGAGTCCGGAAGCGTGAAGGTCTGCTCGATGCCCTCCGCCTGACAGAAGGTCCTCAAGAGGTCGGAGGAAAACTCACCACCTCTGTCAGAGTGCAGACGCAGGACAGGCTGATCCGTCCGGAAACGGCGGCGGAGCTGGAGACGAACTGTGCGGATCCAAGGGATCAGAACAGTAGGGACCTCACCCTTGGTGCGCAAGGGGAAGACCGTGGTGTAACGCGAGTAGTCGTCGACAACCAGCAAAAAGTACCGCTCACCGCCCTGACCACGAACGCGGGCTGGGCCCCACACGTCCAGGTGGAGGGTCTGCAGAGGAGCCTCTGTCGGGGGGAACGAGGAGGAGTGAGGAGCGGCGCGCTGCCGCCCCTCGACGCAAGGAAGGCAAGGCGGCGCAGGCGAGGCAGGGAGGGGAGGGAGGGACCTGGGAAGACCAGACACAAGGTGGCGACGGTGCATGCCACGGAGGCGTGGCAAGGAGGGGTGACCCAGGCGGTGGTGCCAGAGAAGAGTCTGGTGCGACAGGGAACGACACTCACAGGCGTGGGCTACCAGACCTGACGCAGACACCTGACCGACAGCAGCGACCTGAGGAGACGCAGTGGTCAGTGTGTAGAGACTCGACCCCGGCCGACGAGTAAACGTAGCCAGGTGACGGCCGGTCCTGGAGCACGTGCAGATCGCCACACGCTGTCCTCCAGGGGTAAAGGTGTCAACCCACTGATCCTGGATGACAGCGTTGCTCACCAGGTTCGTCGAGAACGAGGGGAGGTGGAAACCCGTCAACGAGCCAGACGGAACCGCCGGACAAGGGAGCACAGTGGTGGACCGGGCAAGGACCGGGCCCCCAGAGGGGTCAGCCAAGGAGACTGGGACCGGTGCAGGAAGCGGTGTGAGCTCAGTACTGTCTCGAAAGAAGCAGCGGGAAGCACCTGAGTCAAGGGTGAAGGTGTGACAGGGCTCAGCCGGTGCAGTACCTGAGAGAGCAGTCTCTGTGGGTGCTGTACCTGAGAGAGCAGACTCGCAAGCAGCAGGGACAGTGCTGGAGGGAGCAGGTACAGGGGGCACCATACCAGAGAGAGCAGACTCACTAGTACCTAGGGCAGCGGGCCCTATACCTGGGTCAGGCGGCACACACAAGTAACAGTCTCCCTCGGCACTAACAGTCAATGCATACATGGCAGCAATAATAGCATCATAGTCAAGAGCAAAGATATCAACCCCAGCCCTCATCAGCTCAGCCCAGCGAGGGCGCTCAACATCCTCGCCCATCTCCTCACGCCAAGCGTCGTCAAGGCGGGAGAAGCAGCGGTACGGGGTGTGGAACCTCCCACACGTCTGTCCCTTGCGGTCACCTGTGCGAATGACATAGGAACAGCGGCCACTGCCCCCCGACGTCCCACGCTGAGCAAGCCACTCACGAAGCTGCTGGGTCGACTGGGGACGCTGCTGCTGCTGGGAGCTCTGGCCCGAGCCTGTGCCTCCACTCCGACCTCCACCGCCGCCACTACCTCCGCTCCGACCGCCACCACCGCCACCGCCACCGCCACCGCCGCCACCGCCGCCACTGCCGCCGCTGCCACCACCGCCACTGCTCCCGCCGCCGCCCCCGCCTCCGCCGCCGGCCCCACTCCCACCGGCACTCCCGCCACCGCTCCCTCCAGCACCGCCTCCCCCCCCACCTCCCCCACCCCCTCCCCCCCCAGCGCCACCCCCGCCACCCTTGCCCCCCTTGCCCTTGCCGGTGCGGCGCCTCCCACCAGGAGCAGAAGCAGCGCCAGCAGTCTCAGCACCAAGGAAGTCAACAGCAGCAGCAGTAGCATAGGAGGGAGCGAGGGGAGAGGGAGAGCATCCCTCAAAGATGGGGGTGCGAGGAGCGCCGCGAGCAGCACCTACAGCTACAATGCTCTTCTCGGCTGCTAGCAGCTTCTCCTCTAGGAGGGCGACAGTGAGCTCAGTGGGACAGCGAGCAAGGAAATAGTCGCGCACTGAGCTGAGGGTGTCAGGGAGACGGGTGACTATGAAGTGGAGTGCCCAGTACAGGGGAGGGGGGTTCTTAGCGCAGAACTCGGTGGGAAGGGCGGCACGCAGGCGAGCATCACTAGTGCGAAGGTGGGTGATAAGATCGGCGACTGTAGCAAAGGTGGACAGCTCAGGGAACAGGTAAGGCAGCATGAGACGGCTAAGCTCGGCTGTGGCAGGTGAGGAGTAGCGAGCAACGACAGCGTCATATAGGGCTTTAGCGGTTTTGCAGTCGCCAAAGTGCTCTAGCTCAGGTAACGGCAGGTGACTGCGAATAGCCAGGCGAGCTGCAGCGTCACGAGTCTGCCACTGTGAACGTACACTAAGCTCGGCTGTGGCAGCAGGAGCAGCGGCAGCACCAGACGCGTAGTCATAGAGGGAGATGTGGTCCGTGCTATTGCTCATAAGATACAACTGCAGGTCGTCGAGCCAGGAAGTGAACTGCACGGGACGGCCCTCAGCATCGAAGGAAAGAACGCGAATAGAGGCCATAGCTCAGGCGTGAGGGCACAGCAGAGCAGCGGCAGCAGCAGACGAGGCGGGCAGCGCTGCAGGCGGGAAGTGCGGCGGGCGGGCTGCGAAGCGGGCAGCGGGGCGGGCGGGCGACGCGGCGAGCGGGCAGCGCGGCGGGCGGCTGCGAAGCGGGCAGCGGGCGGGCGGGCGACGCTGCAAGCGGGCAGCGGGCGGGCGGGCGACGCTGCAAGCGGGCAGCGAGGCGGGAGGGCGACGCTGCGAGCGAGCAGCGGGCGGGCGGGCGGCGCTGCGAGCGGGCAGCGAGCGAGCGGGCGACGCTGCGAAGCGGGCAGCGGGCGAGCGGGCGGCGCTGCGAGCGGGCAGCGAAGCGGGCGGGCCGCGAAGCGGGCAGCGAGCGGGCGGGCGGGCTGCGAAGCGGGCAGCGGGGCGAGCGGGCTGCGAAGCGGGCAGCGGGGCGAGCGGGCGACGCTGCGAGCAGGCAGCGCGGCGGGCGAGGGGCGAGCGGGCAGCGTGGCGGACGGGCGACGCTGCGAGCGGGCGGCTCGGCGGGCGGGCGACGCTGCGAGCGGGCGGCTCGGCGGGCGGGCGACGCTGCGAGGGGCGCGCGAGGGCGCTAGCGAGGGGCGCGCGAGGGCGCTAGCAAGGGGCGCGCGAGGGCGCTAATGAGGGGCGCGCGAGGGCGCTAACGAGGGTGCGCGAGGGCGCTAACGAGGGGCGCGCGAGGGCGCTAACGAGGGGCGCGCGAGGGCGCTAACGAGGGCGCACGAGGGCGCTACGAGGCTAGGGCACGGGGTAGCGTGGTAACCGCATGCGAGCGGTGGTGGGCCCTAAAAAAACGGTCGGTAGGTCCTAGGGACCTCCTGCTCTGAATACCATATCAAAATAACTAGGCAAGAATGCATGAACTAGCAGAAGTTTGGGTACAAATATGAAACCCTAGTTGGGGTTGTACCCCATATTGGCTACCCCACTACAGCCTACCAACATATAACACATTACAATTTAACATGTGGTTGCACTACATCCTCGACCAGATCGGCTAGACCCACGGCGTCGACTTCCTCCCGCCGCTGGACACCAGTGAACGCTAGCGCTGATACAAGAAGCACCTGTTCTTCGCTCGTAACGACAAGGAGCAAAAAGAGCTCCCTGCTGCCAGCCAGCAGCGTTGGACGCGACAGTTGTGGACGACCAACAAGGTGTTTTGCAAGCGGAACGTGTACGCCGCTAGCGCCGGAGGGGCACAAGAGCTTTCCATGGTAGGGACGCTTCGCTCCGAGATAGCTGAGCTGGGTCACTTGGCACTGGACAAGATGACGCGAGCGTACATCATAGCCATCCCTGTCGGGGTCGTGATTAGGAAGGTCGACTACTCGGGTGCCAAACAAGAATACTTCTTGGGTCGCAGCAAGGTGGAACCCTCCGACGAACTCAAGGACATCATCGCCGAGCACATCTTCCCCGGCGTGGATGCCCTGCTGCTCGCGGTTTGTTTCTTCGTATCGTCCAACAGCCCCTACCTAACCACCGACTTCACTTGTCGAGTTGCATGCGGAAGAGCGAGCTGTCGAGGGGTCCGACGCCGAGATTGCCGCTGTGCACTTCTGGCGTACCCTCCACATTGTTAGGCCCACTGGCCTAAGTCCGCTAAAGAATTAGCGGGGTCGACTAAGTCGAGGATGAAACGCGGCGGAAGACTTTGGCGAAAGAACTATTGGCGAAATAGGCGAAGAAGTTACTGAGTAATTGAAGAAGAGTTGAATGAGAATTGGTTGATAATGCCAAGTACAAGCAAGGTTTATATAGCATGCAAGAAACAAGGTTGGAAAGTGGATTGTGGGACCAAGAATTGTAGTGCAAGAAAAGTAGAGTGCCACGTGGCACTAGAGAATCTGAGAAGATAAGGATAAGGGTGACTTGGAAAGTACTGTTCGGAATGAACAGTAAACACCCCTCTAACACTACCCCCCTCCCAAGGAGGCGACGTCCGCGGCGCCTGCAGACTGAAGGTACGCTTTGAGGCAAGCGTTGTCGGGAGACAGCGAGGACGAAGGAACCCAGCTGTCGTCGGCTGCATCGTAACCACGCCAACGAACCAAGAAGTCGATGAAAGAGACACCTCCCTGCAGACGGCGACGGTGCCTGAGGATGCGCTGGATCTGGTAGTCGGGCTCGTCGGTGTCAACAGCTACCGGCAGTGGAGTGCGATCACGACCCGAGAAGGTGGTGTTGGGATCAGTGTAAGGCCGAAGGAGAGACACGTGGAATGATGGGTGCATGCGGAAATGAGCGGGAAGGCGAAGGCGGTATGCGACTGGACCAAGTGCGCGCTCAATGACGAATGGACCAATGAAACGTGGGCGAAGCTTGCTGTCCTGTGGCAGTCGGAGGTTGCGGCTGTCGAGAAGGACACGGTCACCAACTGAAAACGACACCTCACGACGACTGCGGTTGGTAGTGCGTGCCATGCGTGCATTTGCGAGCTCAAGGTGCTTCCTCACGTGATCATGAATGAAAGTGAGATGCTGGTGGAAGTTGTCCGCACGAGGGACGGTGGGTGTGAGATCGACACGAGTGGGGACATTGGGGTGCTGACCGTACAGTGCAAAGAACGGTGACATGCCTGTGGCGGAATGATGCGTGTTGTTGTAGGCGAACTCAGCCATGCTCAGCTTCTTGTCCCATGCGGCTGCGTCGTGCATCGTGATGCTACGAAGAATCTGCTCCAAGGTCTGGTTCACGCGCTCAGTCTGTCCGTCTGTCTCTGGATGGTACGCAGACGACATGGCTAAGCGAGTCCCAAACAGTGCGAAAAGCTGCTTCCAGAACTTCGAGGTGAATCTAGGGTCGCGGTCTGAGATGATGGAATCTGGAACCCCGTGCAGTCGGACTACGTTATCTACGAACAGCGTCGCGGCTTCCTCTGCTGTGACCTGACCGTGCGTGGGGATGAAATGCGCTGCTCAAGAAACTTATCCACTACCACGAAGATCGCGTCGTGACCCCTAACTGTGCGCGGTAATGCCATGATGAAGTCCATCGTAACTACCTGCCAAGGGCGGTCGGGCGGTGGAATCGGCTGCAAAAGTCCTGCCTTGCGCTGTCGCGAGGACTTCGTACGCTGACACGTGTCGCACGAGCGAATGTAATCCTCTACGTCTGCTGCAAGCCCTGGCCAGTAGTACGTGCGACTAAGCGTCTTAGCCGTCTTGTCTGCTCCAAAGTGACCTGCACTAACTACGTCGTGCGCCTCTGAGAGAAGGAGCTGTCGAAGAGGGCGGTAGGCTGGAACCCAAATCCGTGCTGTACCCTTCCGTATGTAAACACTACCCTGCACCTCTGCTCCTGCGGGCGGCTGCGGTGTGAAGTCGGGATCTACAGTGTAACCGTGCTCGAAGAGTGCTGTGAGAAGTGGATGGCCGGCAGTGACTGTGAGGCTAGCGAGCTGACAACTAGGGCGAGTGAGCGGATCTGCTGGGTTGCGAACGCCTGGCTTGTACTCTATCCTGTAGTGGAAACTCCCCTCCATGAACTCCATCCATCTAGCCTGGCGACGACTCAGCTGCGGCTGCGACTTGAGGAAACGAAGCGAGCAGTGGTCCGTGCGTATAACACTGTCTGCCCCCTCTAGGTAGCACCTCCACACCTTATACGCATGGATGATCGCGAGTGCCCCCTTGTCGTGTATGGGATAATTCAACTCCGCTCCCCTCAGCTTACGCGACTCGTACGCGATCGGCTGCAACCCGCGTCCCTGGTCCTGAAGAAGTACTGCTCCTATGGCCTGATCGGAAGCGTCGGTCACTACAACGTACGGGCGAGTGGGATCAGGGTACGACAGTGTCGGTGAAGACGTGAGCGACTGCTTCATCTGCTCGAACGCCTGCTGCTGCGCTGGACCCCAAACGTACTCTACGCCTTTCCGAAGTAGGTCGGTGAGTGGACTAGCGATGGAAGCGTAACCCTGAACGAAACGGCGGTAGTAATTCGCGAATCCGAGAAAGCTCTGCAACTCCTTGACTGAGGTCGGTGCTACCCAATCCTGTACCGCTGCGATCTTCTTCGGGTCGGTCCTAATGCCACTAGCGGATACGACGTGTCCTAGGAACTCGACCTCGGGGAGAAAGAACTCGCACTTCGACTGCTTCGCGTACAGCTTCTCCCTCCGCAAGACCTCAAAGACCCTCTGCAAGTGCTGCACGTGCTCCTCTTTTGACTTAGAGAATATCAAGATGTCGTCTAGGTAAACGACAACGAACGAACCTAGGAACTCGGAGAGGACGGTGTTCATGAGCATCTGGAAGGTCGCTGGGGCGTTGGTCAAACCGAACGGTAGAACCCTAAACTCGTACAACCCCTGCTTCGTACGAAACGCCGTCTTGTGCTGGTCCTCTGGAACTACGCGAATCTGGTGGTAACCCGAACGAAGGTCGATCTTAGAAAAGACTCTAGCGCCCTGCACTGCATCTAGAAGATCCTCTACTCTCGGCACCGGGAATCGATTCTTAACGTTGACGGCGTTCAGTGCGCGGTAATCTATGCACATCCGTAACCCTCCGTCTTTCTTGGGTGCGAAGAGGATCGGTGCGGCCCAAGGCGATCTAGATGGCTGTATGAACCCCTGTGCGAGAAAGTGCCTAGCCTACTGCGTCATCTCCTCTGTCTCCGCTGGACTCAACCTCCACTGCGGCTTCGCTACTGGCCTGCTCCCCGGCTCCAACTCTATTCGATGGTCGACTGCTCGGCTAGGAGGTAACCCTGGGGGCAACTCGTCGGGGAAGACGTCTGCGAACTCTGCTAACAGTGCACTCACCTCAGCAGGAAGAGTCGCCTTCTCACTAACTGCTGCGCTCCCTCCTTTCCCCTCCTCAGCTTCCACCTCCTCAAGGAAAACCGCGAAGATCCGTGCCGCTCGCTTCACCAGCTGTCGCACACGAACAGCATTGATGATCGCTGTGGATGATGTGGCCCCATCGCTCCACTGTGGCAGCTCCCGGAACTCGCCATCTACCTTGACGCTGCAGCTTCCCTGAGCCCAATCGAACTGAGTCGAAACCGTCCGCAACCAATCTCTACCGAAGATGAAATCGTAACCGTCCAGCGTCGCAGAGTCGAAGTCACGCCTAACTGTGATCGGTCCTAGCACTACGCGCAACTTGCGAATGACTGGTCCTATGTGGAGAGGCGTCCCATCTATCATGCGAGCGTCCTTGAAGTTGACTGAGGAATCTGCTTCAAGATGGAGACGGCTAACTAATGAAGACGAAACGAACGAGTGGCTAGCTCCGCTGTCAACGAGAATCTTAATAGGAACTCCGCGAAGCTTCCCTAGAAGCACGACTGGTCGGTCAACAGTGTCTACCTCGTTCTCCGTAGATGACTGCTGCGAGGCCGTCTCCTCTACGTTGGTAGACGTGGCGGGTACGGGAACCTCCACACCAGCTAGCGACCCGCTATCTACTGGCGGTTTCCGTTTCCCTGCTGTCGCTCCTTGAACTGTGGGCAGTCCCGCTTCATGTGTCCCGGCTTTTTGCAGTAGTGACAGTTCCCCCTAAATCCGTTGCGCTGTGAGCCGTCACTGTTAACTGCACCAATCTCCATGGGCGACGGTCCGTCCCTCGATCGAGCGTCGTTGATCGGTCTGTTGTATCCCCTATCGCGATCGTCACGACCCCGTCGGCTTCGTACTGCGTCGACGCGTTCTGCTGCTGCGACTACTGACTCGAAGGTAGACAATCCGTGAATTGCAATAATCTCCGCTATGTCCGGCTTCAACCCTTCGAGGTAGCGATCGCGCATCTCTGCTTCCGTGATGTCGTCTATCTCGTTGCAGATGCTCAAGAACCGTCGTGTGTACTCCTGGACGTTTCCTATCTGTCGGAAATGACGCAGACGCTTAGCAACTTCGGAGGCGTTCACCAAATCGAACCTACTTTTCAGCGCCGCTTCAAATCCTTCCCATGTCGTCGGAACCGTGGTAACACCCAAAGCTAGACTCCCTAAGCTCGAAGTTGCAGCTGCATGCCCCACGCCCTGTTGATGCCCGTCTAACTGAGCCCTCCGTACAGCAGTCTGCGTAAGTTGGCGCCACCACTCCAAGGCCGGCCCCCTCAGCAGTGTTACGGCGTACTCGATCCGCTGCTGCGCGTCCGCCTCTTGCACCCCGCTCGCGGCGAAGTAATTGTTGAGCATGAAGAGCCACGTTCGCACGTTCGCGTCGCGTTGACTTGGGTCGAACGACTCGGGCTTCTGCGGCTTGAGCGCGCTTCGACGTTCCGGCAGCGCTTCCGCGCCAGTCGACGTGGTGGGTGCAGGAGTTGGTGCGGCAAGGCCATGGGGGTTAGAAGCCAAATTGCGAAGTTGTTGCATTTCGGCTCGTACCTGACGATTTTCGAACGTCAATTCTTCGAGTTGACGCATGAGCTCGGCAAGCGTGTTGCCCATGTCGTGGGGGAAAGCGCCCGCCAACGCGACGCAGGGAGCACACGACAAGAGGGTGCGCAACATGATGAAGGTCATAGATGCAGTGCGCCTTCTTTGCCGGAGCGACAGCGAGGCCGACACCAAAGCCGTCGTCAAGGCTCTTAACAAGATCGCGGCGCCGGGCATTGGGACCTTCTCCAATGCCCTCACGGTGCTCAACCCGGACACCGTACCGACTTACTCCAAGAAGTCGTGTAAGGGCGTCAAGGGGCTCGGCAAGACGGAATTTGCTCCCAAACTACGTGTCGCGTGTGTGCTTGTGGCGCACGGGTTGAAGCTGGAAAAGTGGGTCGTCGACATGTTTCCAGACACTTGGGAGGAGCAGATGGTGAAGACTTTGGCCGACATGGCCAACGAGAACGCCGCTGGGCAGCGGCCTCCGACCAAGACACAGGTTAAGCGTAAGAAGACCGCGTGAATGGTCTCGCAACATGTTATTTTGGGGTGTTGCATGTTGTAGATGTGGTCGATGCACCCTAAACCCTTGTTCTGATATTGTTTTTGCACGATGTAAGCGTGGTCGACTTAAACTGCATTAAGATATAGTGAACGTGAATGGACATGTAGCATGATCGTGGGCGTCTTATGTTCATACATTGTTCCTGTAGTTGTTCGAAGAACACAACTCAAACACAGACGTCAGCGGTGCCGCTCACACAAAACCGGTAGACCCAACAAGTAGCCTTCCTCGACGACCGACACAACTCCCGCCAACTACGCCGCCATGTAGTAGGACACCTACATCGACGCCGAAGTGATTGGAATATGGGCATGTGACGGCCAACCATGAGCCGACAACGACGCGCATAACAACGGGGTAGCAAGAGGCCGGGTTGCATGGACGCCTAGCATTCGGACTCATTGTGGCCAAATGTTAGTGTTCAATGGTTCATTTCACCTCCCACACAAAGTCGACATCCACGCACACCAAAAAGTTAACATTCGCATCAAACTGTTCCGACAAAGGAAATACAAAAGCGGCGCAGATCAATACAGCACTACACCTTAGCAAGCAGGCCATCTATCGCTCCCTCCGCCCGCCGACTTCTCCGTCGTGCTGTCCTTGCCCTTCTTCTCCTTCTTCCCCATGCTGTCCTTGCCCCGCTTGCCCTTCTGCCCCTTCCGCCCCCTGTGGTCGAGATCATACTCCATCTGCGCGTCACACGACACCGCGATACTGATCACTTCGAGTTTCGGCGCGGCGATGGGGCACATTCCTCAGAACGCCAGGGTCTCAACCATCGCTCTAGTGATCATGTCGGCATCGACTCCCCCATTTCCCCCACGATAGACCCTTTGCAGAGCGAGACTCTTCAGCACCGGCGCGACGTTGTGAGCAACCTCCCCTAGGGGTGGCTCCCTATTGATCTCGGCGTCCAACACCGCCTCCATGACCGCCTTGAAGACATCGGCAGTCGTCTCGCTCGCACCGGCCACCATCACCGCACCGAGCACCACAGCACCGAGCACCTGGGCGTCGTCGGCCTCGACGAAGCACCACACGGCGCAAACAGAGGCCGCTAACGTCTTGGCCACCATCTCCGTCTTCTCATCTGTGTCTCCCGCCTTCCTCGTCGCGCTCGCTGCGACCTTCCCAAACGCCGCGCACATGGACACGCGATTTATCATGGCCGACATCGACGCGTCCGTCTTCGCCTTGCCTTCCTCCGTGTCGGCAACAATGGGGAACCAGATGGCCGGCAAGAGCACGTCGTGAAGCGTATCACCTGAACTTGAGTACACACAGTACTTGCCAACGGGAGTTGTGTTTGGCCCCGTCCTCGCTTGGGCGGAGCCGATCTCGTGGTCGGGTGTGCGGGGGATGCAGCCGACCTGCAGCAGTGGGTACGGGGGCCACTGCAAGGGCGTTGAGCTGGGGGGCGCCTGGCTGGAGGGCGCCGAACAGGTGGACGCCGTCCTTGGCGTCTGGGCGGCGTCCTGGGCGTCTGCTCGGCGTCCTGGACGTCTGCTCGGCGTCCTGGGAGGCTGGACGCCGACCTGGGCGCTTGCTCGGCGTCCTGGACGTCTGCTCGGCGTCCTGGGAGGCTGGACGCCGACCTGGGCGCTTGCTCGGCGTCCCGGGCGCCTGGACGCCGACTTGGGCACCTAGACGGCGTCCTGGGCGAGTGGACGCCGACCTGGGGACGCCGGGCTTGGCATAGCTGGCGACCGACTGGGCTGGACGACCAGGCGGGGTTGCCCGGTCGACCGGGATACCCGGGCGACGTGTGCGAAGGTCGCCGGGAGGTGGTTTCTGCGAGGACGACCTCGGGGGTGGTATCCCGAGGTCGACGTTGGACGCCAACCAGCCGCGTACACCTGCGAAGCAGGTGCACCGTTGTCCTGCGGGTGCAACGTTGTGCAGCCGACTTGCTGCAGCGTTGGCACACCGTGGACATGCAACGCTGGCGCACCGCATCTCTGCAGCGCTGGAGCGATGCGAGCATTGCTGCGCTGGAACGCGGTCGACCGTGCTGCGCTGGAGGTCGACCAGCAGCCTAGCTAGCTCTGATGTAGTCTGTGTTGCCAACGTTGTTGCTATCATTGTTGTGAACTTTTGCTAGTGGAACTCTTGCCAAATTTCCCCGTGAATGCGCAAGTAGTGTGAACACGAGCAAACGACTAAGGAACGAACGCAGAGATCCCTCTCACACACGTGCCTTCCCCGCAGTCAAGCTCCCGTTGCTAGAGTTATTCCCGCATGGTGCAGTGAGCGTGGAGGACACCGCAACGTCACCTTTGATTTAGCCGACTTTGCTCCTCCGACTCCTTTTCCACCTCCTCCTCTTCCTCCTCCTGCTCCTCTTCCTCTTCCTCTGACCCCTCTTCCACCTCATCCTCCTCCTCCTCCTCCTCCTCCTCCTCCTCCTCCTCCTCCTCCTCCTCCTCCTCCTCCTCCTCTTCCTCCCCCTGGTCCTCATCATCCTCCTGGTCCTTCTGGTTTCGCTGCTGCTCTGTCCTGGCCACCCCCTTTCCCGCCTCCGCCTCGGCCTCGCCGACGCCGCCTCGAAGCTGTAGGTTCGAAGTCGCACGCGCATCGGCGATGCGGCGTTCGACATCGCCTGCTTTGGATGCCGTAGGGGTATCCTCGTTGTCGTCGTCGCAGGCATCGGCAGCAAGTCCGGCATATCGCGACGTCGGCATCGCTCACTGACAGCACGCCAGAGCGACATGGTGAAAATAACATTACGAAGTGACAATAACTAGGAGGGCAAGTCCTTCGGTCCTCACATTGCGAATAGGGTGATCGCAGTTGGCGAGTCTATCCGCCACCATCGTGCCCCAGCTCTTCCAGGTTTGCCGTGCGAAAAAACCTGAGGCAACAGGGCACGGAAAGTCTGTCAGCATGGTTTACCCTCGGCGGCGAAATAGTGTACGTCGTGGACGAGGCGGTCGAGCTCACTTCAGCACGTCCTCTGTCGCAATCGGGCAAGTGCGTCTGGCCGACATTGGCGACGGGGATGACGAGGTGCAGCAGTAGGTGCCGTGCCCTTCTGCACGGCTGGTGCGGTGATTTGTGTGCTATTTGTTGGGTGCACGCAAACAGATTTTTCTCCTTGTGCGTGGGGTGCCCAAACGCGAGCGCGACAGGGGAGTATCGAAGGAAATGGCCCCGCCCTTGCTTGAGCGCAACCGATCTCGCCGTCGACGAGAAGTTCGCGATGGATTGGTCGACAAAGCGGGCTTCTGCAGTTCGATGGAAGTAGTGGTCGAGCAGGCTCTGCTCGACGGAATCTGGTCGACGTCGTCGACAGGCAGCACTGGTCGAAGACAACGGTCGAGAAAGCCCGTCGAGGAGCTCTGGTCAAAGAGCTCCGTTCGACGAACTTTGCGCGACGAGCTCTGGTCAAGGAGCGCTGGTCGAAGAGTTTCTGGTCGAGGAGCTCTGCTCGGCGAACATTGTTCGACCGAGCAGCGTCGAGCTGTCCGACCGAACTTGCAGAGGTATGCGAAACTCTGCGGAGGCGTGCGAAACTTCGCCCAGGAGGTTTTGGCGAAGTTCTACCTGCGGAACGGCATCACGTGGCCGGCGGTGCGCACCTGGCAAAACCGACGACACGTGGCACCTGCGCAATGTGCCTGACGGTGAAACCGCCAACCTGCACCTACTTGGTAGGTGCGCACATCTGCGCAGATATGCAATCTGCGACTGCAGATAATTACCTGCAACTGCAGATAGTCACGTGCGACTGAAGTGCTGGCAGATCGCGCGCAGTGCAACGCTGGCAGACCACTCTGCTGCAGCGTTGGCAAGCCGCTCTTCTGCTGCGCTGGCAGATTTCGCCCTTGCTAGGTGTTGCATGCCATTCTAGTCATATCTTTTGTTTCTGCATGCCTCAATTGTACTATCAACTTTTCAATGCAAATTGTTCTTTCAACTTCCTTAGTGGAATTCTTGCCAAACTTCTCAGTGAACATAGCAAGCAGTAAGAACGCTACTAGAGCGCTACGATCACTCGCACAACCCCGTGCCCTCCTCCGTAGTCCACTCCCATTGTGTAGTGACTCTCCGCTGGAAGAGGTGCGATGCTGCACATGCAAGCCACGCCGACGTCGTTCAGAGTCGAATCTCAACATAGGTTGCAGCGACATCATGAAAAATACAAACTCGAACCAACTCACCTCGATATCAGGGGGAGAACGGCTACATGGGCGTTGAAGACCATCGCAAAGCAATTGTGATCGGTCTTACTTATCGCCGCGCGTAGCTAGCCGACTCCTATCGACCACAATCGCGTGTTGTCCGGCGCAGTGCGAAGCCAAGCGTACCTGCATGCATAAAGGTGCATAAGAGGCACGTGAGGGGTAGCCACGACCAGGTCGACGTCAACCTATGAGGGATACGATGTATGGGTGAACGCAGACTGACGGGAGTGGCAAAACCACAACAGGGCACCACCTACATGGCAATTCGTGGTGTACAAGACTGTGCCGGTGTGGTTATCTACGCTGACTACATAGTGGAGTCAGTTTTTACCCCTCACGTCGGAGTTCTATGCACAAGCGCAGAGTTTAAACATCATAAGTCGGCGCCGACTAGCGATGTCAACGAGGTTCCCAGAGCCCTAGAAAACCTTGCCCTAAACCCTGCGTCGATCAGTGGGTAACTAACGGTCGACGTCGACAACTACATACACTACTCACTTGAGGCCGAGTCCCGAACAACTGGTGTTGAGCTCCTTCTTATGGTCTACGAGGACAGCGTAGTCGTGTTCATCGAGAGTAATAGAGAGTACACTACCCATGTCGATATACAAAGGGAAATCCTGCGAAGTTGGCACCACGTCGGCGGCGGGCGGGTCGGAGTCCATGACGGCGAATGGAAGCAACTAATGGCTAAGGAGGAAGGAAGGAAAGGAAGGAAAGGAAGGAAGGAAGGAAGGAAGGAAGGAAGGCGCGGAGCTAAGGAGGTCGAAAGTGAAACGAGATGGCGAAAATGAGGAGCGAGGCCACCTTCCACAAAGAAAAGGGAGGCGGTGCCCCGCAGGCCGGTTGGGCATCGCCCAAGGTTGTGGGGCCTGGTTCGGCAGGGCTTGGCGGCCACATGCACAAGTGGCACAAGTGCTCCTTCGCCGTCGAGCCAGCAAATCAATGTCACGTCCCCTGGCTCAGGTCGGCCAGGGGACGCAATTTCGCATGCGTGCGATGCGTAGTTTCGGCCGACACGTGCCGCGAAATATTCGTGCATCGCACGGCGAGCTCTCGAATTTTGCCTGGTACGAGAATTCGCATGCGAGCGATGCGAACTCCTGAGTGTTCCGATGGGAGCACCCGAATTTCGCTTGGCCCTCGCCTGCCCGTCCGGGCAGGTCGCGAGGGTCACTAGGACCTCGCGGGCAGCAGGTACGGGAGGGCTGCCTTCGCGCTAGGGTTACTTTCCCTCGCGCGAGGGGGACGCTACGCCTTTTCTCCGATAATTCCACACCCTTTATCTTCACGCCCTGGGGTACTTACCCTCGAAAAAACTGATTTCGAAGGTAGTTAGCAACGCTCGCTGAATTTCCGGGGTTAATGTGACACAATCTCAATGCGAGCTTAACACAGGAACAGTATGGCACTGGACTTCTTCCCGCTCACTCGGATTGCAAAGTTTGAGTTTCGAAAGGCTGGTACCTGATGGTTATTTACTGATAGACCCGCAATGTCAGGGTGTCCGTCTCATCGAACCTCAAACCGTGTAGGGTGTCTGGGAAAAATGAGGGTACGGGGTGTGGAAATATCGGATAACAGGTGTAGTTCGCCGTCCCCATCCGGTAACGTGGGGTGCTGTTCATTTTCGGTTTGGGGTTGCGGGGCGGCGGTCGTGCGCTCGGCCCAGCCCTGGGCCAGGCTGGCGGGCCCGCACGCGCGTCAGTTCCCCGCATCGCCAGCCTCGGGCCGGACGACCCCTCTCGGATCCGAATTGCGCTGGGATGTTCGGGCGAGTAAACGACAGGTTTGGCAAGATCACTTACAGCAATCGATTGCTGCTATTGCCGCCGCTGTCGCAACCAAGTAATGACAGAGCACAAAACGTGACAGCCTTCCATTGCCTCTTTTGAAGTTGATGAGTTACTTATCTGTCACATGTAGTGACTTCCTCTCGCATTTCCTTTTGAAAGAAAGGTTCTCTTCTTGCGACATTATCCCGCCTATTGCGCTGCACCTACGTGACATTCTTGCAGCGGGAGGCGTCAAAAGTCACTGTTAAATCACCGTAGTATCTACGCGGCATATCACCCCAGTCAGATCAGGCTATTTCAATCAACCCAAGAAAATTCTTGCACCGAGTCAAAAGTAGAAGGACTGATCGGATCAGTCGGTTCAATCACTTTAGAAAGGTCTTCCGGACCTGGGTGAGTGAGACAGGAAGACTTTTTCTGCTTTCAGTCGGTGAGTTACTAACTCATCCTGTCCCTAGTAGGCCCGTCCTGAGTTTACGGACGCAGACGTGATACATCAGTCTTCCAAGTCCATCCTGAGTCAGCGCGCGACCGCGACCGTCGCAGAAAGGTGACCTTTCCGTCGAACCGCGTCGCGATGTCGGACGACGAATTGCATCGCGATCATCGGCTCGACGAGGAGATCAGCGGCAAACACGGCGCGGAAGCCGCGCCGGCAGATGCGAAGAACGTTCCGGGAGCCGAGCCGTGCCGGCAGTGGTTTCCCAGCCGCTGGAGGTTCGGGTGGCGACGACCGCCTTCCATCGCCGACATCTGTGCAGCGACGAATGCGACAGCTGCGAGCGAATCGGCGACAGAGGCGACTGCCCTGACAATACCCCCAACATCTGACGTCAGTAGTAGCAAAGGCGGCTGCAGCGGCAGCGAAGGTGGAAGCCAACCTCCCCCGCCGCGGCCACCGGCGGGGTCTGTGGCGCGGGTGTGGCTATGGCTGTGGTCGCGGCGCGACGTGCTGCTGATGAGCACGGCGTTTCTCTTCTTCTTCGTGGCGTTCAACGCGCTGCAGAACGTCGCGACGAGCATCCACGGCGCGAGCAACATCGGCGCGCTCTCCATGGGCGTGCTTTACGCCGTCATCGTCGTCTCCGCGCCGCTCTCGCCCTTCCCTATCCGCTTCTGGCGCGCGCGTGCCGCCATCCTCGTCGCGCAGACGGGTTTCTGGGCTTTTATCGGGTCCAACGCGTTCACTATAGAGTGCGTGATAGTGTATTCCCCCTGTCTCTCTGTCTCTGTCCCTGTCTCTCTTTCTGAAATTTTATCGGATCCAACGCGTTACGTGTGGGGGTGTACTAGTAGTCTCTCGCTCAGCGACTCGTTCACTACAGCAGTGTATTTTTGGCGGGCAAAGTCAACTGACTGCTCAGTGTGAAAATGCTCCCCATGCTTTTGGTGTTTGCCAACCATTATTCCCATCTCAGCGGAGATGTGTAATCTCTCAATTTTTATTAAACGCAAGTCATCGTTTGTACGCGTTTCCAACACCCCCATTATCCCGCACCCACGTCCCGCCCCAATGCATCTTCGTGGCCACGTGGCAGGTGGCTGCTTCTGCTCGCGTCGTGCTACCTCGGAGTCTGCTGGTCTGTCGTCTGGGTGGCGCAGGTGACGCTCTTAATCTTCTTCTACATCCCGTTTCCTAGCTGCTATGCTTTTGCTCTTTGATGGGCACGTAAGATGAGCTTGTTTCGTTCTGTTCCGTCTTATTTTCGTAAGTGCGTTGTTGTTCTCACAGCAGCTTTGAATAATTTCAACCATGGCCTTACTGTCGTTTTCTTTTTTCTCTCATTTCCCATAGTTGCTTTATCGAAATACCATAGTCTCGTCATGATTGCTTCTTTCTCATAAGCCCATCTGCCTTCGTAACATCTCGCCATTTCTTTCCTCTTCGACAACTGATCCCCTGTACAAGCCTCCTCGTTTTTGCTACGCAGGGAGTGTACCTCGTTGCTGCTGCAGGCGTCTACAGTAAGCGTTACAACAAGCCTATGGATGCCGTGGTTACCGAATTCAGTGCCCTCTTTGGCGGAATATTCGCCTTTAATCAAATTATTGGAAATGCAATCACTTTCACCGTCTCACAACTCTCTTACTCCTCTTCCTCCTCCTCCTCATCTTCCCTTCCTCCCAGCACCGTCACCATACTCATTATTGTGCTTTGCATCTGCCTCGTTATAGGCTCCTTGCTCTCCTGGCTCCTCCGTGATCTCAAACCAATAGAAGAGTGCCACGTGGACGACGCCACCCTGAATTCCAAGCGCTGTGTTGCTGCTCTGGCTCCCTGTCCGTCGATTTCATCCGCCCGATCGCTTTCAATCTTCACCGTTGATTGGGAGGAGATGGAGGAGCAGGCGGAGGAGGAAATGGAAGTAATAGAGGAGGAAGACGAGAGCGAGGAGGAGGGGGAGGATGAAGGGACGGAGGAAGATAAGGAAGAGGAGGGAGAGGTGGAGCAGAGCGGAGATTGCGACGGGAAGGGAGAGAAGGGGGGGAGTGGGCTGAGAGAGGGGAGGGGTGTTGACCATCCTGCTGAATCCGCCTGTGTTTCATCGAGCCCACGCAACCCATCCCAACTGCACCCTACCTCGCAGCGGACCATACTTTCAAAGCGAATGACCAGCCTCGGCTCAAACCTTGTGCCTACCTCTCAGCGCCTAACCAGATCAAGCTCGAACCTGACCATCAACTCCAGGTCCGGCCGAACCATAGCTTCGGTCCGAGTGCCGTCCCTCTCCCGCACCATGCCCCGGCCCTCTGCAACGCTCTCCTCACAGCGGCATTTCTTGTCCGCTTCTGCAGCATCTGGCCGGCACACTTTATCTGGTTCTGCGAGCTCGAGACGTATGGTCGTGACAGTGGGCGGGGGGAGGAAGGAGGGGGAGGGGAGGGATGCGTGGCAACTGGTTTTTGATCCAAAGCTGTTGCTGCTCATTCCGCTGCTCTTCTACTCAGGACTGCAGGCCGCTTATATCAGGTATGATACATGCTTGCTCGTACCCTGTCTGTACAGGCTGCTTAGATTTGGTGTGATGCATGATCCATCCACCCCATCCGCCTTGATTACCCCATCCTTCCTCTCCTCCCATGC
>CANIUD010000029.1:290000-330000 GCA_947470075.1 Closterium sp. Yama58-4
CATTTTGTTTAGCTGTCTCAAAACACTCTGTTAATCAGCGTTTGTTGCTGATAGGTCGGAAGAAAGCTGGTATCCTCTCCCCCTAGCGACCAGCAAAACCATCCATCCATCCCAATCATTTCTGTGGTCCCATTGCCGCAGCTTAACTTTTGTGACGTCTAAAAAGGGTGTTGGATTGGTTGGAACAAAGCTGGTATCCTCTCCCCTTGGCTTCCAGCAGAACCATCCATCCCAATCATCTCTGGTCCCGTTGCGACCAGCTACGAGTAAGACTGCGAGCAGCTTGATTGGCCAGCAATGAGTCACTGCGCTGTGTAGCCAGGAAGAGAAGCTAATGTAAATCACAGTTGCTATAGAAAACACCGAGGTGTGTCTCTTAGATGGGAATGCAAGACCACCCCGGAAGTATGACGTATTAATTATGGGTATGATTTTGTGTTGCTGTGTATGAATGTATGACATGGTGTACACTGACTTAGCCTGTTGTTGGCTTGATTTTCATTATTAAAACTGGAGTCTCAAGTTACTCTTTGTTGCCTCATCCTTTCTACCTTTGGTTGGGTCACCAGGTCCATCCAACCTTCCTACCTTTGGTTGAGTCACTAGGTCCAACCAACCTTCCTAGCTTTGGAACCTGTGGACCCTGGGTTTTAAGGCCCGAGCTAAACTCCAAGGTTGGGTACCAATCCAGTCGGGTCATCCGAAGCACACAGACATGGCAGGGCTTTTCATTCTCTGGTTTTGACAGCGGCGACGGCTATGGTCATGTGATTCTGACCGCAACAACAGCAATGGTCATGTAATTCTGACTGCAACAACAGCTGTGGTCATGTCATTCTGACCGCAACAACAGCTATGGTCATGTGATTGTGACCGCAACAACAGCTGTGGTCATCTGATTCTGACAGCGACAACAGCTGTGGTCATGTGATTCTGACAGCGATTGCAGCAAGGATGATGGAGAGGAGGCAGAAGGCGAGCAGGAGGGAGTTCTTGATGGCCGTGGCGATGTATGGGCTTGAGACGAAGTAGGCGGAGCAGGCTTTTTGAGGCGACTTTTGAGGCGGCTAAAAAAATATGGTCATCTGATTCTGACAGCGATTGCAGCAAGGATGACGGAGAGGAGGCAGACGGCGAGGAGGAGGGAGTTCTTGATGGCCGTGGCGATGTATGGGCTGGCGAGGAAGTAGGCTGAGCAGGCTGCACTGCTCCAGGATATCCAGTGAGCATACGCTGCGTCCTGTCGGGGGTGAAGAGGGATCGTGAGAGGTGGGAGGGGGTGAGTGGGAGTGAGTTCTTGAGAGGAAGTAGGCGGAGCGGGCTGCACTGCTCCATGATATCCAGTGTGCATACGCTGCGTCCTGTGAGGGTTCAAGGGGGGTTGGGGAGGGGGGTGGGGAGGGGGGTGGGGGGGGGTGAGAGAGAGTGAGGGCTGAAGAGGCTCCACACGAGCCAATGCGCGCATGGTGTGAGGGATTGAGGCGGGGAGGTGGAAAGATTGTGGGGAAAACGAGTTAGAGCAAGGGCTTGAGGGACGACCAATGGCAGCTTACCACGTCAGCGGGGAAGACCAATGGCAGGAGCGCTGTGATTTGCGATTGAAACGCTGTGGCTCCGATTCCCCACAGCAGCGCACAGCCGAACACCAGCGCGAATGCTGCTGGCGTTGACATGGGTCTGGGGGAGTGGGGGGGAGGGGGGGCGGAACGGAAGAGGGACCCGGATGGAAAAATGGTTAGTGTCTCTGAACCAGGAAGCGTGAACCAGCAGTGCACAGCCGAACACCAGCGCGAATGCTGCTGGCGTTGACATGGGTGTGGAGAATGGGGGGGAGGGGAAGAAAATAAGGACATTCAAGCTGCAAGATGTGAGAGGATGAGCCAAGGAGGTGTGAGATGCGACTTTTGAGTCGACTCAAAAGTCACCTCGAAGGAGGTGTGAGATGCTGGGGTAAGATGGGGCGGAGCGGATGTGAGAGGATGGACTGGAACGGTTGGTGCATCCCCGAGGAAGAAGAAAGGAGGCCCTGGCGACGTGTAAAAACAAGTGTTTTGAGACGTCTCAAAACACTTCTTTTTACCCGTGGATTGGAACGGTTGGTGAATTCCCAAGGAAGAAGAAAGGAGGCACTGGCGTCAGTTCTGGGAGTAAAGCACCCATGTCAGCACGAGAACGGCTGCCTGCGAGACAGCAGCACCCAACACCCAGTGAGCCATATATATGGCGCTTATCCCTATGGTCCCTCACCTGTCCTGGAAGACCCATGTGAGAACGAGAACGGCTGCCTGAGAGGCAGCACCGAGCAGCAGCATGAGGCGAATCGATGAGAGTCCCTTGGCGTAGCGAGCCGCGAAGAAGCAACACTGGGAGTGGCGGGGGGCGGGGGAAGGGGGGAAGGACAGAGCATGAGCATGAGGCGAATCGATGAGAGTCCCTTGGCGTAGCGAGCTGCGAAGAAGCAACACTGGGAAGCGAGGGGAGGGGGGGGGAATGGAAAGAGAGGCATGAAAGAGAGCAGTCGGTTGAGCAGGAGGGCAGTTAGGAGTGCTCACGGAGAGGAGAGGAATCCTTGGGGCAAATGCTAAGGGAACGGTGTTTTGAGTCGACTCAAAATGAGTCGTGTTTTGAGTCGACTCAAAATGAGTCGTGTTTTGAGTCTACTCAAAATGAGTCGTGTTTTGAGTCGACTCAAAATGAGTCGTGTTTTGAGTCGACTCAAAATGAGTCGTGTTTTGAGTCGACTCGAAATGAGTCGTGTTTTGAGTCGACTCAAAAGGCGGTTGAGCAGGAGAGCAGTTAGGAGTGCTCACGGAGAGGAGAGGAATCCTTGGGGCAAAGGCAAAGGGAGCTGAGCAGCGTGCTTGGCACACGCGTTTCGGCCGAAGCCTTGGTCAGCAGCGATAGGATCGCAACAAAAATGTTTGAGGCGCCTCACAGCAGCGTCATAGGATTACAGAAGAGAAAGAAAGAGGGGGAAAAAACAAAGAAAGAAAAGAAATGTGACTGCAGAGGCAACTCACGAGTGCAATGGCAACTCACGAGTGCAATGGCAACTCCGAAGACCATCATGGCTCCTCCCATCCACTGCGCTCCCAGCAGCGGCTGCACCACATAGCGCGTGAAATCGGCACTGCCACCATGGGGTGGATTGAGGGATGGTGGGGAGGAGGATAGGAGAGGATGTAGCAGGAAAACAATCGCGGACAAGATAGAGAAAAGTAGCATAAAAATAGCATCAGACAGTTCGTGTCTTGAGACGTCTCAAAACACTACTTCATACACGAGACACTTCGTGCCAGGTGCTTTCGTGTTCAGCATACCTGGCTTTCCCTCCCACCACTATTGTTTCCTTAACATAGCTTGATTTGACGTTCAAACATACCTGATATAAGCGGCCTGCAGTCCAGAATAGAAGAGCAGCGGAATGAGCAGCATCAGTTTTCGATCAAACAGCAACTGCCATGCGTTCCTCCCCTCCCCCTCCTTGCTCCCCCCCCCACAGTCACAACCATCCGTCTCGAGCTCACAGACCCAGACAAAGACCGCCGCCCGGAGACCGCAGAAGCGGACAAGGAACGCTGCCGTGAGTGGGACGGCGCAGAGGTTCGGGACATGGTGCGGGAGAGGGACGGGACATGGAACGAAGCTATGGTTCGGCCGGACCTAGAGTTGATGGTGAGGCTGGAGGATGATCTGGTTAGGCTCGGAGTGGCAGAAGCCAGGTTCGGACCGAGCCTGGGCGTTTGGCTCGGGAAGGTGGCCCGGCGGGAGGAAGCATTGCGGGAAGAGTGTTCGCCAAAGGACTGGGATGAGCGGAGGGAGCGGGTTTGCTGAGAGGTACTGTGCGGTTGGGATGGGCTTCTTGTATGAGCGGATATCATGCCAGGGGAGGAGTCGTCAGTTATCCCTGCATCCCCTACAACCACACTCCCATCCTCACCCTGGCAATTCTCCCCCATCTGCTCCTCTTCTCCCTCACCCCCCTCCTCCTCCACGTCCGATAGTATCGCTCGCACGTGCTGCTTCACCTTCTTCCCACCCCTCGCTCTCCCTTCCCTCTCCTCCTCCTCACTCTCTTCCTCACCCTCTTCCTCCCCCTCTTCTCCCTCATCTTCCTCCTCCACCACCTCTTCCATTTCCTCCCAATCGACGGTGAAGATTGAAAGCGCTCTGCTGGACGAAATCGATGGACAGGGAGCCAGCGCAGCAGCTGGGCGTTTGGAATTCAAGGTACCATCGTCCACGTGGCAGTCCTCTATTGGCTTGAGATCACGCAAAAGCCAGGAGAGCACTGAGCCTATAGCGAGGCAGATGCAGAGCACTATAATGAGTATGGTGACGGTGGTGGGAGGAAGGGAAGATGAGGAAGAGGAGGAAGAGGAGTAGGAGAGTTGGGAGACGGTGAAAGTGATTGCATTCCCGATAATTTGATTAATGGCGAATATTCCGCCAAAAAGGGCGCTGAATTCAGTCACCACAGCATCCATAGGCTTGTTGTAACGTTTACTGTAGACACCAGCGGCAGCAACGAGGTACACTCCCTGCGTAGCAAAAACGAGGAGGCATGCAGAGGGGATGAGTGGCTGAAGGCTCCTGGAGAGATCTCGTGAAAGCAGACGTAGGAAAATATGAAAGAGTTGCATTCACGCCATTCAGGCATTGGGTTTATGAGAAAAGGAGGGAGCATCGGAAAAGGGAAAGAGCACACATGCACGCACGAACGCACACAAGAAGACAAAAATTGCTTTCCAATAGGATGAATTTATGGTTTAGCCGCTGGGAGACACCAAGAGGAGAGATGGACTGAGCCGCACACACAATGAGTTTCCGGACCAAGGCGTGGGAGCGTAAGAGATGTAACGGGATGTAGAAAGAGATGAAGAGCGTCACCTGAGCCACCCAGACGACGGACCAGCAGACTCCGAGGTAGCACGACGCGAGCAGAAGCAACCACCTAGTTTCGAAAACCAGGAAAACGTGGAAAAAAAGAAAACGTGTTGAAACCAGTTTCTTGTGTTGTATGGGCGAATGGTCAGGGACGGAAAGAAAGACTTAAAAAATGCATTAAGAGCATCTTCCCTATAAGCTTTTGCAAATCGTTTTGTGGATCCGTCCCGTCTCAGACCCTCCTTCATCGTTGCAAACGGAACGAATCAGATTGAATGATCCACAATGGTGTTCCGGGTATCGGGCTTTAAGGTTGGACCAAGGGAGAGAGAGAGAGAGAGAGGGAGGGGGGGGAGAACGCACTCTAAAGTGAACGCGTTGGACCCGATAAAGGCCCAGAATCCCGTCTGCGCCACGAGGATCGCGGCGCGCGCGCGCCAGAAGCGGATGGGGAAGGGCGCGAGCGGCGCGGAGACGACGATGACGGCGTAGAGCACGCCCATGGAGAGCGCGCCGATGTTGCTCGCGCCGTGGATGCTCGTCGCGACGTTCTGCAGCGCGTTGAACGCCACGAAGAAGAAGAGGAACGCCGTGCTCATCAGCAGTATGTCGCGCCGCGACCACACCCACCGCCACACCCGCGCCACGGACGCCCGTGCGGCTCCTTCACCTCCTCCGCCGTCTTTCGAAAAGTCACCACATTCTGACAATGCTGAGGTCCCAGTCGTCTCGGTGGGCGATGCGCTCACTGCTGTCGCATCCGGCGTCGCATCGGTCGCCGCACTGCTATCAGCGATTTGGAATTTTCGCCACCCGAAGCTCCAGCTGCCGCCGCGGCTGGGGAACCTCCATAGAAGATTTCTCGCGTCGCCTGGAGATTCGGTGCCTAGCCCGCCGCCGTTCTCCTCGTCGACTCGAACTTGCTCACTGGACATGCTGACGGGTTAGATGGTCGCGACTTTGGGAGTCACGGCAGGTCGCAATCGCAAAAACACCCCTGAAATGACCGGCTGCTTTTTCCGTAGAGTGTTTTACGCCGACAGCAGGCTGGTATCACTTCTGAGATTTCTCAACGGGTTGATGCTATCCGGAGCGTCATAATGCCACGCCCGGAGCGTCGCGATCTGCTTCGAAGAGACTGTTCCTTCTGAGAATTCTCAGAAGCAAATTCGTGGACTGCCTAACTTTCTGGAACGATTATTCTACAAAAAATCGGTACATCATTCAGATGTAGGCGCTCTTCTGAGAATTCTCATAAAGACCATGAGAAGTCTGACCTGTCCTGTCTTGTCCCCCTAGAGACGACTTTTGCGGCGCCTCAAAAGTCGTCCTGACGCGATTCGCGGCGGCTCTGATCAGAGCATCTCGGGTGACAGGACAATTCAGCCGACTCCTCTAGACATAAGCTACATGGATTGTCTCAATCCATCCGATCGAGTGCGTTGCCAAGTGACATGGGGCGAGACACAGTAATGTTCATCCAGAAGACAAAATAAAGGCTCGACTGTGGGATAAAGACTACAGCTGTCCAACGCTGATACCGGCAGCCCAGCTGTTCTTTGAGGAGCTAGCTGGCACAAGTTGCGTGGGACCAGATCAGCCCCTCCGATGTGTCTGACAATTCAGCAGCGAAGAACCCCCACCTTGCGTCAGCCTTGTGAAGAAGGATCTTCTCCAACATCCCTCTCGCGATCCATCCGCACCGGGTAGGGTAGGGAAGGAATATTGCAGGCTGAGGGAGGGTAGGGTGAGCGGGAGGGAGGAATGCAGGCGGAGTTGGCTTGGTGCTGCACTGCTGCTTCTCTCGCATCTAGGAATGTATGGCTTGGTCTGCTGCAATGTAGACTGCATGCATTTGGAAGAGCGCGGTCTGGGTTCTCCAAGATTCGCGATTCGGTTCGGCCGTTTTATTTTTTTCAATGGGAACGATACCCCAAACGAGTATTTTCCAAACACGCATACCCTACAGTCAAACGGAAATGAAGAAGGCAGCTACTATTTCCACACTGTTGCCAATGTATTGTGCACTTCTTTTAGTGTATCTCTCATTAAAAACCACACTGTTGGTTCAGACGACCCGTATTGAACTTTCTAGGGCGGGACTTCGGCTGTAAGGAACTGAAACTGGTGTTCTTCACGGAAACAAGGACAGCAGTCACAAGGCAAATTCATCAGGACTCTGAATATTTTAGGTATGGATTAGGCTATATGGTACACCTGAAATTCAGAGCCTACCGTACCGAAGTCGCTGGGTCACTGTGCAGAAAATCTGTTGTCTTGTCAAACACAAAATAAAAGTCGACAGTCGAGGCGCCCAAACTGCCCGAAGTCATCAGAGGGCTGGTGCCTTCTGGCGAACTGACAACAGTGTTGTCCACCCGATCCGACGCGCTTGGCGTCAGCCGATCAGCGCAAATTCCCTCCATCGCGCATTCGTGCGATATGGGTTGACGATAGGAGACTAGAGTCGACTCCAACAGTTAGTAACTCGTTAAGAAGACTTTGACAGGTTCTGTCGAACGTGTATCTGATGCAACAAAAAAGCCTTACATGTAAAACACTTGCAACGTTTTTCACCTCTTGTACTGCCATGTTGGAAACCCGATTTTGGCAAGCGTATGAATATAAAACCTGTATTGAAGACAATTTATCTGCTGAATTCATCCGCTCTGTGGGATGTGGTATGCAAAAGAAGTGCACCAAAACACACATCATTTGGCAAGCTGCCATCCCATAAAATCAAGTGCCATCCCAGCCATCCAGAAGGTTCACCTGCAACCACAAAGAATTAAGAACTGAGGGATATGAGAGACAAAAACAGCGGATAAGCGTAGCAGAAACTGTCTCACAAAGCCCCCGGGCGAGGTCAATTGAGAGGCTCCTTGCTGGCCATCTATACCCCATCCCTAACAGTCTTCCAACACCAAACCTGGAACCCCATCCCCCAGGCCCCATCCATCAGTAGTCTCAAAATCGCCTAAATCCTTACCACAACCACACTCAAATCGCTCTACACACCCCAAAACCCTCCCCTCGCCGCACAACCAGACTGGAACGCCCTCCCCTCACCGCTATTCTGGGAAGCGTTTCTCTCAAGGGGTCTGCCCGGCGCATCTCCTTGAGCTGCTCTATTCCACCCTCCACTCTCCCCCGCACCATCTGTTGCCCATGATGGGTTGAGGGGCACAGGGACACAGCAGCAGAGGGGCACAGGGACACAGCAGCAGAGGGGCACAGGGACACAGCAGCAGAGGGGCACAGGGACACAGCAGCAGAGGGGAAAACCAGCAAACCAGCATTGTGTTGTGTGTCATGCAGAGAGGAGGAGAGAAAAGAGGAGCTGACGCACCTGGAATATCTTATTGCACTTCTCCTTAACGCGCACAATGCCAGGGTCAAGGCAGTCCGTGCGGATGGGATCAGAGAAGAGGAAACTTTTGAGTCGACTCAAAAGGCAGTCCGTGCGGATGGGGTCAGAGAAGAGGAAGTAGAGGCGCTGGGGGGCAAGGGCATCTCATACAGGCAGGCAGGCACACGGGCGGACAGGCAGGGGGAGAGGGAGCAACCCACCTGGTAGATTTTACTGCACTCCTCCTTGTCGCGTATGATCGTGGGATCAAGCCCGTCCGTGCGGATGGGGTCAGAGAAGAGGAAGTAGAGGCGCTGGGGGCGCGGGAGCAGACCAGCATTGGAGGCGAGGGGGAAGGGGGGCGACTGCATGCCAGTGGCTTCCAGTGCTGGCTTCAACCAGGGGCCGATGGGGGACGCCATGATCTCCCTGTGGTGAAGGGTTTGGCATGGGTGGGAAGGAAAAGATGAGCAGGGGTGGGAGAAGGGGTGAAGAGCATAAGAGGCAAGGCAGGCATGCAGCGTAGCGTTGGAGGCGAGGGGGAAGGGGACCGGCTGCATCTGATGATGGCGGTCAGATGGGGAAGGGGAAGAGGTCCACCACTCCCACTGCAGAGAGCGGCACGATTGTGGTGCCACAGCGTACGGCAATCCGCACAAAGTCGGTTGTGTCGCGCCAGAACAGCTTTTGTCATGACGCAGACACCAAAACAGCTTGTAGTGATTCTCACCAGAACAGCAAGAGGCAGGCGTGCAATGTAAGCCACTCACTCGGGGTTTTTGAGACGTTTTTGAAATGTCTCAAAAACTCACTCTTTACACGAGGCAGGGCAGGCAAGCAAGGTAAGCCACTCACTCGGGGTCCATCAGAACATCAAACGCATCCTCCACCCCAATTAGTGGAGAACGGCACAATCGTGGCGCCACAGCGCACAGCCATGCTCCCGCACCCAAAGAGACGCTTCTCAAACAAAGGAATGGCTGCCACGTATTGAACCATGGCCTCTAAGTGGGGCTCCATTGCACCCAAAGAGACGCTTCTCAAACAAAGGAATGGCTGCCACGTATTGAACCATGGCCTCTAAGTGGGGCTCCATTGCACCCAAAGAGACGCTTCTCAAACAAAGGAATGGCTGCCACGTATTGAACCATGGCCTCTAAGTGGGGCTCCATTGCACCCAAAGAGACGCTTCTCAAACAAAGGAATGGCTGCCACGTATTGAACCATGGCCTCTAAGTGGGGCTCCATTGCACCCAAAGTGACGCTTCTCAAACAAAGGAATGGCTGCCACGTATTGAACCATGGCCTCTAAGTGGGGCTCCATTGCACCCAAAGTGACGCTTCTCAAACAAAGGAATGGCTGCCACGTATTGAACCATGGCCTCTAAGTGGGGCTCCATTGCACCCAAAGTGACGCTTCTCAAACAAAGGAATGGCTGCCACGTATTAAACCATGGCCTCTAAGTGGGGCTCCATTGCACCCAAAGAGACGCTTCTCAAACAAAGGAATGGCTGCCACGTATTGAACCATGGCCTCTAAGTGGGGCTCCATTGCACCCAAAGAGACGCTTCTCAAACAAAGGAATGGCTGCCACGTATTGAACCATGGCCTCTAAGTGGGGCTCCATTGCACCCAAAGAGACGCTTCTCAAACAAAGGAATGGCTGCCACGCATTGAACCATGGCCTCTAAGTGGGGCTCCATTGCACCCAAAGAGACGCTTCTCAAACAAAGGAATGGCTGCCACGCATTGAACCATGGCCTCTAAGTGGGGCTCCATTGCACCCAAAGAGACGCTTCTCAAACAAAGGAATGGCTGCCACGCATTGAACCATGGCCTCTAAGTGGGGCTCCATTGCACCCAAAGAGACGCTTCTCAAACAAAGGAATGGCTGCCACGCATTGAACCATGGCCTCTAAGTGGGGCTCCATTGCACCCAAAGTGACGCTTCTCAAACAAAGGCATGGCTGCCACGCATTGAACCATGGCCTCTAAGTGGGGCTCCATTGCACCCAAAGTGACGCTTCTCAAACAAAGGAATGGCTGCCACGCATTGAACCATGGCCTCTAAGTGGGGCTCCATTGCACCCAAAGTGACGCTTCTCAAACAAAGGAATGGCTGCCACGTATTGAACCATGGCCTCTAAGTGGGGCTCCATTGCACCCAAAGAGACGCTTCTCAAACAAAGGAATGGCTGCCACGTATTGAACCATGGCCTCTAAGTGGGGCTCCATTGCACCCAAAGAGACGCTTCTCAAACAAAGGAATGGCTGCCACGTATTGAACCATGGCCTCTAAGTGGGGCTCCATTGCACTCAAAGAGACGCTTCTCAAACAAAGGAATGACTGCCACGTATTGAACCATGGCCTCTAAGTGGGGCTCCATTGCACCCAAAGAGACGCTTCTCAAACAAAGGAATGGCTGCCACGTATTGAACCATGGCCTCTAAGTGGGGCTCCATTGCACCCAAAGTGACGCTTCTCAAACAAAGGAATGGCTGCCACGTATTGAACCATGGCCTCTAAGTGGGGCTCCATTGCACCCAAAGTGACGCTTCTCAAACAAAGGAATGGCTGCCACGTATTGAACCATGGCCTCTAAGTGGGGCTCCATTGCACCCAAAGTGACGCTTCTCAAACAAAGGAATGGCTGCCACGTATTGAACCATGGCCTCTAAGTGGGGCTCCATTGCACCCAAAGTGACGCTTCTCAAACAAAGGAATGGCTGCCACGTATCGAACCATGGCCTCTAAGTGGGGCTCCATTGCACCCAAAGAGACGCTTCTCAAACAAAGGAATGGCTGCCACGTATTGAACCATGGCCTCTAAGTGGGGCTCCATTGCACCCAAAGAGACGCTTCTCAAACAAAGGAATGGCTGCCACGTATTGAACCATGGCCTCTAAGTGGGGCTCCATTGCACCCAAAGAGACGCTTCTCAAACAAAGGAATGGCTGCCACGTATTGAACCATGGCCTCTAAGTGGGGCTCCATTGCACCCAAAGAGACGCTTCTCAAACAAAGGAATGGCTGCCACGTACTGAACCATGGCCTCTAAGTGGGGCTCCATTGCACCCAAAGTGACGCTTCTCAAACAAAGGAATGGCTGCCACGTATTGAACCATGGCCTCTAAGTGGGGCTCCATTGCACCCAAAGTGACGCTTCTCAAACAAAGGAATGGCTGCCACGTATTGAACCATGGCCTCTAAGTGGGGCTCCATTGCACCCAAAGAGACGCTTCTCAAACAAAGGAATGGCTGCCACGTATTGAACCATGGCCTCTAAGTGGGGCTCCATTGCACCCAAAGAGACGCTTCTCAAACAAAGGAATGGCTGCCACGTATTGAACCATGGCCTCTAAGTGGGGCTCCATTGCACCCAAAGTGACGCTTCTCAAACAAAGGAATGGCTGCCACGTATTGAACCATGGCCTCTAAGTGGGGCTCCATTGCACCCAAAGAGACGCTTCTCAAACAAAGGAATGGCTGCCACGTATTGAACCATGGCCTCTAAGTGGGGCTCCATTGCACCCAAAGTGACGCTTCTCAAACAAAGGAATGGCTGCCACGTATTGAACCATGGCCTCTAAGTGGGGCTCCATTGCACCCAAAGTGACGCTTCTCAAACAAAGGAATGGCTGCCACGTATTGAACCATGGCCTCTAAGTGGGGCTCCATTGCACCCAAAGAGACGCTTCTCAAACAAAGGAATGGCTGCCACGTATTGAACCATGGCCTCTAAGTGGGGCTCCATTGCACCCAAAGTGACGCTTCTCAAACAAAGGAATGGCTGCCACGTATTGAACCATGGCCTCTAAGTGGGGCTCCATTGCACCCAAAGTGACGCTTCTCAAACAAAGGAATGGCTGCCACGTATTGAACCACGGCCTCTAAGTGGGGCTCCATTGCACCCAAAGTGACGCTTCTCAAACAAAGGAATGGCTGCCACGTATTGAACCATGGCCTCTAAGTGGGGCTCCATTGCACCCAAAGAGACGCTTCTCAAACAAAGGAATGGCTGCCACGTATTGAACCATGGCCTCTAAGTGGGGCTCCATTGCACCCAAAGTGACGCTTCTCAAACAAAGGAATGGCTGCCACGTATTGAACCATGGCCTCTAAGTGGGGCTCCATTGCACCCAAAGTGACGCTTCTCAAACAAAGGAATGGCTGCCACGTATTGAACCACGGCCTCTAAGTGGGGCTCCATTGCACCCAAAGTGACGCTTCTCAAACAAAGGAATGGCTGCCACGTATTGAACCATGGCCTCTAAGTGGGGCTCCATTGCACCCAAAGAGACGCTTCTCAAACAAAGGAATGGCTGCCACGTATTGAACCATGGCCTCTAAGTGGGGCTCCATTGCACCCAAAGTGACGCTTCTCAAACAAAGGAATGGCTGCCACGTATTGAACCACGGCCTCTAAGTGGGGCTCCATTGCACCCAAAGTGACGCTTCTCAAACAAAGGAATGGCTGCCACGTATTGAACCATGGCCTCTAAGTGGGGCTCCATTGCACCCAAAGAGACGCTTCTCAAACAAAGGAATGGCTGCCACGTATTGAACCATGGCCTCTAAGTGGGGCTCCATTGCACCCAAAGTGACGCTTCTCAAACAAAGGAATGGCTGCCACGTATTGAACCATGGCCTCTAAGTGGGGCTCCATTGCACCCAAAGAGACGCTTCTCAAACAAAGGAATGGCTGCCACGTATTGAACCATGGCCTCTAAGTGGGGCTCCATTGCACCCAAAGAGACGCTTCTCAAACAAAGGAATGGCTGCCACGTATTGAACCATGGCCTCTAAGTGGGGCTCCATTGCACCCAAAGAGACGCTTCTCAAACAAAGGAATGGCTGCCACGTATTGAACCATGGCCTCTAAGTGGGGCTCCATTGCACCCAAAGTGACGCTTCTCAAACAAAGGAATGGCTGCCACGTATTGAACCATGGCCTCTAAGTGGGGCTCCATTGCACCCAAAGTGACGCTTCTCAAACAAAGGAATGGCTGCCACGTATTGAACCATGGCCTCTAAGTGGGGCTCCATTGCACCCAAAGAGACGCTTCTCAAACAAAGGAATGGCTGCCACGTATTGAACCATGGCCTCTAAGTGGGGCTCCATTGCACCCAAAGTGACGCTTCTCAAACAAAGGAATGGCTGCCACGTATTGAACCATGGCCTCTAAGTGGGGCTCCATTGCACCCAAAGAGACGCTTCTCAAACAAAGGAATGGCTGCCACGTATTGAACCATGGCCTCTAAGTGGGGCTCCATTGCACCCAAAGAGACGCTTCTCAAACAAAGGAATGGCTGCCACGTATTGAACCATGGCCTCTAAGTGGGGCTCCATTGCACCCAAAGAGACGCTTCTCAAACAAAGGAATGGCTGCCACGTATTGAACCATGGCCTCTAAGTGGGGCTCCATTGCACCCAAAGTGACGCTTCTCAAACAAAGGAATGGCTGCCACGTATTGAACCATGGCCTCTAAGTGGGGCTCCATTGCACCCAAAGTGACGCTTCTCAAACAAAGGAATGGCTGCCACGTATTGAACCATGGCCTCTAAGTGGGGCTCCATTGCACCCAAAGAGACGCTTCTCAAACAAAGGAATGGCTGCCACGTATTGAACCATGGCCTCTAAGTGGGGCTCCATTGCACCCAAAGTGACGCTTCTCAAACAAAGGAATGGCTGCCACGTATTGAACCATGGCCTCTAAGTGGGGCTCCATTGCACCCAAAGAGACGCTTCTCAAACAAAGGAATGGCTGCCACGTATTGAACCATGGCCTCTAAGTGGGGCTCCATTGCACCCAAAGTGACGCTTCTCAAACAAAGGAATGGCTGCCACGTATTGAACCATGGCCTCTAAGTGGGGCTCCATTGCACCCAAAGAGACGCTTCTCAAACAAAGGAATGGCTGCCACGTATTGAACCATGGCCTCTAAGTGGGGCTCCATTGCACCCAAAGAGACGCTTCTCAAACAAAGGAATGGCTGCCACGTATTGAACCATGGCCTCTAAGTGGGGCTCCATTGCACCCAAAGAGACGCTTCTCAAACAAAGGAATGGCTGCCACGTATTGAACCATGGCCTCTAAGTGGGGCTCCATTGCACCCAAAGTGACGCTTCTCAAACAAAGGAATGGCTGCCACGTATTGAACCATGGCCTCTAAGTGGGGCTCCATTGCACCCAAAGTGACGCTTCTCAAACAAAGGAATGGCTGCCACGTATTGAACCATGGCCTCTAAGTGGGGCTCCATTGCACCCAAAGAGACGCTTCTCAAACAAAGGAATGGCTGCCACGTATTGAACCATGGCCTCTAAGTGGGGCTCCATTGCACCCAAAGTGACGCTTCTCAAACAAAGGAATGGCTGCCACGTATTGAACCATGGCCTCTAAGTGGGGCTCCATTGCACCCAAAGTGACGCTTCTCAAACAAAGGAATGGCTGCCACGTATTGAACCATGGCCTCTAAGTGGGGCTCCATTGCACCCAAAGAGACGCTTCTCAAACAAAGGAATGGCTGCCACGTATTGAACCATGGCCTCTAAGTGGGGCTCCATTGCACCCAAAGTGACGCTTCTCAAACAAAGGAATGGCTGCCACGTATTGAACCATGGCCTCTAAGTGGGGCTCCATTGCACCCAAAGAGACGCTTCTCAAACAAAGGAATGGCTGCCACGTATTGAACCATGGCCTCTAAGTGGGGCTCCATTGCACCCAAAGAGACGCTTCTCAAACAAAGGAATGGCTGCCACGTATTGAACCATGGCCTCTAAGTGGGGCTCCATTGCACCCAAAGAGACGCTTCTCAAACAAAGGAATGGCTGCCACGTATTGAACCATGGCCTCTAAGTGGGGCTCCATTGCACCCAAAGAGACGCTTCTCAAACAAAGGAATGGCTGCCACGTATTGAACCATGGCCTCTAAGTGGGGCTCCATTGCACCCAAAGAGACGCTTCTCAAACAAAGGAATGGCTGCCACGTATTGAACCATGGCCTCTAAGTGGGGCTCCATTGCACCCAAAGAGACGCTTCTCAAACAAAGGAATGGCTGCCACGTATTGAACCATGGCCTCTAAGTGGGGCTCCATTGCACCCAAAGAGACGCTTCTCAAACAAAGGAATGGCTGCCACGTATTGAACCATGGCCTCTAAGTGGGGCTCCATTGCACCCAAAGTGACGCTTCTCAAACAAAGGAATGGCTGCCACGTATTGAACCATGGCCTCTAAGTGGGGCTCCATTGCACCCAAAGTGACGCTTCTCAAACAAAGGAATGGCTGCCACGTATTGAACCATGGCCTCTAAGTGGGGCTCCATTGCACCCAAAGAGACGCTTCTCAAACAAAGGAATGGCTGCCACGTATTGAACCATGGCCTCTAAGTGGGGCTCCATTGCACCCAAAGTGACGCTTCTCAAACAAAGGAATGGCTGCCACGTATTGAACCATGGCCTCTAAGTGGGGCTCCATTGCACCCAAAGAGACGCTTCTCAAACAAAGGAATGGCTGCCACGTATTGAACCATGGCCTCTAAGTGGGGCTCCATTGCACCCAAAGAGACGCTTCTCAAACAAAGGAATGGCTGCCACGTATTGAACCATGGCCTCTAAGTGGGGCTCCATTGCACCCAAAGTGACGCTTCTCAAACAAAGGAATGGCTGCCACGTATTGAACCATGGCCTCTAAGTGGGGCTCCATTGCACCCAAAGTGACGCTTCTCAAACAAAGGAATGGCTGCCACGTATTGAACCATGGCCTCTAAGTGGGGCTCCACTGCACCCAAAGAGACGCTTCTCAAACAAAGGAATGGCTGCCACGTATTGAACCATGGCCTCTAAGTGGGGCTCCATTGCACCCAAAGTGACGCTTCTCAAACAAAGGAATGGCTGCCACGTATTGAACCATGGCCTCTAAGTGGGGCTCCATTGCACCCAAAGTGACGCTTCTCAAACAAAGGAATGGCTGCCACGTATTGAACCATGGCCTCTAAGTGGGGCTCCATTGCACCCAAAGAGACGCTTCTCAAACAAAGGAATGGCTGCCACGTATTGAACCATGGCCTCTAAGTGGGGCTCCATTGCACCCAAAGTGACGCTTCTCAAACAAAGGAATGGCTGCCACGTATTGAACCATGGCCTCTAAGTGGGGCTCCATTGCACCCAAAGAGACGCTTCTCAAACAAAGGAATGGCTGCCACGTATTGAACCATGGCCTCTAAGTGGGGCTCCATTGCACCCAAAGAGACGCTTCTCAAACAAAGGAATGGCTGCCACGTATTGAACCATGGCCTCTAAGTGGGGCTCCATTGCACCCAAAGAGACGCTTCTCAAACAAAGGAATGGCTGCCACGTATTGAACCATGGCCTCTAAGTGGGGCTCCATTGCACCCAAAGTGACGCTTCTCAAACAAAGGAATGGCTGCCACGTATTGAACCATGGCCTCTAAGTGGGGCTCCATTGCACCCAAAGAGACGCTTCTCAAACAAAGGAATGGCTGCCACGTATTGAACCATGGCCTCTAAGTGGGGCTCCATTGCACCCAAAGTGACGCTCCTCCCTCAGTCCCTTGGCCCTCCCCACCACCCCCGACTCACTCGGCCCTCCCCACTACCCCCGACTCACTCGGGGTCCATGAGAACATCAAACGCATCCTCCACCCCGATAGTCGAGAACGGCACAATCGTGGCGCCACAGCGCACGGCGATGCGCACAAAGTCGGTGGTATCCCGCCAGAACAGCTTGTACTTCTCGTTCTTCCGCTTCCCCACCTCCCTGCCGCCCCCCGGGTACAGCAGCAGGTTCTCCCCCTCCCGCAAGAGTTGATAACATGCCCGGGGGGACACCTGATATGTGGTGGGATGGGAGGGAGGAGGGTAAGGAGGAAGGAGGGTAAGGAGGAAGGAGGGTAAGGAGGAAGGAGGGTAAGGAGGAAGGAGGGTAATGAGGAAGGAGGGTAAGGAGGAAGGAGGGTAAGGAGGAAGGAGGGTAAGGAGGGAGGAGGGTAAGGTCAGAGGTGTCGCGCCAAAACAGCTTGTACTTCTCGCCCCTCCACTTTCCCACCTCTTTCAACCCTCGTGACTTGACTTTTGAGTCGACTCAAAAGTCCACTTCTCGCCCCTCCACTTCTCGCCCCTCCACTTCCCCACCTCTTCCAACCCTCGTGACACAACCTGCCATTACCATCAACGTCACCACTCCCACCCCCGCCCCCATCCCCATCCCCAACCCCCACCATCTCACCGGCACAGCACCGTATTTGGTGAACTGGTGGGCAAACGGCCCCTGCCAGTGCTGTCACAACGATATCTCGTGTTGACTCACCGTGTTGACTCACCGTGTTGACTCACCGTGTTGACTCACCGTGTTGACTCACCGTGTTGACTCACCGTGTTGACTCACCGTGTTGACTCAAACCCCATCTCATCTCACCGGCACAGCACCGTATTTGGTGAACTGGCCGGCAAAGGGGCCCTTCCAGCCAGTTGCATCACATTCCCCTTCAACCCTGGTCTGGTCTGGTCTGGCCTGGTCTGGTCTGGTTGCACCACTTGCCACTCCCATCCCCGCCCCCACTTCCAACCCTACCCCCATCCCCCCCATCTCACCCGCACAGCCCCATATTTGGTGAACTGGTCGGCAAAGGGGCCCTGCCAGTGGGTAGGCGCGCCGAGCCCTCTTAAAGTCACCCCTGTGCGCATGTGGATGTCTCGAATCATGAGCGGCCTGCGCAGCGCAGGGAGGGAGGGGTTGTGAAAGCAGGAAGCACTGATGAATACATGCAAAGGTGGCCGGCCCTGTCAGTAGGGAGGAGATGCGATGCGCCCAGCCCCATGAGAGTGACGCTCTCATGTCATGTCATGCGCATGTGGATGTCTCGGATCATGATAGCCAACCACCCCTGCCACCCCACGCGTATGCTTCTCCCCTTTCCCCGCTCTCCTTACCCCTCCCACTCCTCCCCCTTCCCTCAACGCACATGTCATAGATGCCGAAGATGGTGTGATTGCCCACAAACAGCAGCTTGCCCTCGTTGCGCGGAATCTTCTCCAGCCCTGCCATGCACCGTGCACGTGGCGGGTGGCGGACGGGGGATGGGGGATGGGGTGTGGGGGATGGGGGATGGGGGATGGGGGATGGGGTGTGGGGGATGGGGGATGGGGTGTGGGGGATGGGGGATGGGGTGTGGGGGATGGGGGATGGGGTGTGGGGGATGGGGGATGGGGTGTGGGGGATGGGGGATGGGGTGTGGGGGATGGGGGATGGGGTGTGGGGGATGGGGGATGGGGTGTGGGGGATGGGGGATGGGGTGTGGGGGATGGGGGATGGGGTGTGGGGGATGGGGGATGGGGTGTGGGGGATGGGGTGTGGGGGGATGGGGGATGGGGTGTGGGGGATGGGGGATGGGGGATGGGGTGTGGGGGATGGGGGATGGGGGATGGATTGAGCCATGGCATGGCATGGCACGGCATGGTACGCCAGCAGCAAACCATGTATTCGCCACACACACACATGCGTACCAACATAGAGCGGTCGTGCAACCCAATTTCAAAGGCGGAACTGCAGCATGTCATCCAGCATACCCTCCAATGGAATGGCACACAGCAGACAACACTCAGCACACAGCACCCATACACCCCCATCGCACCCACCAACATAGAGCGGTCGTGCAACCCAGTTCCAGAGGCGGAACTGCAGCATGTCATCCAGCATACCCTCGAAAAGACTGCCACAGCACACACACACCATGCAGCACACCATGACCATATCACACACACACACACACACACACCCACACACACACACCCACCAACATAGAGCGGCCGTGCAACCCAGTTCCAGAGGCGGTATTGTGGCATGTCATCCAGGATGCCCTCCAACGCCCGCCCCACCTCCGCTGCCGTCGCCCGCCCCTCCACTGACCCCATGTACCTCCCACCATCCCCTTTCGCTTCCACTTGAACCTCCCTTTTCGCTTCCACTTTCCTCTCCCCTTTCCCTTCCCCTTTCCTTTCACCCCCTTGTTCCTTCTCCTCCTTCTTCCCGACGGTTGCTTCCATCACCACACCTCCCACACCCGCCCCTTGCGTTGCTTCCTCTGTTGATGAAGCTGCAGCAGCGGCGGCAGCAGCGGCGGCAGCAGCAGCAGCGGCAGAGGCATTATGACCAACTCTCGCACCAACGCCTGTCCCCTTATTAGCAGCTCCGTTATTGGAACTACCACCACTTGTGGCAGTAGTAGAACCCGTGAGCGCAGCTCCACTAGCTGCATTCGGAACAGCAGCAATGCGTGCAGCAGCAGAATCAGTCCGATCAGCAGCAGGACCAGCACCACCACCACTGCTGCTCTCTGCACCGCTCTCCACACCCCGCTCTGCATCCCTGCCTGCACGCCCGTTGCCGAGTTGACTTTTGAGTCGACTCAAAAGTCTGCTCTCTGCACCGCTCTCCACACCCCGCTCTGCACCCCTGCCTGCACGCCCGTTGCTCGCAGATGCTGTGTCGCTGGGTTGGGATGAAACCAAAGCTGACTCAGAAGGCTCAAGAGAAGCGGATGAAGGCTGAGAGGCGGAGGCAGCTTGGGGGAACATGCGATCCGCCCATGCCGCATCCCCTTTACCCTTCATCATCTCATAGTACCCATCCAGCCTCAAACCACTCTTGACCCGCTTGACCTTCTTGACTGGCTCTCCTTGCACCACTTGCAGTCCTTGCGCCCCCTCCCCTTCTCTTTCCTTCCCTCCTCCCTGCTTCTCTCCTCTCCCCTCCTCCCTCCTCCCCTGGCTCCACTCCCCTAAGCTCCTCACTACTCCTACTGTTCCCCCTTCCCCTCCCTCTGCCTCTCCCCCTCCCGGGTCCCCTCTCCTCTTCTCCTTCCGCTTCCGAACCTGCGCCAAACCCCCGTCCTTCCAAGCCTGGGCCGCCCGAACCTGAGACCATTCCCGGAGCACCACCTCTCCCTGCGCCTCTTCCCGTTTCCGAGAAACTTCCACCCACACATCTCCCCTCTCCTCCTTTTCGGCTTCGATCCTAGCACCTCCAGTCTCTGGACTTGCCACTGCTGCCACCTGTTTAGGTTCTGCTGCTACTGCTGCTGCCTCTGCTGCTGCTGCTGCTGCTGCTGCTTCTGCTGCCACCACTTTCGCCACAGCCACTGCTGCCGCTGCCGTTGACTCCGCCACTGCTGCTGCTGCTTCTGCTGCCACTGCTGCTGCTGGCACCCCTGATGCTTCTGCTGCCACCACTCTTGCAGCTGCCACAGCGGCTGCTGCTGTAGTCGTTGCCACTGCCACTGCTGTTTCTGCTGCCACAGCAGTTGCCGTTGCCAGTACAGCAGAAGCAGAGTCAAAAATCGCTTCCTCTTGGCCTCTCGGGAGGAAAGCAGCAGCGGGCGCAGCAGCAGCAACTCTCTCAAGTTCAGGTTCTGCAAGAATTTCCTCAGTTTCAGATTCTGCATTTCTTGACATTGTAGACACATCGTTGGAGGCAAACGCAGCAGCATCAGCATCGGGGCCTGTGATTGGACCAGCATCCGTGGCAGCAGAGCTGGCCAATCCCAGCACAGCAGCCACGTCAGCATCATCCCAGTCCTTCCCCTCCATGCTGAACTCGCCCTCCTCACTGCTGCTGTACCCTGCTGCACCCTCCACTCCTCCTGAACATTCACCTGAACTTTCACTGCTAGACACGGTTCGGCTCGCACTGTTAGCTCCAGCTTCAGAAGCATACGAGGAAGCACTGTTGCTGCTGGTGCTGCTGCTAGCTGCACTGCTGCTCTCTTGAGCACGCACTGCAGGTCTATCCTCGCTATAAACAGACTTATCACCCTCGCCATTGGCAGCTTTCTCGTCCTCGTTATAAGCAGGCTCGTCGTCGTCAGACGGAGGGACAGAGTCCAGAGGGAAGGCAGCAGAGGGCAGCAGCACTCCACACTCCTCCAGAATGCCCCGCAGAGAAACGCCGGACTGATGGAAGGAGGGGGAGGGAGGGGAGAACAGGGGGGTGATGTGATGGGGTCATGGTGGCATGAGCACAGAGTATGTGTGTGCCTGGAACCAGAGGGAAGGCAGCAGAGGGCAGCAGCACTCCACACTTTTCCACGTGATCAAAGAGATGTTTTGAGACGTCTCAAAACATCTCTTTTATCACGTCTCAAAACATCTCTTTTATCACGGGGGGTGATGTGATGGGGTTATGGTGGCATGAGCACAGAGTATGTGTGTGCCTGGAACCAGAGGGAAGGCAGCAGAGGGCAGCAGCACTCCACACTTTTCCACGTGATAAAAGAGATGTTTTGAGACGTCTCAAAACATCTCTTTTATCACGTCTCAAAACATCTCTTTTATCACGGGGGGTGATGTGATGGGGGGTTATGGTGGCATGAGCACAAAGTATGTGTGCTCCTGGGAACCAGAGGGAAGGCAGCAGAGGGCAGCAGCACTCCACTCTCCTCCAGAAAGTCCTGCAGAGAAACGCCGGACTGATGGGGGGAAGGGAGAGGGTTGAACGGGATATGGTTGTGTTGTGCGCATGTATGGTCAGGGCATGAGAGGGAAGGCAGCAGAGGGCAGCAGCACTCCACACTCCTCCAGAATGCCCTGCAGAGAAACGCCGGACTGATGGATGGGGGAAAAAAGTTGACAGGGGAGGAGAGATGACACAGGTTGTGGCGAAGAGTTCACATACCGTATGCCATAATGGCTCATCCCTAGCAACGCAGTTTTCGGAGGCGCCTCAAAACTTGATAGGTAGTGGGAAAGAATCAACATACCGTACGCCGCGTGTGTGGCTCATCTCTAGCTGGCCACGCAGTGTGGCTGGAGACGGGCTTTAAGACGTCTAAAGACTCACCTCTAGCAACGCCGTGTGGCCGGAGAAGGGCAGAACCTTGATGCGGCATGATGGAATGCAAGTCGCTAGCCCATATGCCTCCTCCACTGATGGTATCAACCGGTCCTCCCCGCTGCATGCATGCAATGGATGGGTGAAGATGGGTGAAGGTGGGTCAAGATGGGTCAACATGGGTTAAGATGGGTCAAGATGGGTCAAGTTGGGTCCAGCTTAACTTCACTTCATCATATGACATATACGTATATCGCCTTAACGCATGCTGTGCGCCTCCCCTTATTCATGGTATGAGAGGAGACGGATCCCACCACCACTGTAAACATGCTATGGGAGATTGGTCCAGATGGGTCCAGATGGGTCCAGATAGGTTCAGGAAATAGTAGATCAAGACACGTGGCATCAGGGCGCCCACATGGCAAGGCAACCAGTTTAGTGATGGCTGTGATGGACTGTAGCAGGGCGTCGGACGGCTGTAGCATGAAATTCGAGGGCTGTAGGAAAGCATCTGATGTATGTAGCATGGCATTTGAGCGCCCACCTGGCAATGAGCAGGGTGCTGGCTGTGATGGACTGCAGAAAGACATCGGATGGCTGTGGCGCTAGATTTTGAAGGCTGCAGCATGGCACTGGACGGCTGTAGCATAGCCTTTGAGCACCCATCCACCTGGCGATGAGCAGAGTGCTGGCTGTGATGGCCTGGAGCATGGCATCTGACGGCTGTATCGATGCATCTAAAGGCTGTAGCATAGTCTTTGAGCACCCACCCACCTGGCGATCAACAAAGTGCTGGCTGTGATGGACTGCAGAACGGCATCGGACGGCTGTAGTGCTGCCATCATGGCAACGCGGCGCGCCACTGTTGCTGCTGGAAGCACGGTCGTGCTGGTGGGTGGGGAGTGAATGAGTGAAGGGGTGAAAGGGTGAAGAGACAAAGGGACAAACGACAAAGGCAAGTTGCTCAGGGAAGGGGTAGGAAAAGTTACGAGACAGAATAGAGATGGCAGTGGGTCGGTTGATGGCAGTGGGTCGGTTGATGGCAGTGGGTCGGTTGATGGCAGTGGGTCGGTTGATGGCAGTGGGTCGGTTGATGCGTCCGCTGTGATGTGCTCTATTCGTCACGCGCACTGTAAGTCGCGTCGCGATATAGCGATTGCAGAAAGGCAGCTGAGAGGGGCACAGAAAGCACCTGACGGGCGCAGAAAGCACCTGACGGGCACAGAAAGCACCTGACGGGCACAGAAAGCACCTGACGGGCACAGAAAGCACCTGACGGGCACAGAAAGCACCAGACGGGCGCAGAAAAAAACTGTATGGCGTAAGCACTACCTGAAGGGCGGGGTGATGAGTGTCCTCTCCCTCTCCCCCAGGCTGTCCCAGTCGGAGAGGAGAGGCGCGAGGGCCAAGGAGGAGAGCTGCGCCAGGACGGGAATGTCTGGCGCAAATGGTGCCTGGGGTGGGGATGAGGATGAGAGATGGGGATGGAGATGGGGATGGAGATGGGGATGGAGATGGGGATGGGGATGGGGATGGGGATGGGGATGGGGATGGGGATGGGGATGGGGATGGGGATGGGGATGGGGATGGGGATGGGGATGGGGATGGGGATGGGGATGGGGATGGGGATAGGGATGAGTGAGGAGAGATGGAAGAGGAGGAGGTGGGAGAGGAGAGGTGTGAGAAAGGAGGCGTGAGGGGAGAGGGTGTGAGAGAGCAGAGGTGTGAGAGGAGAGGCATAAGAGAGGAGAGGCATAAGAGAGGAGAGGCATAAGAGAGGAGAGGCATAAGAGGAGAAAAGAGGGTTCTTTAAAAGAGCCCTAGCTTCATACAGACGGCTTGGGTGTACTGCTCTGTGAGAGACACGGCAGAAAGCCAGTGGGTATCATAAGGTTAGAGGCAGGAGTAGCGAAGCGAGGTGACTTTTGAGTTGAGTGTGCTGCTCTGTTAGAATTCTGGCACAAGAAGAAGCAATGGGTATCAGGGGAAAGGAGGCGGGAGGGAGTAGGGAGGGACTCAGGAAAGCGAAGGGCCCAGCTCACCAGCAAGGCTCCGAGCTGAAGGGCTGGCTGCCGGCGAAAGCCACTGGCACTGCATGGTGGGGAGTGGGGAGAGGGGAGGGTTGTGAGAGGAGATGCAAGTGTGAATTTAGGAGAAGCACAGGTGCACGCACGCACGCACGCACGCACGCACGCACGCACACACGCACGCACGCACACACACACACACGCACACACACACACACACGCACACACACACACACGCACACACGCACACACACACACACGCACACACACACACACGCACACACACACACACACACGCACACACGCACACACACACACACACGCACACACACACACACGCACACACACACACGCACACACACACACACGCACACACACACACGCACACACACGCACACACACACACACACGCACACACGCACACACACGCACACACACACACACGCACACACACACACACGCACACACGCACACACACACACACGCACACACACACACGCACACACACACACACATGCACACACACACACACACGCACACACGCACACACACACACACACACGCACACACACACACACGCACACACACACACGCACACACACACACACGCACACACACACACGCACACACACGCACACACGCACACACACACACACACGCACACACACACGCACACACACACACGCACACACACACACACACACGCACGCACGCACACACGCAGGCACATGCACACCACACCCACACTCCCACACACCAACACTCACCTGTTGCAGATGACGAGGAGGTGGGCAACCGGATTAGCATGGGTGGCAGCGAGGGAGAGCGCCACCCCCGCTCCAAACGACTCCGCCACCACCGTCACCACATGGGCATGCACTAGCACACATACCTGTTACAAATGACAAGGTGTGCAAGCAGGTGCGAGTGGGTGGCAGCGAGGGAGAGCGCCACCCCCGCTCCGAACGACTCCGCCACCACCGTCACTGCTGCGACCGCTGCTGCTGCTGCTGCTGCTGCAGGTGTGCGTGTCCCTGCAGGCCTTCCCTCCTCGTCAGAGGCGTATCCCATGCCTCTTGCACCCAAGGACGCTTGCAGCAGCGCGCTCTCCCTTCGCAGGTCCTGCTCTTGTTGAATGAGATCCGCCACTCTGCAGAGGAAAGAGATGGGGAAGTGCGGGGGGGTGTGAGGGGGAGGGGAAGGGGAGGAGAGGGGGAGGGGAGGGGGAGGGGAGGGGGAGGGGAGGGGGAGGAGGAAAAGTCAGGAAGCGGGCCCTTCACTTGTGGATGCATACAGCCCCCTCACAGCGCAGGTCCTGAGAAGGGCCCTGCAGTGGCCCCCTCGCAGGTCCTGCTCTTGTTGATTGAGACCTGCCACTGCCACACTGCAGTGTGGAACGATTGGGGACGAGGGAGAGGAGGGGGAGGGAAAGGGGGAGGGGAGACGGAGGGGAGACGGAGGGTAGGGGGTGGGGAGATGGAAGGTGGGGTTGGGGAAGGGAGGAAAATGGCGGGGAAGGGAAGAGTTGGAGGAGGGGTTTGGAGAGGTGGGGGAAGGGAGAGGCAAGGCCGCTACCGCCTGCTACAGCCCCGCTACAGCCCGCCACAGCCGTACCAAGCAGTGAATGAGAGCACTCACAGCTGCGCGAGCTGGTTATAGGAGGAGGTGTCAGCGGCGGGGATGCAGAGGCAGCGCACATCGTAGCATGGCTTTAAGCCCTCCAGATGCCGCTCCAGAAAAACGCCCTGGGTGGGTGGGAGGCGCGTTGGTGGGGGAGGGAAGGGGAAACGGGGGAGGAAGGGGGGGTGGGGGGAGGGTATTTGGATGTGGGGTGTTGGGGGGTGCAATGTGTGGAGCAGCGCCAGCTTGCATCACACAGTGTAAAACCCTAAGCCCAAGCCCAAGCCCCTCAACCCGCACCCATACACCATCTCCTCTCACTGTGCCGCCCAGCCCGGGCAGGTACACTGGCAGTGACAGCTCGCGTCACACAGTGTAGCCTTTGAGAACTCTCAAAATCAACCCCATACCCTGGGCCTGCACCTCGCTAGCCCCAACCATCTCCTCTCACCGTGCCGTCTAGAGCCGAGGCAGCTCGCTCGCGTCACACAATGACTTTTGAGACGTCTCAAAAGCCGTCTAGGTACACGAGCCGAGGCAGCTAGTACCCCTAGACGGCACGGTGAGAGGTTCACATGAGCCGAGGCAGCTCGCTTGCGTCACACAATGTGAACCCTAAAACCCTACAGCTAGCACCCCTTCCACTACTCCCTACCAACCGCCACTCACCGTGCCGTCCAGCCCGGGCAGGTACACGAGCAGCGGTAGCTCGCGTCGCACGCCGCACGGCGCCAGGAATCGCGGCCCGTCCGTCGCGCCGCTCGCCTCCAGCGCCACCTGCACCAGATCGCGCCCGCTCACGTCCCAGATCCGCCGCGCCGCGTCCCCGGTTGAACCAGCCTCGTTATTAGCAGCAGCCCCGTTAGAGTCGTTCTCGCCATTCACACGCGGGCCTTTCTCGGAAGCTTTGTCCGCGGCTGTAGCGCTAGCCGTCTCGTCCACCGGTCGTTCGCGGTCGCCGCTCCCGCCTTCCGCGCCGCGAGTCGCGTAAATTCGACCCTTACGCTTCGATACGACAGGCTGGGTAAGAGGTTGGGCTCTAGACGGCCTCCCTATAAGCTGAGGCCTCGCGGCGGCAAAGCATCTCACTACTACAGAATCGCTCGCGATAATTCCAGCAAAGTGGCTGCCAGTAACGAGACACGATCGTCTCCCCGCAACGTCACCTATAAGCGAAGAATTCCACGGCGAGATAAGCGGAAAGATAACGGAAACCGACGGTTGAATTGCTGAGAGGCTCGCTGGCGTACGCCCACGTCTATCTGATTGACGGAGAGCGTCTCGGCTAGACGGTTTTCGTTTGTTACTAGCAATGCCGGCAGTTCCAAAGGCGAAACGCGGCAGGAGAAGCGGAGAACTGACCAGCGACGGCGACGGTCGAATCGACTGCACGGGTGAAACTCCGGCGGCACGTGGAGGGAAACATTGTTCCTGAAGCGAGCGATTCTGACGGGAAACCAGCCGCGAGCTAGAGGCTGCGCATGTCGGCGCGCGAGCCGCTTCCATGGCCACCCAGGTTGCCTGACAGTGAGGGTGATGGTTTCACACAGTTCACTCCTGCCCTGCCTGGTCCGTGTGTATGGCTTCGATTTACGCGTTATGAAGGTCCGATTTAGACTTCAGTACTGTCAGTTGTCCCCGAATCTTAGACTCAGAAATTACACACAAACAGAAACGAGCCGATTTTATTTCCATTAGTACGTACAATCTAAGATCGCCTACATCACGCATGCAGCACCCTACTTTTAGCATAAGCGCACACACGCACACACACGCACACACACGCACTCGCGCATCCATCCATCTCTAAGCTTCAAGTCTTCCTCTAATAAAATCACCATTAGTCTTTCTCCCCGCACCAGACCTCTCTCTTCTGCGGCAACGGAGTCTTTGGCATCACCCTGACAGGTCCGGCAGCCAATCAAGTGTCTACAATCCTCCCTGCTCTGTCAGCCACACTGCCGCCTCCACCAGCAACTCATCCTCTTCCATGCCGCCCATGCCGCCCATGCTGCCCATGCCGCCCATGCCGACCATGCCACCCACACCACCGCCCGTGCCGCCCATGCTGCACATACTGCCCAAGCCATCAAGCCCCACGCTGAGCGTGCGAGAGCATCGCACCACGGGTGTCTGCGTAGCAGCAGTACCAGCAGCAGCAGCAGCAGCAGCACCATCACCACCACCTTCGGCAGCAGTGGTTTGGAGCACTGGGCTCAGAGCGACACCAGAGGCACACATAGCATTGCCAGCCATACCCACGAAATCTTGAGTGTGACTCATGCTGCCATGGATATGAGCTGCCTGAGGATCCTCAGCTGCCTGAGCAGGTAGCACCTGGGGGAGGTGGAACTGGTGCAGGTGCGCAGCAGTGCTGCCTGCATGTTGCTCGTGGTTCGGGACGAGGTTCGGGAAGTGGTTGGGGACGGGAGGGAGAGAGGCGACGGGACGATGCACGCTAACGGGGGCCGCTGCGCAGGAGGAGCCGCTTGGAAAAATACCCATCGCGACTGGTGGAGTGGTGAGAGAGGTGGTGAGCGGAGTGGTGCCAGGAGGAGTGGTGAAAGAAGGTGATGGCAGCTGTGGTTGCATAGCTAATTGACAAGGCTGAGTCTGTGCTGACATGTCTATCACAAGAGCCTCTGGCTCCGCTTGCACTGCAGCCTGAACATGCCCTTGGACCGGAGCGTCGGGTCTCATCTGAAGCACCGTCATTGGCTGCTGCTGCTGCTGCTGCGGCTCCTGCTGCTGCTGTTGCTGCTGCTGCTTCTGCTGCTGCTGCTGCTGCTGCTGCTGCTGCTGCTGCTGCTGCTGCTGCTGCTGCTGCTGCTGCTGCTGCTGCTGCTGCTGCTGCTGCTGCTGCTGCTGCTGCTGCTGCTGCTGCTGCTGCTGCTGCTGCTGCTGCTGCTGCTGCTGCTGCTGCTGCTGCTGCTGTTGTGGCTCTTGCTGCTGCTCCGGTTGCTGCTGTTGCAAGTACCCTTGGGATCGCAAGCACTCACACTGACAGCACGGGGGATCCACAGCTGACTTCTGAGTCGACTCAAAAGTCTGCCAGCACGGGGGATCCAGAGAAGGCAGCACAAGAGTGGCTGGCGACACTGCAGCGGGCGGTGACGCAGCGGCAGGCGGTGGCACGGCAGCGGGCGGCAGCTCAGAAGAAAGTGAACGCGGCAGCGCATGTGGCGACGTGCAGTACCGTGCTGCGGCTGTTGCTACTGTTGTTCCTGTGGCTACTGTCACTGCTGTTGCTGCTGCAAGGTACGGGGTGTGGGCAGCAATAGGGAGCAGTGGAGGCGACAGGAAAGGAAGCGACTGGTTGTGTGCAGCAGCAGGTGCAGCAGCAGGTGCAGCAGCAGGTGCAACCGCAGGTATCACCATTGGTGATACCCTGGAGCTTTGAGCTATTGACACCATTGGAGCTTGGAGTGGGGCCCACAATTGCCGTTGCGCTGATCGCTCTGTTTCCACAGCAATGCTTTCGGTGGTCTGAAACGGCACTGCTGCTGCTGGTGCCTTATAGGGTGCTACTGATGTGGCTGGGGATTGAAACGCTGCTCCTGCACCTGTTGCTGTTGCAGTTACTGCTCCTAGTGCTGCAGCATCAGATGGTGTATGATACTGTCCCGCTTCTCTCACTCGCTGCGAGCCCTGCAGCAGCTGACGTGGCACCATATCCTCCAGCAGCCCTTGCAGCTGACGTGGCGCTGAGTCAAAAAACTGGTCACCAACCGCAGTCATGGGGGTGGGCACAGGAGCTGCACCCGCATCAGTGGCGCTGCTCCTCCTCATAGACCGCCCGTAACCAACAATCCCCCTGTTCACCCCCCGGGAAAGCACAAGAGCCGCGCCCGCACCAGTCGCACTGGCAGCTCTGCTCATAGGGCTCCCATAACTGTCACCGCCGCCCAACATCGGGGCAGGCACAACACCCACAGCTGCATTCGCGGCGCTGCCGCTTCGGCTCATAGGCTGCCCGTAAACATCTCCGCTGCCACCCGCCACAATGCACCAGCTGTCGTTCCACTCGCTGCCCCAGTTGTTGTTCCTTTCAGCATCGGTGTTAGCCCAAGCGTGTTTCCCCATGCTGCTCCCAGCATCGTTGTTGGTGCAGCTGGTGCTGCTGATTGGGCTGTTGCCGTCGCCGTGGGAGCTTGACAAGAGGTCGGTGCGGGAGAGATTGGCGCGCAACACAGAGAGCAGCAGAGAGTGCGAGTCCTCAGGAGCACTTTTAGGGGCATTCAGAGGAGCATTGAATGGGGCGGTTGAAGGAGCAATTGAAGGGGTGCCTGAAAGGGCAGCTGGGGATGAGAATGGGGGAACCATTGGAGCGGCACCGACACCAACAGCACCACAACCTGCAGCACCAGCACCGGCAGTACCGACACTAGCAGCACCGGCACCAATAGAAACTCCAGCACCATCAGCATTGGTTTTTCCAATGGAAACCCCAGCAGCGGCAAAACCACCAGCAGCCCTCTCTCCAGCAATGCCAGTCGTTCCAATGGCCTCGTGTGTTGAAATCCCACCAGCACCAAAGGGAGAGATGTCGACACAAGGAGGGGCAGATGCGAAAACAGGAGGAGCGTTGCGAGCAGCAGTGTTGGCAGCACTGGAAACAGCCAGATGGGTGAGCGACGTGAGCAGATTCAGAGGCTGCTGCTGCCGCTTCGGTTGCCATTGCTGCTGCTGCTGTGGCTGCTGCTGCTGCTGCTGCTGCTGCTGTAGTTGCCATGGCTGCTGTTGCGGTTGCTGCTGCGGCGGCGGCAGGGGCTGCACCACAGTGCACCTCCCAGCATCCTTCCACCCTCCCTGCTCGCCGCTGTTAATCCACGGGGATTCGCGGTCAGCCAGAGGAGAGAAGCTCACTTTAATCGGCTTGGGCGGCATGAAGGCGTGCTTCGCAGCGGCGGAGCCGGGGGATGCGTGGGACGGAGGAGAGACGGGGGAGGCGGAGGACACGTGAGATGCGGCGGACACGTGAGACAAGGGAGAGGTGTTAGAAAGAGAAGCAGGAGACGTGTTTGCTGCACGGAAACCTGCATGAGCTGATTGCGGTTCAGGAGACCACTGAAGCCGGTGCGGGGTTCGGAATCCTTGACACATGTCAAACGTTGTGCCATCAAATGCTTTGACATCGAAGTCCTCCTGAGAGGCGTGGCGCGCACGAGAAGCATGAGAGGGCGAGCAAGGCGCTGACATCAAGGAGGGGTTAGCTTCGGGCGACCGCTTGCCCAGAGAGGTGGGGGTGGACGAGCGCTGCTGGTTCAGGCAGCACGGGGCGGAATTCGACTGCAGCACCGCTCTGCACCACTCTTGCTGCGGCGGCTGCTGCAGTTGCTGTTGATGCTGTTGTGGCAGTGGTGGCGGGGGTTGCAACTGCTGTTGGCACGGATACGGTGGTGCGTGCTGTGTATTCGGTGCGGCGTGTGCATGCACTGCAGTCGGAAGCCGTAACGGGCCAGGAGGGCTCATGTTCCCCTGCTGCCACCACTGCTGCTGCTGCTGCTGCTGCTGCTGCTGCTGCTGCTGCTGCTGCTGCTGCTGCTGCTGCTGCTGCTGCTGCTGCTGCTGCCCCTGTCCCTGCTGCTGCATCTGCTGCTGCTGCTGCTGCTGCTGTTGCCCTTGCCCCTGCTGCTGCTGCTGCTGCTGCTGCTGCTGCTGCTGCTGCTGCTCCATCCGCTGCTGCTGCACCAAGTGCTGCAAGTGCTGCTGCAACAAATGCTGCTGCTGCTGCGGCGGTGACTGCTGTTCATTCCACCAATCCATCTCTGCTTTCACAGCAGCAGAAGCAGCAGCGTCTGGTGCATCTGAAGCATCGGGTGCTGCAGAGGGCGTAAACCGGAGCCCAATGGGCGGCTCACTGTGGTTGTGCTTGTTCAAGTACGTCAATCGAAAGAAAACGATCGACGCAGGCGACTTGCCTGCCGCCCGGAAATGCACGGCCGCGTCGAAACCGGGCGGCAGTTGCGACGGGTGGGTGGCAGGAGTGAGGGGCAGTAGGTGCCAATCGATCCGCTTGCGAGCTGGACAGGGGTGGAAGACAGTGGGAGGGGGTGCGGCGGCGCTTGGGGTGGCAGTGCTCGCTTCAGCAGCAACATCAGCAGCAGCAGCGGTGGTGTCAGGATCAGCCTTGGGATGAGGAGTATTATCAGCATCAGAAGCTGCACCAGCAGCAGCAGGCGCACCTGCATCAGCATCAGCATCAGCAGTAGCACCAGCAGCAGCAGCCGCAGCTAGAGCAGCAGCAGGCTGGTCTGCTGAGTCTGAGCGCGTTTCTGGCGCTGCTGGCATCGCCTCTTGCATGGATAGTGATGCTGGCGTTGTGGGTGCCGTTGCTGCCGCTGCTGGTGCTGCCGGTGCCGTTGCTGACTTAGCTGGCGTTGCAGGCGGCGTCTCCGCCGGCACCACCGAATCTGACGTTGCGAGTGCTGGCACTGCCGCTGCTGCTGATGCGGCGGGTGACGATGCCGCTCCTGCTTCGCCCTGGCGAGTGTCAGCGCTGGCAGGCAGAGGGAGGCACGTGGAGCGGGCACAGCGGAAGTAAGACCTGTGGTGGGCGGAGAGCAGGAAGGGAAGGTGGGGTGGCAGGGGGATGAGAGCTGGCAGAGGGAGGCACGTGGAGCGGGCACAGCGGAAGTACGACCTGGGAGAGGCGGGCAGCAAGGGCAGGAGGTAGGCGGAGGCAGGGGGGTGATAGAAGATGAGATGCCGTGGAGATGGAAGGAAAAGCGGGTGACAAGGGGGCATCAGCACATCACCCTGCTCCGTCCTCCGGCATCACGTCCTGGGGCACGCGCCTCAGCTGCTGCATGTGCACCCACCGCACCACAGTGGACGCTCACCTGTGACAGGCTGATTTAACAAGTCGTTTCTCGCCGTATTTCAGCCAGCAGTGCCCGTCCTCCGGCATCACGTCCTGGGGCACGCGCCTCAGCTGCTCCGCGTCCACCGCCGCCCACTGCGGAAACAGCGCCGCCAGCACAGGGGCGCCACTGCTGGCTCCGGGATTCGGGTCCGCCGCGTGACGGCCACAGCTTGCCGCAGGAAATAAGAGCTGTTGGGCAGAGCCCTCTTCACGCAGGGCCAATGGCAGTGGTGTGGCAGCATTCCCCACCGAATTCGCATTGGCGCTGGTGTTGCTACGAGCCGTGCCGCCACCGCCACGGCCGCGTCCAGCAGCACTTGCAGTCCCTCTTCCCGTGGTGGCGGTGGCAGCGGCCTGAGCCTGCGTTGGCGCTCTCGTCATCATGCTGCTGGCGCCAGTGCTGCTGGTGGTGTTGTTGCTCGTGGTACTCGCAGCAACTTGCTGGGTGGGAGAGGGAGTCGGCCCAGTTGCCCCAGTGTGCTTGCTGCTTCTGCTGCTGCTGGTGGGAGTCATGATGATCGCGCCCGTCAGGTAATCCACAGCCATAAAACACCTGTGATAAACGGTCTACTATGCTAGTGGACAGAGAGTCGGAATGCTGACCGGATCAGAGTGTCAGTCAGAGTCCTCGCAGACCCTCGCAGGCCCTCGCAGGCCCTCGCGACCGGGTCGGTTCGGAAATTTGGGTCTCACAGGCTGTTTAGGCGCTCCAAGGCCACACCAAGACGCTTAGACCATCTTATTAGTAATATATATTATCGTATCGCGCTATCCCCGGTTTGCAAGCGGCGCTGCGGCTTTGTGGAACGGGAACGGCTAGCCGCGCGTGACCTCCTCTGGGGGGGTGAGGCGGCGGGGGCGACAGTAGTAGTAGCAGTGGTCGCAGTTCCGAACTCCGCAGAGTATGGGCGGAAACGCGGCACCTGAAACCGCGTGGTTCTAGTACTCCTGGCTTCTTCGGGAGTCAACAGAAAGTAGTAGTTTGAACCGCAGAAAGCTGCGTCCGCTCCGCAACCAGCTGCTGCCTCGTCGCCAAGTATTCTCAACTCAAACCGCGGGGCTACGAGACAGCCAATCAGAACAGAAACCGCGTGCCACGTATTATTACTAGTACTAGCCTCTCGGAGAAGCTGAATCTGGAAGGGTTTGAACCGCAGCAAGCTGAATAGTGATCGTATTCTCATCATCTCTCACACCTTGTGACGCGGAACGCGGAACGCTGTTGTTGAGCTATGATCAAAGCAAAAACCGCGTTGCTCGCCTTTAAGGCTATCATAAAGCTCCGAGGTCTGGCTGAGCCTGACTGTAGTCAGCAGTCGACAACTTGACCAGCTAGTCCTAGAACCATAAATTGGCATCCTGGTGCTGCAAGAAACAACTTGTCTAAAATTGTCTCGCTCTCCAGGCCCGCTACTAGGAGCACGTGTACACGGCTACACGAACATCATTCCTTATTATTACACCAGCCTGGCCGCTGCGAGCAGCAACAGTTCAGCCTGACGAGGCAACTTGTCGACCCGGATCGTGCACTGTACACGCGGCGGAGGCTCGACCAACTTTCTTCAACTAGAGTACCGTACTGTGGACTCGTCTCGGTGACTGCGAATATCCCCCAGGTCAGGAGCAATAGAAGTGGGGAAGGAGAGGAGGAGGGGAGGATCGAAAAGAAAACTACTAGGAATGAACGAAGTATGAGGGTGCATTTGGCTTGTGTCAAGCTTCCGATCATCCGCGGATGACCAGAAGTTGGACCCACTTTGGGTCATCCAAGGCCAACTTCGGGTCTTCCGGCCTAAAATTGCCCCAGAAAAAAAAGGTTGACAGGAAGTTTAACCCAAGGCTTCGGCTCTTCCCGGGAAGGCCCGAGCTTGACACGAGAAGGAATGAACGAAGTACAGTATGAGACCCTTCTCTGGTGCTCTGCGTACGTCACAAGATAGGGTCTCATACTGTACCAGTATGACGTAATCTGTTTCTGACAGGGAGTGCGTGCGTGTTGCGGCGGTATGATTTTGAGGCGAGGTGAGGTGAGGAGGGGATTTAGTAGAGGATGCTGAGTCACCGCGGGATGGACCTCAGGCATGATAAAAAGAAACAAAGGTCAGACTTTGTCACAAAGTCGAAACCACATGGTTTCGAGGCACTCCAACGGAAATATTGCTTCGAGGCGCGAAGCCACAGAACGCAACGGAGCACGCCAGACGCTCCCTTCCTGGATCCCCACCCTCCCCTTTCTCTCCAGAGTCGAATTTTCTGCTCTGCCTCAAGAAAAATGGCTGAGAGGGAAAGGGAAGGGATTTAGGAAGGAGCCAGAGTAGGGGGGAGAAGAGGAGGAGGAAGAAGAGGGGTCAGAAATATCGAGGGACTGGATGGCTTGATGGCTCTTCAGTTCGGTTCGGTTCGGTTCGCCTCGGTGCTGCTGCCTAGCTGAACGCGCAGCCTCGGCTTGCGGCAGCGTGCGGCACGGCTCAACAAAGTTACGAAAATAATCATGACTCGTTATGGCCAGAGCGAGACTAACCAGTGCGGGTGCAACTTCGTCAGATTCAGGTCCCGATAGCAACTCAGCAGCCAGCAGGGCAACACACACGCATGCTCCTTCCCATCTCGCTCACTAGCACTATGCATTCTATGATGCAAAACGACCAAAAGTCCGAGTTCTGCAACGGATCTACACGCTGGCGCGATAGATTCGCGTAGTTGCATCAGGACCAAATAGAGAAGTCAGATGTCAGAGTGTCTTAAAGATTTTGACGTATGTCCTTTTGAGTCAAAATAAGCCGTGCTGGTTCAGCGACTACAGATGTTCTGGCTTATAGGCCCTTCCTAAAAGAGTCCCGTTTTCTCGTCGAATATATTTTTCACATGAGTCATAGGTGTATCCCCTCCTTTACAGTCCCCTTTTTGGCGGGAAATCTTGCATCTTGACTCAATCATTGCACGAATCAGTTCCGCAGCCAATCAGAGGACACAAATCGAACCAGCCAGAACATTCACGGAAACTGATGAGGGAAGTTTTGATTCCAGATTTACTCTCGCAATTGCTATTGTTTGTTTCTCTTGACCGCGCTTGCGTAAAAATCCCGTCGCGCAGTTCCCAGCGAGCTCGACGATGACATCCCGCTGCGGGCCTAACGAGCAGGCGCGGCGGTGGGCGGAACGGGCAGGCGCGGCGGCGCGAAGGGAGGGCTCGCGGCGGGCCTAACGAGCAGGCGCGGCGGCGGGCTAACGAGCAGGCGCGACGGCGCAAAGGCAGGGCCCGCGGCGGGCCTAACGAGCAGGCGCAGCGGCGGGCTAACGAGCAGGCGCGGCGGCGCGAAGGGAGGGCATAACGGGAGGCGCGCGACGGACGGGCAGGGGAGGCGCGTCGGTGGGCTAACGAGCAGGCGCGTCGGTGCGAAGGCAGGGCCCGCGGCGGGCCTAACGAGCAGGCGCGACGGCGGGCTAACGAGTAGGCGCGGCGGCGGGCTAACGAGCAGGCACGGCGGCGCGAAGGGAGGGCATAACGGGAGACGCGCGTGACGGACGGGCAGGGGAGGCGCGCGCGACGAACGGGCAGAGGAGGTGCGCGCGACGGGACGGGCAGGGGGAAGCGCGGGCGACGGGACGGGCAGGGGGAAGCGCAGGGGACGGACGGGCAGGGGGAAGCGCGGGGGACGGACGGGCAGGGGGAAGCGCGGGGGACGGACGCGTAGGGGGAAGCGCGGGGGACGGATGGGCAGGGCGGAGACGCGACGCTACGCAGAAGGCGCAGTGGGCGCTAACGAACGAGAGAGACGGGCGGCGCTAGGCTCGGGCGAGACAGGCGCGACTAGGACTACGGAACGAGACAGGCTCGGGCGGAACGAACGTGGACGGGAGGAGCGGGATCCCACAGGATCCTAACCTAGCTGATACCATGTTAGCAACTGAGTGGTGGTTCATTGATGTGGGTTGGGGTACATATAGCAAACCCTAACATTTGTACCCCCTAAGACAAGCCTCACTACAGGCTACAACATTTGACAGATTTTGACAGGAAATTAGCTGCGAGCTAGGAACCGCGCATTTCGGCGCATGAGACGCTTCCATAGCTGTCCAGGTTGCCTGACTATGAGACATGCCCAGGTTTCACGGCCAGCTTATCCTGACTGGTCGGCATGTGTGACCAGAGCTTCAGATTCGTTTTGGGCCACCCTTAGTAATCAGGGTTCTAGGTATAGTCAACCCTGATGCGTAGGGTAATGTTTTTTTTTCTTGACAAATGCAGGGTAAAAAAAATGTAAGTCTGTTTGGCCATGTTTATTTTTAAAAAACACTGATATGAATAATGCTAAAGTAGTCATGCACAACACTTAGTGGCTCAGTTGATTCAAATACAAGTTAGGGCGTGTGTGGTCTCTCCAAAAGTTAAAAAAAAAAGTGCGAACTTTGTGTGGTTACCCTTTTCGCCAAATTCGCCAACTAATGTTAGCGAAATGACGAAGCTATCGGAATTTCAAATATTCGAACTGCAAATCTGAACTTGACTGGAGTGCGCGCACTTCAGGCATACGTGTGTGATTTTCAGCACGTGCGAGGAGCTGGCGAAACGGGCGGCAGCTTCGCGAAGATGAAAATTTCAAAACGAAATCAGCCCACGATTAGTGCACTCGTCGGTTGCCACGTGGCAACATCCTTGGCATGTACGTGAGTACCAGGTAACCTACTTTAAATTCGATTTTACCGGGTAACCTATTTTGTTGACGCGCGGCTCGGCGCGCTATTTAGAAGGTCGAATGTCAGGGCTCGACCTTGTATGTTTGCGTGGTTTTTGTTGTGTTGTAGTCCAGATGTTCGAACCGCAAAACAAGGAAAGTCGAGTTTGATTCGACTTAAGTTCGTTTCGCACAATTCGCCCTAAGAACGTAAACTTTTACGATTTTCAAGGACCACATACGCAGGGCTGACGTTTCATATTAGGTCTCCCTGATTGCGGGGGAAAATTTTCCCCTCTATTATGAGTGCACATTTTTCAGAATAATGCTGCCCTAACTGCTCATGGTTGAAAAGTATGTAACTCTGATTGTTCAGGGTCGAAAATCGAAGATCAGTGTTAACGCACCATTTTTTACCGGGGAAAAAGTCTCGCTTTGCGTCAAGTCTGCGCTCTGTGTTTCGCGCACACCTTGTGCGCGCTAATTTTCGCCCTTTTAGTTTCACAAAACAGTATTTATCCACGCGTTTTAGTGCGGGGAAGAGACGAGTGATTTCGGTCAACCAAACATTCCGATTCGATACCACAGATGTGCCAAGTTTTTAATTCGCCAAGTACCCGAGTGTCGCCAGCATCTCTGTGCGAAATACTAAAATTGTCTGGTAACTTCACGCACGCGCAATTACGGCAGTACAACGACCTATTCGTAATGCGTGACAATATAATCTATTGAGTGTACTCACATGTTAGACATGCTGTTGTGCGTCGCTCACGCGCTGGCTGTACCACGATCAATCCGAAGGGGGATATCGGAAGGAAATTTCCAGGAACCTTCGTCCCGATACCCTCTCATTCCGGGTCAACAAGACGCGTATTCTATATTGACAGAGTCAGTAAGAAGACTACTCTGAGCCTGGATTGAAGATTTCAGGGTTCGCTAAAGTCCTTATCTGAATGGATCAGAGTTCACAAGTCACAAATTCTGAAATGGCAGGGACCACCAAGTGACAAGCCTGTAATCACCCTGAAATCAGGGTAATTACCCTGATAAAATCAGCCCTGCACACACGCGCTTAGATCGGAATGGTCGCGGGTTCGAGTCTCGCGGTGGGGAGTATTTTGCCGGGGCCCGTATAGGGTTTCGCCTCGCTATGGAGGATTCGGTATCAGTGTAACTGGGATTGTACACTGTACAGTCATAGAAATATGTTTCTTACGCTGTTTTTCAAAGGGTACAAAAAAACTTACACTTTCTGGCCTAGGGTAAAAAATCCACTACCCTGCCTGTGAAAGGGTAACTGAAAAAAAAGTGGCCGCCAGTCAGTGCAAAAAGGGTATTTTACCCTGATAACGAGAGGCCCGTGTGTGACTGATCGTCGCGTCATGAAGATCATCCGATTTAGGGTATGTTCCTGGCTCGTGTCAAACTTCCGGTCTTCCCGAACGAAGCTCGCCCCACAGCTGGCCCCACTTCGGGTCTTCCCACAAAAATTTGCCTCTGGCTCGGAAAACACGAAGTTTGGCCGGAAGTTTGATACGAGCCAGGAACGTACCCTTAGTCTTCCTCACTGGGTTCAGCCCTTCTCAATTGATACACTCGGAAAATACACACAACCAAAACGAGCCCATTTTATTTCCCATATATACACAATCTAACGAGATCACCTACATCACACTCGCAGCACCCTATCCTCAAAATAAGCATACATGCTTGCCAATTCCGGCCACCAGAACATTTAATCGCCATCAATTCATCTCCAAGCCTCGAGTCTTCCTCTATTTAATCAAACAAGTCAATCCTTCCCCCGCCCGCACCGCCAGCCCTCTCTCCATTGAGATAGTCAGCTTCGCCCCCAATGTAACATCCCGGTAACAGAGTCGTTGGCGGCATTACCCTGAGAGTTCCGGCAGCCAATCAAGTGTCTCCAGCCCTCCCTGCTCCGCCAGCCGTGCTGCCGCCTCCACCAGCAACTCATCCTCTCCCATGCCGCCCACACACCCCATGCCACCCACACCACCCATGCCGCCCGAGCCGTCAAGCCCGACGCTCAGAGTGCGAGTGAATTGCACCCTGGGGGTCTGCGTACCGGCAGCATCAGCAGCGGCGGGGGCGGTGGCGGGGGCAGCAGCAGTGGTTCGGACAGCAGGGCTCATGGCGACACCTGAAGCCCAAACGGCACTGCCAGCCACACCCGTGAAATCTCGAGTGTGACTCGTGATGGCATGGATATTAGCAGCTGGAGCTGCCTGCGCAGGTGGCACCTGGGGGAGGCGGAACAGGTGCAGGTGAGTGGCTGCAGTACCTGCATACGGCTCGTGGTAAGGGATGTGGTTAGGGATGTGGTTCAGGAAGTAGTTGGGATCGGGAGTGAGAGAGGCGACGGGACGGTGCCCACTGGTGGAGGAAGTGCCATTTGGAAGAATGCCCGCGGAGGAAGTGCCATTTGGAAGAATGCCCGTGGCGGCTGGTGGAGTGGTGAGCGGAGTGGGGAGAGGAGGTGTAGTGAAAGAAGGTGATGCGAGCTGTGGTGTCTGGATCTGTGCTGACATGTCCATAAGAACAGCCTCTGGCTTGGCTTGCACTGCTGCCCGAACACACTCCTGAGCTGGAGCTTCGGGCCTCATCTGAAGCACCATTGGCTGCTGCTGCTGCTGCTGCTGCTGCTGCTGCTGTTGTCCCGCCCCTTGGGATTGCGGGCACCCGCACTGGCAGCACGGGGCTTCCAGG